>QODF01000094.1:2382014-2443842 GCA_024372805.1 Oostethus manadensis
TTTCTTCAGCCATTCAGAGGTGGATTTGCTGGTGTGTTTTGGGTCATTGTCCTGCTGCAGCACCCAAGATGGCTTTAGCTTGAGTTGACCAACAGATGGCCGGACCTTCTCCTTCAGGATTTTTTGCTAGACAGTAGAATTCATGCTTCCATCTATCCCAGCAAGCCTTCCAGGTCCTGAAGCAGCAGAACAAGCCCAGACCATCACACTACCACCACCATATTTGACTCTTCTTTTTATGAAATGCTGTGTTACTTTTACGCCAGATGTAACGGGACACGCACCTTCCAAAAAGTTCTACTTTTGTCAGGAAGGAAGGGGGCAAATAGTTTTTCACACCATTGTAAATACCAAGAGCTACCATGGCTCTTAGCTGACCTACACCAAGGCTGAGAAACACTATGGAATATAACAATCAGGATATTGGAAAATTTTGATATAGTCCTGATATGTAACACATGTAAAAATGTCTTTGTAAAAGAAAACTAACAGGAGTCCTTTGCACCAGGTGAGATAGGCCCTATGGTGGCCTCTACTCTAAAGCTGGGCATCGCTATTCTCAATGGAGGAAACTCTACAGTCCAGCAGGTATCATTGCCTCTCCTCTGTCTATCACTGCATACATTTCAATGAATACAAGCAGATGGTCTGACCTTTTAACAGAAGATGCTGGATTATCTGAGGAACAAAAAGGACGTGGGCTTCTTTCAGAGTCTCGCGGGCCTCATGCAGTCATGCAGGTAAACATCTGTACTGCTTTCGATCCTTGTAAGTGCACCAGAGACTTGGTGTTGTACTGGCACTGCTTGATAAAAGGTCAACAGAGGTTAAAGTTAAACTAGAAAGACTAGAAAGACAGGTCAGGCTCCAGTCCAAGGTGTCCGCGGTGATAATGTCAGCTGGGATAGGCTCCAGCATACCCGTAGGACCCTGGTGAGGGTAAGCAGCATAGAAAACAACTATTCACACTCACTTTGACACCTACTAGACCCTCACACTTGTTTCAAGATGGCCTAAAGTTGGCAGCAACTAAATGTCCTGTATGATTGTGCATCTTTACTGGAATTCCAACAGTCAAGCAGCGAGTAACTCAGGTTTAGACAGAATGCACCCGTGTTGTGGACGGAGTGGCCCACTGTGGTGGTGGGGTTATGGTATGGGCAGCCAGTATGTTATGGACCACACTGGTTGGTGCATTTTATTGATGAATTTTGAATGCAAAAACCTCACGCCTATGGTTGTACCATTCATCCACGACCGTCACCTCATGCTGAAGCACGACATTGCACGGCCCCATGTTGCAAGGATCTGTACCCAATTCCTGGAAGCTGAAAACACCCCAGTTCTTGGCTGTCCAACATACACATCGGACGTGTCGCCCAATGAGCATGTTTGGGATGGTCTGGATTAGTGAAAACCGTATTTGAGGCAAATGGTGGTCACACCAGATGATGACTGGTTTTCGGAAAATGTATGTAAAAATGTGTAGAATGTAATGACCCACTTGGCAATGTGGAATTGCGTGCGGTGTTAAAACTGAGCACCGCTGTTGAGGTGTTAAGGTTGAAATAAAGTGAAAAAACTGCATCAGGTTTTGTTTGCCCCTGTGGGGACGGTACATACAGTTTATAAATACCAGAGGTATCGGAATTGACTCGGACTGCAGTCACAGTTTTGATGACATATCATCAAAGACTTTAGTCTGATGATGAGTTGAGAGTATTCAACTTCAAGAGCATGCGTTCCATTTAAATCTGCATCACTGAATGCATCTTTTATCCGATAAGGTTTAAGAACAACCAATGAATGTGCGGATTACATTTCTGTGCAGTGACTTCCTTCCTCAATAGATCTATTTTGCTATTTTTGACACACTGGTCTTATTTCATTTTTGAAAAATATATTGCAAAATGCATTCAATGTGTTTGTAAAATGTCGGAGTTACATTGTTCAAATGTCATTTTTTTCTTGGTGAACACTAACCGCTGCTTTTGACTCGCAAGGACTGGCAAATTTCAAGCCTATGACTTCGGACTTAACTCGACCTGACTTGGACTTGACTTGGACTCGCACGTCATTACTTGAGAGTGGACTCGAGACTTGGGATTGTTGAGAAGACAGTCAGTTGTTATTTTTGCGTGATCGCAGCAAACAGTAACTTGTTCCTTACAGTAAAAGATTATTGATCGACCGCCCCTTGTCTGCCAGAATTGCCATTTTTGAAGGTAATGACTTTTTTAGACTCATTTTTTTGGGCCTAGACCTGCCCACCTCTTGGTGACATTCTGCCCCATGGCGTACTTCACTATTTTATTCATTTGCGGCCAAATCGACAGTCCTATTACTGTCCCATTGCTGTTAACATAAAACACATTCATCTTCTATTTCAACAAACTTTTACTGTTGATCGACGGCGCCATCCGATGAGCGGGTATCTTTCAAAGCCGTTCATATCCACCAGATTACTGGATTAGATTGTCATCTACTTTGTGAAATGTCTCATAACTCATAAACTTGATTGGTAGCGGTCTGCTCTCAAGGCAAATCACTTCCTTTTCGGCTTTTGTGATGTGACGTGGATTTTTACTTGAAGTAATAACAATAACAACAACTGCCATTTTGGTTTGTTCCACTTGTTGGTTTTCTGTTTCCCAAAATAAGACCCAACTTTTTCCCCCCCTTAGCGTTCTAGACCTAAACGCATTTGAGAGGCAGAACAAAGCGGAAGGACTTGGAATGGTCACCGAGGAGGGCTCAGGTAAAGCCGTTTCATTTTTTAACTCAATAATGAATTGGAATAGCAGTTTCTTTTAAGTATGCCGTATTTGTGAATAAACTAACAAAACAAAAACATTTAAAAGGGATAGTTTGAATGTTTTGACATGAAGTTGCATGACATCCCCATCATTACTGTTGATGTAATGATGGGGATGTCATACAACTTCATTTTAAAAAATCTGAAAAATACGATACTTGGGATGTTTTTACATGAAGTTGTATGACACCTCCATTATCACTGTTGATGTAATGATGGGGATGTCATACAACTTCATGTCAAAAATCCGATAGTTTGGATGTTTTGAAATGAAGTTGTATGACACCTCCATCATCACTGTTGATGTAATGACTCTGATGAAACCTAATTTTAAAAAAAATCTGCACCATCCCTTTAATATACCAAAATGTTTAAATCATTTCATGTGAAAATATGTCAGAGTGCAAATTGTGGTGAAGTGCTGTTAGGTTTTTTCCTACACCAAATCAACCCAGAAATGGTGGCCAGACCACAACACATTTTTGTACTATGCTATTGGAAGGCCTAAGTCTGTTGTTTTATATTTTTGCGAATTTTAGGAGGGTATCAAAACCGTAAGAAAAGACAGGCACAAAACAGCACCAAAGAAATATGTATGAATATTTCATTTTATTATGATTTTTGAGGGAATGGGAACTGAGTGGCAAGTTTGTTTGTAAAGTAGAGTAGTATGTGTCATATGTTTTTTTTTACATTTTGGGTAGAATATGCAGTACATATAAACACTTTGTAAGAAACTCAATTCTCTCCTTTGAGTACTTGACAAATAAAACAGAGGAGAAGAAAAAGTACCTCAGGGATTAAAATACATTTCTGGAATGTTTCTCAATGCTTTGCATTAAGTTTTTCCATTTCAATGCATTTTTACATGTCATTGGTTGCACAATTACATCATATCCTGTATTTAAAAAAGTAAAAGCTTACAAAAAGTTCTACTTTTCCTAAATTGACTTTACCTCCAGCTGGTTTTGTCCAAGTATTTGTTCCACAATAACAAAACAATACACTTCTTAATTGTGCAACTCTCTTCCCTATAAATATAACCCTTTATTGTTTCTTCCCTTTTCTTTCTCTCTTTCTTTCCTTCCCGTTGTCCTGTCCCCCATCGTGTTGTATCGCACTTTCTCCCCTTCCTCAGTCATGACTCATGAGCGTGGTAATTATGCCTTTACGCCATTCCTTGTGTGTTGGACTCTCTTTGGCTGCCGTTGATAAGTTGTGTCAGTTCTGTCCAGGTCCTGAGTTTAGATCTTCTAAATACATCCTTTATCAGCGCTGAACATGCTTTAAACGACTCCGCTGTCACAATTTCTCACCATTTTTTGCTCGGCCGCTGAACTCACTCTTTTTGTTTTGGCGAGTCCCCGCTGAATTTTACACCGTTCTAAATGTTCTGCACTAATAACGATCCGATCGTGTAAAGAATTAGTCTCGGTAGATGTACTAACTTCGGTCTCAGGATTTGCACAGAGTCTGGTGCATTCAAGAGCAAACTAAGACACGTAATTATCTAGCCTATCCCCGTGCTCGTAATTGATCCTAACCCGTATTTGTAAACGCACTGCCGTTGTTTGTGCAAAAAAAGTGCAGTTTTCTTTTAAATTAGGGGATAGGGGTGAACAAGAACCGTAGAATCTTGGAGGACTGCCTTTTGGCCTCATGGACTGGTTTTGCAGCAGGACAATGACCAATGACCATATGACCAAAGCGACACTGAAAGGCTCAAGAAGAAGCAAATTGAGATTCTTTATTTAGTGTAAATACTTTCCAACGTCTTTTCTAACCATAAACATGATGGACTGTTTATGTTCTCAAAAGCATTAGTCATGTTGGAAACCTGCCAAGCGACCAATTTCAGAAGGGACAGGATCTTGCTCACAGTACACGTTGGAATTTGCCTGATTGTAGGCAGGACGATTATTTTGGTATTCCTGATCAGGTCGCTGGCACACATGCTGGGCACCATGTAAGCCCAACAAATGTACATCCATCCATCCATCCATCCATCCATCCATTTTCTTCTGCTCATCCGAAATCCGGTCGTGGGGGCAGCTGCCTAGGCAGGGAAGCCCAGACTTCCCTCTTCCCGGCCACTTTGTCCAGCTCCTCCCAGTAGATTCAAAGGTGTTCCTAGGTCAGCTGAGAGACATGGTCTCTCCAACATGTCCTGGGTCTTTCCCAAGGCCTCCAACCGGTCGGACGTGCCCTTAATACCTCCCCAGGGAGGCATTCGGGAGGCATCCTAACCAGATGCCCGAGCCACCTCATCTGGCTCCTCTCGATGCGGAGGAGCAGCTGTTCCACTCCGAGTCTCTCCCGGATGACAGTGCTTCTCACCCTATCTCTAACGGAGAGCCCAGCCACCCTGCGGAGGAAACTCATTTCGGCCGCTTGTACCCGCGACCTTGTCCTTTCGGTCACTACCCAAAGCTCATGACCATAGGTGAGGGTAGGAACGTAGATCCACCGGTAAATTGAGAGCTTTGCCTTTTGACTCAACTCCCTCTTCACCACAACGGGACGATGCAGAATCTGCATCACTGCGGACCCCGCACCAAATCCGCCTGGCCAACAAATGTACACTTAATCAAAATTTTATGACCAGTTGAAAAATTACCTAAATTTTCCACAGTTGGATTCTTAGGAGGTTTCACGTAAAGATTCAAAATAAAAGAAATAGTAATCAATTCATTGCAAACAAGCATTAAAGTGACTTTTAATCCACTGTTCATAAATTTAAGATCATAGCCTAAATAAAAATCCCCCATAAAAAAGAAATGATCCCTGTTTGTTCATCATCAGCAATTGCTTTGGACATGCTTGATGCCAGTGTTTCCAGAACGGTAAAGGGAATGGTGGTGGTGAAGATGAAACTGAGGTTTTGAAACTGATGTTCATTTTTGTAAACTTCCCTTGCGCTCCATACCCAAATGTTTTTCAGTCAGACTTAGATCAGGGGAACACACAGAATGATCCAAAAGACTGAGCTTAATTCCTCTTGAAGAATTTCTTTGTCATGTGGGCATTGTGAACTTCAGCATTTTCCTGTTGAAAAAGTCAGTCATTACCACACAGATGAGGGCTTTCATTCATGAGGGATGCCCCATGAACATCTCCACACAGCCAGTGCCGTTTGACGCCCCTGCACAACCCATTGTTCCGTTGGAGAAAAGGGTACCACAGCTCATGATGGTGCCCCTTCATTGTGCCGTGCAGAAAACATCTCAGGTGGGATGTCCTTGTCATGCCAGTAACGTTGGGATTCATTTGGACCATTTTTTCTTATCAAGGAATAAAACTTTCTTCCACCTTTCAATGTCCCATGTTTATTACGAACTCCAATTATGTGGCGTTGAAGGAGACAAGGCTTTTCAAGTTGTTTTTGTTCTTAAAACCCCTTTTTCTCAAATGTCTGATGGTTATTGGACTGCACTCAGCGCCAGTGACGACCTTCATTTGGGCCAAGGATCGTCCCCCGTCTTGGAGGATAGCCAATCGCATCCCGCAGCTCCTTGTTCCATAACCCTCAGGATTGCTGAAGACATTTCAAATAATTGTCGTATTGCATCCGAGCTTAGCAGCACTGATGCTCTGAAAGAGGCCTTGCTTTTGCAGCTCATCAATTCGACAGCGTTCAAAAAGAGAGAAAGCTTTGTTGCTTTTGCCATCAAGAGTTCATGACAGTTCATGACCTGACAGAAAATGACATTGAATCCACATTTTTGGTAACCAAGATTTGGGCTATTGAAAGTTTATTGATCAGCTGATGATGCCCACCCACACCCACACCCACTTTTTTTTTGTTTTGCATTTTGAAGCTCTATTTAAAACCTCCTTAAGATCCAACAGTGCAAAATGTAAATGATTGCAATGTTTTCAACTGATTTTAGATTTTTTTTTCGTTTGTTTGTTTCGGAAAACAGCTGTATGACATATAGCGCAGCTTTAAGATGCCATCTATCAATCTATTCACCATCTAATAGCATAATAGCTTGAGAAAAATAGAAAATCCTATTTTTCCAAGCTTCTAAGCTAACTTGAGTTACAGTATGTCAAAGGCTAAATGAATGAATGACTCCAGGGGGACAAAATATGCTCCAGAAAAAACCTCGGTCTAGGCCATCTTTGTGGAGAGCAACAATTATTCCTGCATTTTCCTTACTCATTTCCATGCATTGCATCCATACATTCACTGACTAAAGCAGCACATATGATATATTACAAGAGGCAGGCACTTTGTGTTGTAATATTTAGTTTACATGTTTTAACCCAACCCATGTATATTTAAATCCTCTATCTCAGATTTGTGTTATTAGTGACAAAGTGAATTATTAGCACGGATTCATCTTTTTTCCTTATGTTGCGCCTTTTTGCTTGTTTTTCCATTTGTGCTGTTTATTTTATTTTTCAAAAATATTTGATTCCTCAATACAATTTTTTCCTCTGAATATGATGTCTTTTTTAAAACATTTGACTAAAAATGTGTTCTGTTTTGTTTCTTATATTATGCTAAAATACCTTAGTATGTTTAATATTTCAACCGTATGCTATTTTTTCTCTAATATTATGTCTTTATTCTGTAATATTTTGTCTCTAATCTTGTAAAATCACTGCTCATTTTTCAGTTTTTGCTGTTGATTTGCACTTTTGACACCCCTGCCCAATACCAACAATACATAAAAGCCCCAAACATCAAACCTCACCCTGCCATGCATATACTGTATATTATTCCACCCTGCCAAATGGTTCAAATAAATCATTAAAATGTGTATGAAAATGATGAGTGTATGTAAACATCGGACTGCTACCATAAAGAATACCTCAGCCTGGTCCTCCTTGTTGTCATAGTGTACTGGTCTGTATGTTTCGTGTTGACATTAATATCTGTGGTGTCTGAGTAATCTTTCCTTGCATTTTATGGACGGAAGCAGCATTTTACCAACGTCAATGATTTCAATTGATAATCAAGCTACAATCGTTGACATGACCCCTCTGAATCCACACACAGAGCTTGTCCTCTTGACTGCAAAGTGCTGCTTTTTGAAAACGTGTCCACCTATAAGTGCTGTGGCTGCTCACTGCTCATCCAAAAACACGTCAATCCGATGAGACTTGCGTATCGGGACCCCCCGAGGTCTGCAGGAAGTGTCGTTATTGTTATAGTACTTACTTCAACAAACTTTGCATCTGTGCAATGCTCTCCTGTGTGTTGTTAGATTTTATTTTCAATAATATTACCTGACCTTCTTTGCTTTGTGTGTCCGTTTTCTGAACGTATGTGTGACTGCGTATGCATTCTTGTGTCGATTTTATGCCCGTGTTGTGTGTGTACTTGGGGTGCTTATGTGTGTCTGCATGTGTCTTTCTATATCCGTATATGTCCGTATACTGTATGTTTGTGCGTTTACTTTATGTCTGCGTGTGGTTTTCTTCTCTACGGGCCAGGTGAGAAGGTCATGCAGGATGACGAGTTCACCTGTGACCTTTTCCGCTTCCTTCAGCTTCTCTGTGAAGGACACAACTCAGGTATGTTTGTGAATTTGCCAGTCAGCAACTATCTTATTAAACTGGACGTGTACATATCCCGTTACAGACTTCCAGAACTACTTAAGGACTCAGACAGGGAACAATACCACAGTCAACATCATCATCTCCACTGTAGACTATCTTCTAAGGGTTCAGGTTAGCGTCTGTTCATCTTTTACTTAAAATTAATTATAGTGTGACATAATAATAATGACACTCTAATAATGAGTGGCTATGCATTGATACATAACCACCATCATGATACATATGATACATTTTCGTATCATTCAACATTTTGCAATGAAACTCATGGATGGTGGTGTCTGTTATGACACTAGTCATGATTAGTTTTCCAGGTGAGCCCAGTTAAAAGAAAAGTAAATAAAAGAATGTATTTGATTTTTATTCATTTATTTTTTGTCTTGTCCAGCTGAACTGGCAAATTTGCTTTGCCAAGGGAAACTTCATATTCTATATGAACGATACTCTACTGTGTTTATTCTGAATTTTGTTGAACCACATTTTGATGCTGGACCTGACAGGGAAGAAATGGGTGGGAGGGGTGGAGACAAGGAAAAAGTGCAGAAAAACCTGTTTCAACAATATTATATACAATAACAGCCATGGTTATAACCAAAATATCAACAACAACAAGAACAATGACAGCCAAATGGGCCAAAAGACAAGAAAAAAAGAAAAAGGAAAACAGAACTTCATAATACTGGCAACAAATCCACACGACGACGGCAGTCCATGTTAGTATAAACAAAGAAAATGAGGAGATGTCTGTGGTGAACACAGACATGCAACCCAAACCACTCCCCGCCCAAGAACCAGGGACCAATTAGGAAGACACGGGACCCAGCCCCCCAGCAGGCATCCCTGAGAGGGGGGCCCAACCGCGCCCGCAAGAAGCGACAGGGAGTTTGCCACAAAGTGGTTCAGAGTAGACCCAGCCGGCCACCAAACGAGCAAAATCCCCAAGGGCCAGGGATGCCAGGCGTCGGACCACCCACTAAGGGCCAGGCAACCACGGGCAAGCGGCCCCCGGGCCAAGGAACCATCTGTTCTCCCCTGGCAGGGGCCCTACCCAACACTCTGGGAGACCATGCCGCCCCAGACACCAACCACTGCTGGCGCCCACCTCGACGCCACAGCCAAGCACCCCGGGGACCCTGAGTTTTGCCTCCTAATCCCACCAACGTACACCTCCCACCCAAACATTCAGTATTTCATGAAAATCGCACTGTGAAAAAATTTGTGGCTGATTTTATGCGATTGTGCCGTTAAAGCCATAATAAGGACTGTTCTTGCCAGACAAATTCATCAGACGCTTCTAAAAGGTCATTTCAAAGAAGCAAACAGTTATTTGAAGCGGTTGGTGGATAGTTTTGGTGGGGGCTACGGCCACAACAATAACTCCTGATGTTGTTGTTATTGTTATTATTGTTGTGCATATTGTGAGATAATGAAAATCTGCAATAAAAGCCCTACATTCACAAGTCGATGGTTTTATTGGCTTATATTGTATTTGTTCATTTAGTAATTTAGTTCATTTCGCTATTCTTACATTTATAAATGCATAATTTGGGCAAAAGAATAAGTACAATTTGCTTAAATATGTGTATTTTCTGACTATACTAGGCGGAAGTCAACCATGAAACAACAATAATTTATTAATGAATGTAAATAAATGAATGCCGCAAATGGCCTCAGGGTCACACTTTGGACATCCCAAGAGTTGTCAGGGATTAAGACTAACCAGTGTTTGGGCTCTCCCACCATCAGATTATGAAAAAAAAATGGAAATGTACAGAAATAAAACGTCCATATCAGGGAGGACATTCTCTGTTCATGCTTCACTGTCATTACCAGAGTGAGTGTTCTTGTCCTCTGCTTTTATTGTATTTTGTGTTATGACACTGTATCATCATATTTCTCTTTACTTCCCCCGCCGCTTACTTGCCTTCTCCTGTTTTTAGGAGTCCATTAGTGACTTCTACTGGTATTACTCTGGGAAAGACGTCATTGACGAACAGGGACAGAGGAACTTCTCAAAGGCAATTAACGTGGCCAAGCAGGTTTTCAACACACTGACAGAGTATATCCAGGTAATAATTGGATTTGATTTGATAGAAGCTATATTGTCATTTTTATATACAGTACATTGAAGCGCAATTTAACCAAGAAGGAAATCACAGAGAATTGCATTCTATTAATATACCGGAGTAAAACTTGTTGTAAAAGGCAGCGCAGTCTGATGTTTCTCACTCTTGGTGATGATGTTACAGGGTCCATGTACTGGCAATCAGCAGAGTTTGGCCCACAGTCGACTGTGGGATGCTGTGGTTGGGTTTCTACATGTCTTTGCTCATATGCAGATGAAACTGTCTCAGGTATGTTTGTTTCAAAAATAGACTTGGTCAATAATAATCACCTGTACAATACACTTTTTGTTCACCATTGTACTGAACTGGTGGTGTCCAGTTTAACCTAAGCTACAAAATAGGACTACCCAGTATCATAGTGTATTATTCATTTGACTCATACACAAATTATGTATGAATAAAAAAATATTGAAACATTAAACGCTTGTTAATATTTATTTCCTCCAGGACTCCAGTCAGATCGAGCTACTGAAGGAACTGATGGATCTTCAGAAGGACATGGTGGTCATGTTGCTTTCTATGCTGGAGGGTATGTCTGTACCTACCCCACCGCATGCATTCCCAACTAAGGGAAGGACGAGATATGGCTACGTTATAAATATTACTGCACAAGTATTAGGTGGATCTAGTACGAAAGAAAAGGACAATGAACAACTGATTGACAGGTGCATGATTATGGCTTTTTAATATCACATGGCTCTCCTATTGTGCGTGAGAAATAATTACACACAAAACAAATAACTGGAGAAATATGGAAGCAAGGGAACGAGTGAGCTCCTTTGGAATTATTGCGCAACATATGTGGCGCATATTTCTTGACCTCATAGGTTAAGTTGAGTTTCAAGGGCCCGTCGCACTTACCTAACTTAACAGATGTTATATTCATTATAAAATACACTCCTGATCGAAATTCTAAGACCAGTTGAAAAATTGCAAGAATTTACATTTTGCTCTGCTGCATTTTAAGGAGGCGGTAAGAAGAGCTTCAAAATGCAAAAAAAAAAATCACTAGGCAATTTATTACAAACAAGCGTTAAAGTCAACCACGCTGTTCATCAGCTGATCAAAGGTTTAAGACCACAGACTATAATAGTCGAAATCCCGGCAAAAGTGTGGATTCGTTGGCATTTCCTGTCACACTGTCAGGATCTCTTTATAGCAAAGGCAAAAAGGCTTTCTCTCTTGCAATGCGTTCAGATTGTTGAGCTGCGTCCTCGTCTCTTTTATTGCTATAAAATTGCCTGTTTTGAATTTGCATGAGAGTACCAAACATGGGACATTGAAAGGTGGAAGACAGTTTTAGTCTCTGATGAAAAAAAATGGCTTCCATCATTACTGGGATGACACCAACATCCCACCTGAGGGACCTCCACGTTCTGGGGTGCTTTTTCCTTCAATGAAACGATGGCGCTTCGGGTTGTGCAGGGGCGTCAAATGGCAGCTGGCTACGGGGAGATGTTCCAGGGGGCATCCCTCAACACCGAAGGCCCTCGTCTGTGTGGTAATGATTGGCTTTTTCAACAGGACAACGCTGCAGTTCACAATGCCCAACTGACAAAAGACTTCTTCCAGAGGAGTAAGCTCACTCTTTTGGACCATCCTGTGCGTTCCCCTGATGTAACTCAACCTGAAAACGTTTGGGGATGGATGGCAAGAGAAATTTACAAAAATAGACATCAATTCCAGACAGTGAATGCCCTTCGTGAAGCCAGCTTCCCCACCTGGAGTAACATTCCCGCGGGCATCAAGCATGCCCAAACCAATTTTTTGTTGGGATTTGGCTTAAATTTTTGATCAGTTGATGAACAGCCTGAAATGCAGTGTACACATTTTCTTGGATTTTGATGCAGCATCATATTCAAACATTGCTCACACAGATGGCACGTATGTACAGTATATGGGATCTAAGTGCTGTTTATGTTGACAGGGAATGTGGTTAATGGGACCATTGGAAAACAGATGGTAGACATGCTGGTGGAATCATCAAACAATGTAGAGATGATTTTGAAGTTCTTTGATATGTTCCTCAAATTGAAAGACCTCACCTCCTCAGATGCCTTTAGAGAGTACGACCCTGATGGGAAAGGCGAGTCTCTTCACTGTTTTCATGAAGTGAATGTTAAGTAGTACTTAAAAAAAATTTTTGACTAACAACTGCAATATTAGGTGTCATCTCTAAGAGGGACTTTCAAAAGGCCATGGAGAGCCACAAGCATTACACAAAGTCTGAGACAGACTTTCTTCTCTGCTGTGCTGAGACTGATGAAAATGAACTCCTTGACTATGAGGAATTCGTGGAGCGTTTCCATGAACCAGCCAAGGTAAATGATATAAATATGTACCTATATCATAAAAATGTTACTGTAAACAAGTGGTACGAACGAGCTCCATTTTGGTGTAGGTCGGATCTTATACATGAAATTATACCCAAATAAACACCTACTGTAAGTCACTCACCTTGTGCACAGTGCACAGGAAGGATATGCACAATACAGTAATAAAAAAAATAAATACAATAATTGAATGAAACGGTAATAGAGAATGAGAACAATTCCTTAGTTTTATGCCTGCTTTTTGGGAGGAAAAGGACAAAGAGACCGCGGAACAAATCAACTGATCTTCTAGCCTTTTTGTGAATCAGCGTATAACTCGCTGGGATTCTGGTCTTCCAGCCAGACTAGTAACCTTTCCATGTCAATAATCCGACCACTACCCTGTTTAGTTATTACTGTCGCTCATAGGAGCAGATCCTACAACATGCTCAAGGATACAATCTTTACCTCTATGATTGTCATGATAGTCGAATGGTTAAGAAGTGCGGCAAGTCTTGGTGGGCCTTTCTACTTTTTCTACTTGCATGTGTGGTAACTGGTTTTTGGGTCTAGAGTTGATGACCCAAAATGAACTTTTTTTTACTATTTTACGGACAGCACAGAAGGCCATTACGCGAGGACTACCTGTGTGTGTATGTTAGTGGGTCTTGATCCATTTGAAGCCATGCACCCCATACTACTGCACAGTTACAAACCGTAAACCTTTTTATCTCAATAACTTGAAATATTGAACATTATTCATTGCTTAATTATTTTTATAGAAGTTCCAGGTCAAATATGTGCATTTTGCGTGGTCACATTTTGATAAAGTTGAGCATGAGCACTGATAAATAGATAAGTAAGTAAACTGATAAATATAGTAGATAAGTCTGATGTTGGCGGAATGGTTGGTTGATTTTGGGCTTCACTTTTTTTGTCCACTCATGGTTATGGTTTAAGTCCGCATATTAATGTAACACCATTTCGAAGGGGAAAGTTTAACAATCATGATAAAGCAGTATCCAAATTACAAAAATACATACAACCAAAGATGAAGCCTCATTTTTGTTGGAATTCCCACTCATAGTGACAGATTTCCACCACTGCACCGTCCCGAGAATGGAACACCAATATAAATGACATTTTTTAGTTTGAACACTCTCAATACACAAAATAACCATCAAACTTACTTATTTGTTCTTATGACCAACACTGAGCAATGACCAGCACTTCATGCTCTGTCTCCTTTCTACTCCGTTCTTCTTGTGCCATTAGGCGTTGTCACTGTTAGGTGCTAATTGCTTTACATTTTTATTCACGTACCCCCTATTACAATTAGATTGGGTATGCCTACCCCACTTGGGGAACCCAAGGAATACGTTATCAATGTTACTTCCTCATTACACAAAAAAGTCATATTATAGTATCTTTGTCTTAAACTCTTAAATTCGAGGCCATGGTTCTCAGTCGGGTGCATTGTACCCTCCTGGTTGGGAGTGAGGTCTTGTTCCAGGTGGAGGACTTCAAGTATCTCGGGGTCTTCGCGGGTGAGGTGAGTTATGGGTCATGACCAAAAGAACGAGATCGCGGATACAACCGGCGGAAATGAGTTTTTTTTCCGTAAGGTGGCTGGACCCACCCTAAGAGATAGGGTGAGGAGCTCGGCCATCCGGGAGGAGCTCAGAGTAGAGCCGCTGCTCCTTCACATCGAGAGGAGCCAGTTGAGGTGGCTCATGCATCTAGTCCGGATGCCTCCCGGGAGCCTCCCTGGTGAGGTGTTTCGGGCATGCCCAGTCGGCAGAAGGCCCCCGGGAAGACCTAGGACACGCTGGAGGGACTATGTCTCACAGCTGGCCTGGGAACGCCTTGGTGTCCTCCTGGTGAAGCTGGAAGAGGTTGCCGGAGACCGGGAAGTCTGGACTTCCCTACTGAAACTGTTGCCCACGCGACCCGAACCCGGATAAGCGGAGGAAAATAGAATGGAATGGTCTTAAACTTAACTAGAAGGTTAAATACAGTAATCATTCTCGTGTTTTTAACTATTTAATCGTTCTTAACTGCATTTTGTCTAGATAGAAAATAGTTATTATAGTGAGTAGGGATGTAAAGCTCTTTGTGTTAAATGATGATACACATGTAAATACACAGGTCAAAATATGAATGAAAATCATATGTTTTAAAATCAGAGCGATTTCATATGATTCTATACAGTGCACAAACAATACAATTTGGTGCAACACAGTACGATGGTTACATTTGTTGCCTTAACTGAAAATGTGGCTGCGGTATGAATAATTGTGGCGGATACAATGTAGTCATCAACATCATCAGTCATTTGACTTGACTTACTCGGACAAGTGTCAGGTGTAAGGACGGGTTGAATAATATCAACCGAGAAAAAGTAAACCACACTGTGATCCCAAGGATATCGGCTTCAATGTGGCGGTTTTGCTGACCAACTTATCGGAGCACATGCCTCACGACACCCGGCTGCAGACCTTCCTGGAGCTGGCAGAGAGCGTCCTTAACTATTTCCAGCCCTACCTGGGTCGGATCGAGATCATGGGCAGTGCCAAGCGGATTGAAAGAGTCTACTTTGAGATCAGTGAGTCCAGTCGAACACAATGGGAGAAACCTCAGGTAATGATTTTTGAATTATTTAAAATTGTTTCATTCATTGTTTTTAATATTTAATATAAATTTGATTATTTAGTGTATTTTTTTTCTTGATTGAATGACCATTTTCCCTTCTTCTTCTTTAGGTTAAAGAATCCAAACGCCAGTTCATCTTTGACGTGGTGAATGAAGGAGGCGAGAAGGAAAAGATGGAATTGTTTGTGAATTTCTGTGAGGACACCATCTTTGAAATGCAACTGGCTGCTCAGATGTCAGACATTGGCGAGCGCTTTGCGGCGAAAGAAGAAAGCGAGCAAGATAACCCCAATGTGGAAAATCGTGAGATGGGCTTCTTCTCGGTTACCACGATCCACATGGCATTGGTATCTCTGCAGGGCAATGTCATGCTGCTGATCAAGGTGTGCAGACGTTCATCTGCTTCATAGCACTTGCTGGGGAAGTCAAAACACCACAATGCTCAATCAGCAGGTGGAATGGCGGGGCGGCATAACTCAGGCTGTAGCGTGGTCGCTTCTAACCGGAATGTTGTGGGTGGCATCCTTAATATGGCCGTGACCATGTCAATTTGAACTTTGACCAAGATACTGGCACAGGGTAGCATAGTAGACTTCATTTTTACTCAGGTAACCTAATCCAGATGCCACCTATCCCAGAACATTCCAACCGATATTTACTCAGCTGGGAGTTCAAAACTTTTAATACACAGTATGTGTGGGTCAATAGAGAAAGCAGACGCAAGTTAGCTTCTTTCTAGGCTTTCTACTACCAGATTAAAAATGACAAGATGTCTTGTTGAGAAAAAAGACTTGTTATAATGAATGAATTAATTAATCACACCTTAAATGAAAATTTAAGCCAGGCATGCCCATTTCCATGGGCATGCCTGGGCATCCATGGGCATTTCCTCATTTCTTGCCTCTGAACAGGCACGAAGAGAGTTCACTCTGTGCATAGGTTTAGCACCTATAACAGCAAACAGAGGGGGCCCTTTTGACAGTCATACAGTCGATTTGTCTCTGAGAGTGATGCCACCCATACTTCCTACTCATGCCCAGCCCAAGATCATTTATACAACAAAATGGAGAGCTGTGAAGCATGCAAGTGTATTCAAGAGTCAAATTGCATGTTGAGTATGATACATTTGGACATGCTGGCAGGTTTACACCTACATTGAAAATACTCCCTGCTTCTCATGCCCTCCCTGACAGTTCAACGTCACCCCCAGGGGGGCCTGCCCCACTATTTGAGAAGCACTGCTTTATAGAGATGGCTCTTTGTAGTGATGCACATCATGTGGCTCCACTCCGATGACCACCATCTTTCTTACTAAATATAAAAGATAACAGCTCACCGGTGTCTATTTCCAGCTTGGGTTTTGGGTACTTTCTTATATATTAGTTAATACGGTACTTTGGGGTTCTCAGAGTTATACATACATGCTGAAAAGCAAATCAGCTGGTGCTGAAAAATAACTTTGCGTTAGCGATCAAGCAATGTGTGACAGAACTCAGTTCATCAACTACTACTAAGAACAGCAGGGAAAAGTCCACGGGAATACTGTAATAGCGAGTGTAGCTGCACACATGTTGGGAAAGTCCAATTTCCATTTCTTGTCTCAGGTGCTGTCCATGAAGAGTCTGAGGAAGCAGATGAAGAAGATAAAGAGTATGACGGCGAAAGACTTGGTGACTACCTTGCTCTCATTCTACTGGTCAGCGTTGCAAGGTCTCCTCTACATAGCGTACAGCGTGGTTCGAGGATTCTGCAGAATTATCTGCAATAGCACCTCAGGAGCCAACCTGGTTGACGGGGCCAATACCATAAAGGTACTCTATTGGCATAACATAAAGCAACCTGTACATGCTTGGCACAAATGAAAACCTGAAACGCTCCTTTCCCAGGTGTCTGAGTCACGGGTAAACATGCCTGACCCCACTCAGGACGAAGTCAGGGCAGACGAGGAGGACAAAGACAGCAAATCATTTGACAGGAGCTCAGTGAAGGAGGACCTGGCAGAGTTGGCCGTCAATACCACTGACACCGAGCTGCTTTCCGACGTTTTTGGGCTGGACTTACGGAGAGAAGGAGGACGATACAAAATTACCCCGCACAACCCCTATGCCAGTCTGACGGAACTTCTTAACTCTCCGCTGCCCTCGGCACCCGCCTCAGCTGCCTCAACAGCACCTCCCCCCGGGCTCAGACACAGGCATCAGGTAAGAGAACAGCATCTAAAGTCATTTCTCTAAAGTCTGGGCCATGTGACAGCGTGAGTGCAGGGACAGTTTGGAAGGCGGGACATGATTACAGAAGCTATTAGAAATAATGACAGCAATCGAGTACAATAGAAAGAACAACTGGAAACAAAGTCCAAGACCAGTTGCCTCAATCGAGGTCGCAAAGGGGAGCACACATTCCTCCCACCGGTTCCTGAGGATGTTTGAGATCAACACAAACAATGTGCCCAAAGCTGTGTTTACACTTGCACCAATTTTGCCTCCACATGCGTGTCAGTTATCTATTTATTTCAAACATGTCTGAAAAGTGTAGGACTGCTTGCATTGTCTTTCTGCATAAATGACGCATAACATGTGATAATAATCATCATCTGTGTGCACTGGGGGCCGCACGGTGGCTGAGTGGGTAGTGTGTTGGCCTCATAGTCAGGAGATCTGGGTTCGAATCGCCGTTGGGCATCTTTGCGTGGGTTTTCTTCGGGTACTCCGGTTTCCTCCCACATTCCAAAAACATGCATGTTAGGTTAATTGGCGACTCTAAATAGTTCATAAGTATAAATGTGAGTGTGAAAGGTTGTATGTCGGCCCTGCGATGGACTGGCGACCAGTCCAGGGTGTACCCCGCCTCCTGCCCAAAGTCAGCTGGGATAGGCTCCAGCATACCCTCGACCCTAATGAGGATAAGCGGCATAGAACTTACTTATACCTTGTCAAGTACTGTTTATGTGTAGCACCCAATAATATGTGTTGTTACCACATTGCTACCACCACTTCTCGCATCTGCAGCAGTCGTGGCCTTATTTTGATCCCACTATGATGACATTAATTTGAAAGCAACCTACAAGATGTTGAACTCCAAAGAAGCTCATGCAAAAAAAGAAAGGTATGTCTTTATGATCTTGTAGCTGCAGAAAGAGAATGAGCAAAGACCAGGAAGGAGGCATAAATAGAAAAAAAAGAGGCACAGACCTTGTTTGAGGGAGAATTTCTGACCAGAAGACGTCACTTTGGGCATTAGGATCACTTTTTAACAGAAATTCACAAGGAAGATTTAAGAGGCTACAGAGATTAGAGGTGGTGGTGGAAAAGTGAACCCATTCATGTGAATGGGACACGCATTCATTCGCACCGCCCGTTTTATTTAGGTGCGTTTGTGGTGCGTTCACGGGTAGCACAGAAACGATGCGTGCCTCAGATTTTTAAGATTTCCAGATTTTCTTTGCACACCGTTACACAGACACGCCCAGATTTCACACACTACGTACCTGTTGCTTCAGACCAAGTTGCTCATTTGTGCGAAAAATGTAGTACCACTGAAGGGACAAAATGTGTGCAAGTGTTAACGAGGCTAATCTCATTCACGTGGTAGCTGCATCCAATTCCTGTTTTCATTGCCAGGCCCCTCAAAGACAGAAAGCCTCTTTGCCTTTGCCATCGGGATATCATGACAATACTGTCAGTGTAACACGTAAACCAGAGTTTAGCACAGATTAAGATTTTTTTTTAAGGCATTTTTACATAGATTGCTGATATTCTATTTTTTTCGATTCGGATTCGGGGTCCGTTTTGTTCATTTTACATTTGCCAAGTCTCAAAGGTTGTTTCATGTCTTTTCTTCCTCGGGGAAGCAGAAGGGATCAACACAAGAAACTGCATGTGAACTAGACAAAAAGTACGTATAAGCATGTTTTACATTCTGATATTTTACTTCTGCTTCGCAAGTTTGCAGTTGTAATTGCATTTCATTAACTGGACATTTTGTTATGCTGCTCATAAATGATCAAATTCATACTGCATATGCAACCCTAAGCAAGGGTTCAGATGCAAATCATTTTGCATAGTTAAGCTTTGTTTGTTCCATGTTAAGCCCTTATAAAAATCCAAATTGTGTTTTGCAATTTTACCATTATCTGTGACTTCAGGGGTGAAAATGGAGATAAACAAGAAAAGACAAAGACAAAAGTGAAAAGGCGTAAGCTCGCAAAAGAGGAACTTGATATGCAGGAGTCGGCCGTATTAAAGAAGATCATTGCCTACCAGAGAAAACTCCTGGTAAATTTAGCGCTTCCTCTTTATTTCCGTTTCTGGTCATGCTTTTTGGGATAATTTGTAACTAATTGTTTTTCCGTGTTTCTGTCTTCCCACAGAATTATTTTGCCAGGAACTTCTACAACATGAGGATGTTGGCTCTACTTGTTGCATTTGCCATAAACTTCATTCTCCTATTCTATAAGGTGATATATGCATGGTTTTTGTCTGGGGGAGAAAGAAAAAGGCCTACCCCTGATTGTGAGGCAGACATGCTAACCACGTGCTCCACCGGGCGGCCTTTTCTGCCAATTTTAACAGTAAAATATTCCAGAATGCTAGAAACTTGCATAAAGTACCGTTTGCTATTTCCAGCTCCTTACTTTTGCAGATAAAATTATTTTCAGAGTGTTCTTGGTAGGCCCACAATCTTTTTTTTTTTTTTTTTTGTCCTGTCCAGCATCATAACAGCTGAATGGGAATCAAGCTGCCTTTAAATGCTGAGCAAAATTTCTCTGCCAAGGGAGAATTCATAATCCAAATGAGTCTCCCTTGACATTTGACTGCGTTTATTATGAATTTTGTTGTGCCACATTTCCATGCCGGACCTGACCTGAAAAGGGGACGGGTGGGGGGGTACAGGAAGAACCTCATAAACATATTTCAACCATATTATAAACAACCATGATAATCACAATTTCAGCAACAACCAGAACAGTCACAGAGCAAAATGAGCAAAAATACAGTAAAAAGAAAGAAAAAAAAAATATATATATATACAAACACATACATGTACGTACACGCATACATACACATACCGAGCACATACACATATCTATGCTGTACATGCATACACACACATACAGTGTGCATATATATGTATACACACATACATACATATTGACTAATAATGATAAACATACAAAAAAAACAAGGAGAAAAGAAACAGAACCTCTTGAACAAGGACCATCCAGATGACACGTGCAACAAATCTACATGAAATCTACATTAGTCTGCAGTGACAGGATAACTACATCAGAGTGAAACAGAGAATGAGGAGATGTTCGTGGTGAACACACCCATGCATCCCAAACACTCCCTCCAAAAGGGAGGGTCCGACTAGGAAGACGCCGGAGCCCGGCCCCCCAGCAGGCTCCCCACAGAAGGGACAGCCTGACCCTGCCTCCCAAAAAGGCAGCCGCGAGGCCACTCAGAAGAGGTGCAAGGGAGACCCGGCCGGATGCCACTCGGCAGCTGAGCAAGGGCCACAGCGGGGCACGAACGCCAACCGCCAGAACAACTGCCGGGGGCCTGCCAATTACGGGCAAGCAGGCCCATCCGCCCCCGGGCCCAGAAGCCACCCACCCCCCAAAACAGGGGACACATTCAACACCCCGGAAGCTCCAGGCTGTCCCAGACACAACTGCTGCGGGCCATCGCCTACCCCGACACCAGAGGCAGGCGCCCGTAGAGGGCCCATGGGTTTACAACCCCACCCGTCCACCCCACCCCCAGTGCTCACACACCCTAGCCCCAGTACACACACCAAACCCTGTTTCCCCACTCACACATGCCAACACGTATAAACACACCGCATACACCCACACACCTACATTTTCCCATATGCACCTGGATGTGCCACCCCCCCAATGCAGCGAGTAGCACCACCGCAAGCTCCCTTGAGACACGGGGCCATACCATCGTACCCGGCCTCCTCCCAGCACTGCAGCCGACTGAGACCCGGAGCCGAACCGACCCACTCCCCCCGAGCGCCCCCCGCTCTAGGCAGCATCCAAGAAAACAGGAGTGTAAAAGGACCCTCTATGTTATGAGGTGTGAGATGTGTGTGCGTGTGTGTGTAGGCGGTTAAAATGGATGGATGAATGAAATCATAATTAATAGAAGGAAATTTACAAGAAAAAAGTTTAAATCATTGTAACATTTAAAAAAATGAAAAATTTGGGGAAAAAATTTAATTTCATGAGAAGAAAGTCAAAATATGAAGAGAAAAAAATTGCCATTATAAAGACACTTATGAGGAAAAATAATGTAGTTTTGGTGGCATAAAGCTTAAATATAAACAAATATTTAATTGGGGAAAAAGATATGTAATTGGAATAAAGTCAAAATATTATTGGAATTATTATGTTACCAGAAGAAAGTTTACAAAGATATTTCGAGAAGGTTGAAATATTTGTAAAATTCAAAAAAACCCACAGCAGTCGTGGTGGAAAAAAAGCAGTTAGAAAGTTAATAATCATATTGGTAATAATAGACTTTTTCCACCTTTATTACAAAGCCGAGATGCAGTGTTTTTCTTGAAATATCCTCTCATTTTTCACTATGTGACCCTTGCTGGAAAAACTTTGGACACCTCCGCTTTATACCTTGAACTTCAGGTTTCCACCACACTCTGAAAAAATGCGTGTTAGGTTGACTGGATATTCTTAATAGAATACTGCATTAATAATTAATACTGCAAAAAGTACTATAAACGGATACATTGTTCCATTTAGGTTTCTACATCCTCAACATCCGTAGTTGAGGAAAAGGAAGCGACGTACTCCAGCAGCCACCCAGCCAACAGCATTCAGTGGGATCCACTAGGTGGTGAGCCTGCGGCAGAGACAAAAGACAGGGTCATGGATGACCCCAGAGAGCTCCTGAAGTCCGTTATGGTCCGCTTTGTTCTGGAGGAAGGCAGTGGATACATGGAGCCCATGCTGCGGATCCTGGCCATCCTTCATACGGTCATCTCTTTCTTCTGCATCATTGGATATTACTGTCTCAAGGTATGTTGCTTGTCACATCCAGTTGGACTAGAATGCTTGTTTGCAATAAATTGCTCACTCAAAAATAGTTTTTGTACCACTCCCATTTCTTCTTTTTGCATTTTTAAGCTCTGCTTAGAGCCTCCTTAAGATCCAACAGTGCAAAATGTAAACTTTTTAAATTTTTCATCAGGAGTGTTCATGCCTTTGTGACCTCCAGGTTGGATTTGGGTAATACTTTAATAGGCTGCCCTAATACCCCTCAGTTAGTCCAAAATTCTGCTGCATGAATCTTAACTGGAATCAGCAGAGGATATCATATCTCACCCGCATTAGCCTCACTGCACTGGTTACCAGTACATTTTAGAATTGAGTATACAATTCTTCTTCTTACATATAAAGCGCTACACGGTCAGGCACCTGTATATCTTTAAAATCTCCCAGAACCCCAATAATCCAGTAGAACACTGCTCACAGATTTTACAATTACTTGTCACTCCTAGAGTTTTTAGAAGTAGAAGGGGAGGTAGGTCTACACCCTCTTTTTATTTAAAAGGCAACTAAAAGCCCACCTCTTTGCTAAAGCATGTAGGTAGAACTGAATGAATGTATTATTCTTTTATCTCAACCCAACATCGAGACAGACGGCCGCCCCACAGAGCCTGGGTACTGTCCAAGGTTCTTCCCCAGAGGGAGTTTTTCCTTGCCTCTGTCGCCAAGTGCTTAATCGGTATATACCAAGTGCGTACCGACCTACCGACTTCCGGATCCAGTCATAACACTGGGCCACACTCCAACATGGTAGGTGCGGTAAACGGGCCACAAAGCAGGTGGACTTGACCCCCGCCACCCGGATGAAGAACACCACCATCACCACCACGCAGACATGATGGCGGGGGTAGCGTGGCGAAGTTTATATTCGGCAACGGTAGATTCCCCTCACTGTGCCCGGACTCCTCTGTCTTGGTGCCGGGAGCAATCAAGACAGTCAATATTGTTGGTCATGCTGTGTAATAAAAATAGTACATTCAGCAGTGTTTTGGTTGGATTATTTTCAATGCAGTTTATTATCAGAAAACTAAAAAGGATCGGTACCTGATTGGATCGGAAACCAAAACACGTGGATCGGGACATCCCTATGAAATACCACAGTTCCATTGATGTGTGTGTTGGGTAATGCAGGTTCCACTGGTGATCTTCAAGCGTGAGAAGGAGATTGCCAGGAAGTTGGAGTTTGATGGCCTTTACATTACCGAGCAGCCGTCCGAGGACGACATCAAAGGGCAGTGGGACAGACTTGTGATCAACACACAGTAAGTCCATCCTGAATCTTGGACCGTGAGGCCACCATGCTTCGTCTGGGGACCCTAAAAGTATTCATGTAGTTTTGTGATCCTTTTTACTACATAATGTTACAACAGTTTTTTCAGATTATGTGATTCTTCCCAAATATTGAATTCTTTGCCTTCTAATTTGTAGATCTTTCCCAAACAACTACTGGGATAAGTTTGTGAAGCGAAAAGTAGGTTTCATCGACGATTCACTTTCATTCTTTTAAAGGGAGTTTGAAACGTTCCGATGATCATTTCCATCCACTCCCCCTCAGGTGATGGATAAATATGGGGAATTTTACGGCCACGACCGGATCAGCGAGCTGCTGGGATTAGACAAGGCTGCGCTGGACTTCAGTGATGCCTGTAAAAAAAGAAAGCCCAGGAGAGACAGCTCGCTGGCTGCTGTGTGAGTACACGGCAAATGTGTGCGCACGTTTCGCCTGCAGTACATGTGGCGCTGTAAACACTCACGCTAAAACAATAGAAGAAGAAAGAACGCATGATTATCAGGTCCGTTGTCTGGCTTGTCTGGTCTGATGACAAAGTGGAATTACTTGTGCGAGTCACTATGAAGAAGTGGTGTTTTGCTTGTCCAACAGGTCTTGAGACACCGCTAAGTGGCCATAAACTTCTCTATGAAGTAGCCTATGTGACCTGATGTTATTAGTCCAAAAGATGTTGTTGTTGTTTTTCTGTTACAAGAAATACGCTTGAGACATTTTTGAGCCCTGCAATGAAGAACTCTGATTTTAAGAACTGTTTTATTTTACTTTCTCAACAGGCTGAACTCCATTGACGCTAAATACCAGATATGGAAGCTGGGAGTGGTGTTCACCGACAATGTAAGCGTCTCTTTGACTTTCCAATCAACCTGGCAAATTAAATACACTGCTCTAAAAAATGAGAGGCACACTTTTTAATCAGAGTACAGTAACCTATCAGTCAAACTTCTGGGATGTTGATCGGGTCAGTTAAGTAGCAGAGGGGGTTGTTAATCAGTCTCAGCTGCTTTGTTGTTAATGAAACCAACAAGTGCATCAGAAGGGCAACAATGAGACAGACCCCAAAACAGGAATGGTTTTCCAGGTTGAGGCCACTGACTCCTCATCTCTTTTGTTTGATTTTTTACTGACTGACTTTCTACTGCTGTAGTTTTTCAATTGGCTTGGATCAACATCTCTGTTGATAGCATGGTGCACTACCTGGACGCTACAGAGGTTGCAAAAGTAATCCAACTGCTCCAGGAAGGCACATCAATACGTTCCGTTGCAAGAAGGTTTGCTGTGCCTCCCAGCACAGTCTCAAGAGCATGAATGAGATTCCAGGAAACAGGTTGGTACTCCAGAAGAGTTGGACAGGGCTGTAGAAGGTCCTTAAACCCTCAGCAGGATCGGTATCAGCTCCTTTGTTCAAGGAGGAACAGGATGAGCACTGCCAGAGCCCTACAAAATGACCTCCAGGAGGCCACTGGTGTGAAGGTTTCTGACCAAACAATCATAAACAGGCTCCATGAGGGTGGCCTGAGGGCCCAACGTCCTGTAATGGGCCGTGTGCTCACTGCCCAGCACCGTAGAGCTGGATTAGCATTTGCCATAGACCACCATAATTGGCATTACGCCACCGGCACCCTGTGCTCTTCACCGATGAGAGTTCAACCTGAGCACAAGCGACAGACGTGAAAGGGTCTGGAGATGCCTTGGAGAACTTATTATTATGCTGCCTGCAACATCATTCAGCATTACCGGTTTGGTGGTGGGTCAGTGATGGTCTGGGCAGGCGTATCCCTGGAAGGACGCACAGACTTCTACAGGTTAGCTAATGGCACCCTGACTGCTATTAGGCATCGGGAGGAAATCCTTGGACCCACTGTCAGAACCTACGCTGGTGCAGTGGGACCTGGGTTCCTCCTGGTCCACGACAATGCCCGACCTCATGTGGCTAGAGTCTGCAGGCAGTTCCTGGAGGATGAAGGAATTGATACCATTGACTGGACCCCACGTTCACCTGACTTAAACCCAATAGAACACCTCAGGGACATTATCTTTAGCTCCATCCGGCACCGCCAGGGTGCTCCTCAAACTGTCCAGGAGCTCTGTAATGGCCTGGTCCAGGTCTGGGAGGAGATCCCCCAATACAGCATCCGTGGTCTCATTAGGAGCATGCGTACAAGCACGTGGGGGCCACACAAACTACTGTCAATCATTTGGAGTTGCTACAAGGACATTTTGGCAAAATGGACCAGCCTGCTGCTTTTTTTTGGGGTGGCTTTGATTTCCCCCCTTTATAGGGTGATCATTTTCCTTTCTAATTATGTGGCGTCATTTTGTTACTAACACATCCCCTACTTATTATCAGGAAAAATATCCAAGATCATTTTCCTCCTGTTTAGATCTGATGTGTTTTCAAAGCGTTCCTCTAATTTTTTTGAGCAGTGTAGGTGAAGGTAGGTGAAAATTGCTGTCTGTAGGGCGAGTTTGTAATATTTCATCAAATGAATTGTTGTATGCAGTAAATATTTCTCAAAAGTGAAATACTTTATACTAACAGAAATAACAACCGCATTGTCCATCTCGCCAAGACAGTGCCTTTAAATGATACCGCTCCCTTCCTGCAGTCATTCCTGTATCTGGCCTGGTATATGACCATGTCCATTCTGGGGCACTACAACAATTTTTTCTTCGCTGCACATCTGCTTGATATTGCAATGGGGTTCAAGACGCTGCGGACCATTCTGTCGTCTGTCACACACAACGGTAAACAGGTACGTCGCATGTAGGAGCTAAAACGGGGGGTCGGCAACCCTATCCTTGCATTTCGCCCTTTTTTCCACTAAAGCAAAATAGTCTGGAGTCCCAAAATAGAACACAGATTATAAACTTCTAAAAGTTGATGTTTACTTGTTACAACAACAAACATCATGCACAGTGTGCTGGTATAACGGATGCCCATTAGTGGGGTTGTGATAGTATGTTGGTTAAACCTAAGAAATGTTCAGCACAGTGTGTTCCTTTTAGCTAACTGGCACCAGAGTTATAAATAAATCTTCTTCTTCTTCTTTTCCTTTGGGCTTATCCCTTCAGGGGTCGCCACAGCGAATCAATTGCCTCCATCTAACTCTGTCTTCTGTATCCTCTTCTCTTGCGCCAACTACCTTCATGTCCTCTTTCACTACATCCATAAACCTCCTCTTTGGTCTTCCTCTAGGCCTCCTGCCTGGCAATTCAAAACTCAGCATCCTTCTACCAATATATTCTCTATCTCTCCTCTGGACACGTCCCAACCATCTCAATCTGGCCTCTCTCCTGACTTTATCTCCAAAACCTCTAACATGTGCTGTCCCTCTGATGTGCTCATTCCTGATCCTGTCCATCCTGGTCACACCCAAAGAGGACCTCAGCATCTTCATCTCTGCTACCTCCAGCTCTGCCTCCTGTCTTTTCCTTAGCGGCACTGTCTCTAAACCAAACAACATCGCTGGTCTCACCACAGTTTTGAACACCTTTCCTTTCATTTTAGCTGAAACTCTTCTATCACACATCAGAGTTAAAAATAAGTAAATGACTAAATAAATATTCCGTTTTGATATTACTATTTCAAAAGGTTGTAGCAAGGAAATGGTTGGAGATAAAAGCATATCATAAATGGGAAACATCATCAGTATAACCCAAAGTGTGTGATGGGAGTACATTTACCCATCTAATTTCCATATTATGACATCCATATTATGACATTATATGATCCACTTGTGGTATTCTTACTCGTCTGCAGAATTTTTCTAATTTTTTTTTACATTCCTGCTACCCCCCTCACCTTTAGCGTCGTTTGGACCACCCCTGCTACACCCATCACGTCCTCTCCTGCCACCCCAAACACGGTGAAGCATAGCAATGACCTCTCAGAACTCAGCCAGGATGCATTCACAGCCTTACAGAAAGTCAGATATTTCAAACTCCTGTCAAACATGCACAAACAAAGGCTGAATAGACAGAGACACGGGTTGCCACCCCCTTAGCTGGAAGATTACAATTTTCTTGCCATGGTTCCTTTTCCTGTAGGAATGATTTTAGTAAAATCAGCATTTTTTATGTTTCCTGAGCCAGAGTTGCCAGTGTAGACATGATGCTTTGAAGGTCTGTTGTCTGATATCCCAGCAAGAATGCTAAAAGTGACTTATTTCATGTCTACGGGGCTCTACTTATGTTAGAAACAGTATTTAGGCGGTCATAAATAGGTTTTCCATTTACTAGCATTGAAAAAGTCCACTGTGCACTGTGTGGAAATTTGGTTATCATAAACAAAGCACGATAATAATTCCAAAAATAATACTTAATCATTCTGTATGTGTGCAAAAGTTTTCTAGATGTGTGCGGTTGTCTTTTATGCTGGATGTCCTGAGATTTTACGGATTATGATGGTAGTGTTGCCCTTCCTTGCAGCTGGTCCTAACAGTTGGCCTGCTAGCAGTGGTGGTGTATCTCTACACGGTTGTGGCCTTCAACTTCTTCAGGAAGTTCTACAACAAGAGTGAAGACGGAGAACTGCCTGACATGAAATGTGATGACATGCTGACTGTAAGTAATAACAAATGGGAGATTCATGGGAAATTAGGATGCAAATTATGTATCTAATCCAGGGGCGTAATCTCTTATGTTCTAGCATATAAATGTTGTGTGAGTTCTTTATTTGTGTCACATTGTTGCTCGTCGCTCCTACGGCTCACGGTGATAGTGAGGTCTGTTGTGGGCGTGAGAAGGCTGCAGTAGCTTGTGAGTAACCAAGGCCCGTTGCCATGTATGGATACAAAGTCACGGGTCAGAGATTTTAATTTTGCAGGTCACCCTCAGGCGTTATTCCCAGTATTTCTTTTATTTTGTGGTCTCTTTTTCTCAATCAGTCCAAGTGTTTTGCTGTTCCTCTTCTTCCCAGAGACACGTTTCATCTGCAGATGTCCCAGGAACAAAAGATCAGATAAATAAACATTTCTTGACTACAGCAGTCTGATTATATATAATAAATAGATAATTAATATTATTAACATAAATACAGTATAACCCATCATTAACCCTTTCCAGAAGGTGTAATCGACCAATCGGTTTCTCCCGTAAGAAATAATAATCCATTCCAGAAAGCCAAAATGTTTTTTTTTGGTGGCATTTTATAGTTTTGCAGTTATAGCTGTACGTTCATGAAACATTCCCAAATGCATATAAATGATTAAGAGGATCAATGAACATTTTTAGGTTACTTTTACCTTAACTGAAAACATGATTCTTGCACGTAAACCGAGGCAAAATTGTGGCGGACGCTAACCAAGGTTCCATTGTAATATAATGATATGATACAAATAATCATTATGCCACGCGGTGGTCAAGTGGTTAGCATGTTGGCTACACAGTCAGGAGATTTGGGTTCGAATCTCCGTTGGGCATCTCTGTGTGAAGTTTGCATGTTCTCCCCGTGCGTGTGTGGGTTTTCTCCGGGTACTTGGGTTTCCTCCCACATTCCAAAAACATGCATGCTTGGTTAATTGGCGTCTCTTTATAGGAATGAATGTGAGTGTGAATGTTCGCCTACACTGTGATAGACTGCTGGAAAATGGATGGATGAAATAATAATTATATACAGTATAATAATATATATAATACATATATAAACATCTATAATATATATATATTAAACCATTGTCAACAATTACAACAAAATTTATTGTACCTATGTAAAATAAATAAATGAATTTTTGGATCAAGCAACAGTTTAAATAAATTTATTTTAATTGTAATCAAACGGTCTGTTCACATATTTTATTTTGAAATCGTCACACTAACAACACCAGGAGAGAATTGCCATCTGGTCTGATATAAAGTATGCAGAGTTGATGATGAAATATGTGACGTGCGAGGATTAGATTAGATTAAATATAGTATAGAATTATTTCACATTGTGTTCATCCACAGCCATGCATTTGCAAAAGTCTGCACTCCAGCATACCCCTGCCACCCTAATGAGGATAAGCGGCATAGAAAACGGATGGATGGATACATTCAGCACATTGCAGACATAAATAATAAAGTTGGTGGGTAGATATTGTTATAGAAAATATAACTGCTACCCGACCAGCTGAAAGAAACACTATATAAGGGCTGTACTGCTGGCGCACGCGTGTGTGTGTGTGTGTGTGTGTTTTGTAACGGTGGGCGGACGACCTTCTGTCACCCGGAAATTTCAGGACTAATCCCATATAGTCAGCCAGCCATAGCATTCCATAGAGCTCTATTTATTCCTATTAAGGATCTGGGGGTGGCAGCTCTTGCCTTTTCAACGAGAAGGGGACAGAGGCTGGAGCGATGGAGAGATGGACAGATGAAGGTCCGCTGCTTCAGGGAAGGTCTTCTTCCCTCTGATCCCCGTGTGAGACTGGATCCCTAGTAATAACACTCCCAGCAGGATGAGAGGCTCATTTTTGATCTTTTCACTTGTTGGTTTAGCAGCCCTAATGCTTCTTCTTCTGTTATCTCTGTACAGACACCTACTGCACGTTAAGAAAATGCGACAAAAGATAAAAGAAACAATACGCTTCTATGGGAAAATGTGGAAAAGCACTTGCAGTGTACTCTAATATAAGAACATTCATTCATTTTCTATGCCGCTTATCCTCATTAGGGTCGCGGGGATGCTGGAGCCTATCCCAGCAGACTTTGGGCGGGAGCCAGCCAATCGCAGGGCACATATAGACAAACAAACATTCACACTCACACTCTAATGGACAATTTAGAGCGGCCAATGAAGCTAACATGCATGTTTTTGGAATGTGGGAGGAAAGCGGAGCACCCGGAGAAAACCCACACACGCACGGGGAGAACATGCAAACTCCACACAGAGATGCCCAACGGAGATTTGAACCCAGGTCTTCCAGATCTCCTGACTGTGTGGCCAATGTGCTAACCACTCAGCCACCGTGCGACCAATATAAGAGCAGTGTAGTCTAATATCTCTGAACTACACGTAGAAGGGGTCTCAAACTCGTGCCATGGAGGGCCGAGACACTGCAGGTTTTCTCTCCGTTTTTTCCAGCAGGTGATTTTAATTGATGAGCTCCTTCCCTCAAATTGAAGGAGGTAATTGATAAGAACATTAAGCCAAAGCTCTCAGGTTCATCTCTGTGCATTCTCCTCGGCTGACACTGACAGTGCTGCTGTACTCGTGCTCACGTTTGGTGCGACTGTGAAAGAGGTTGACACCTTTGGTTGTTTTGATTAGTAGAAAAACTCTTTTCCGCTCTCCTTCGCATTGTCTCCGTTCCACTGGGGTAACACCCGCCAACAAGTTTGTTCGCGTCGCTCCCGTCTTCCGGACATGCGTGGCAACATGGAATAGCCCATAGTGTGAGAAGGAAGGGCTAGTATAAATTGAAGAAAAAATTCAATAATCAGTTTTTATGAGATGTTTGTGGGCCCCTGGAACTCTCAGGGCCCTACACCTGCCAGTGGAGATGTGAGGGAAATGGTGTAATTATAACTCCATCAGATATTTTTGTAGATCTTGTGAAGGCTCTCAGTCGTCCAGGTGTCATCCATAGTAGTAAGGATCTGAATCGACTGGACTTGGTAGAAGAGTTGCGGACGTTTCGCTTCTTCGGTACGGAGAAGTACAACTAAGTCCACAGGTTGGAGACTTTATAGGAATAGAATAAGCTCCTCTTGAGTGGAGTGGCCAGACCTGCCACATTCCTACATACTTGTTTGTCTCACCAAATTAGCGTGGCCTTCGTTAGGAGCTACCCGATACTGGGCGGTGTGGACTACATTAGCATTCTCGAAGGCGTACCGCTCCCTTGATCTGCTCAGGCTATTGTGTGTGTGGGGGGGAAACTTGTAACGCAAGCCCCCATCTGGAGTTAAGCTTCATGACAAAATAGGCTTCTTTCACTCCTCTTTCAAACCAGCGCTTTTCCCTACCTAAAATCTTGACCTCACTGTCTTCACATTTGTGGTTAGCGGCCTTCAGATGTAGATACACTGCTGACTGTGGACCACTGCTGTTCTGCCTCCTTTGTTGCGCCATTATTTTGGACAGGGGTTGTCACGACACTCTTCTTGACATCTGATGGAGTAAACTACACTGCTCTGTGACTGGGCATCCTGTTTTTAGGATGCACGAGTCTCTGCCTTAGTTTGTTAACTGGCTTGAAATAAACTGGAAAATTGTGCTGTCTGAAAGACCTCTGAAGTTTCTCGCCTAAACCTCCTACATAAGGGATGGATATTCCTTGCCTCCTGCTTCTCCTTGCTCTTTGTGATCTTTGAACCTCAGTGAAGGACCACCAACCACAGTTTGTGTGGGATTCCTGGACATGCCGTGTCTCTTTGTCTCTACCCTCGGCGCTCTATCTGACGAAGCCTCTGCAAATAGAAGCAAAACGTCCGCAACGCCTACTACCCAGTCCAGTTGACGATTCAGATCTCTACTATTTTTGTAGATGTGTATTTGTATGTACATCGGACGTGTAAATTATCTATGAAATGCTTTAATGATTGCATCATCAAATATCCTTTCTCTGAATGATTGAAATGATGGCAAATGTTGAAAAATTATAATGGGTGCAGTTAAATCTGATGGATTCATGATTGGTTTTTATTATTGGTGACTGCTGACTAAAATAAGGGATGAGATGAATTGGATCCTGGACCTTGGTCTGGTATGGAGCAGGCTAATGCCACAGAATACATTTCCATGGTAACTTATGTCAGAACATATCCCACTTTTGTGCAACCGGATCATGGATAAGTATCCTAGTTTTGGTGGGACACGTGTCTATTTTTTGGTTTATATATTAAGCACATAGTTTTAATTACTCTCTAAAGCCCCATTAAGTATTAGAATTTCTTACATTCTCTTGTCACCAGTAACAACCTTCCTTTGACCTATTTTTTTTTTGGGCTCACTCCCATTTATTCTTTTTGCATCCTGAAGCTCTACTAAGAAAGTTTCACTTGAATTCAGAACCGTGCATTTCCTATTTCCCTTTCTTTGCACCTGTTTTCTACCAGTGCTACATGTTCCACATGTATGTGGGCGTGCGCGCAGGCGGAGGCATTGGTGACCAGATTGAGGACCCGGCAGGAGACGAGTACGAGATCTATCGCATCATCTTTGACATCACCTTTTTCTTCTTTGTCATCGTCATCCTTCTGGCCATCATTCAAGGTGAGAGGTGCAACCTACTTGCACAAAAATGTGCGGGTGTGCAGGTGTAATTTGCGCTCACGTGTATGTTTAAATGTGTTCTTCGGCACCCGTCACCGACTGTTTGCCGTTGGCTTTTCATTATGATTCACTTATCTTCGGTTCTGTTTATCGCTCGAGCAGGAACGCTGAAGACCTGCTCACGCGGTTTTCCAAAACAGAAAGTCAAATGTAATGAAGTTTCCATTTGAAAAAGGGGCAAACATTATAGAACGCTCTTCTCCTGGTTCTAGTCCCCATTCTTGCAGCACTCACAACCATGTGGAAGGTCTTGCCCTTTCCGCCTAACAATAAGAAAAATGTCAAATATTTACAGTCTAAATGATGTGATCACGTGGAAGAGCAGCACTGCCTTTTGATAGCCGCCGTAGCGGAATTAGATAACTTGGATGGAATTAACCACCTCTACTTTGGGATATTTGGGTAGGTTTGATTATTGATGCTTTTGGAGAACTGCGAGACCAACAAGAGCAAGTGAAAGAAGATATGGAGGTGAGGCATTATTATTATTATTATTATTACAGCATTATAATACATATACATGATCGGAATGGTGTGGAACAGCGGCGTTAGGATCACATAATCATGTCATGCTACATTTTTCTTTATTCCAGACCAAATGTTTTATCTGCGGAATAGGCAATGATTACTTTGATACAGTCCCACATGGCTTTGAAACACACACTCTACAGGAGCACAACTTGGCCAATTACCTGTGAGTACATCAGGGATGTTCTGCTTTGCTGCAAAATCTCCTTTTGAAAAAAAATATCAATACATTGTTAGTCCCATTTATGTATTTATTTTTGTTAAGTGAAAAACATTTGTGGTCATATGAGCAGGGTCCCTGTGAAAGTATGGAATATGATTGAATACATTTTGAGTTCAGGAAAAGTGTGGAAAGAACTGTTGCCAATGTTCTGTTTACTAAAAGTTTCATTATTTATTTGTGAGAGCAAATACAACGAAAAGTATGCAGACAATTTTAGATGATGAATGAATTGGATGGATTAAAGTGTATTTTGGATTTAATTATGTCATGTTTTACTTTAAAATGTCAGAAACAAAAATTACACAAAACGTAATATAATAATATTATAAAACAATAATAATAATATAAAACAAAAATGTGACATTTAATTGTAATATTATGACTTTATTCCCACACCAGTTTTTATGTATTCCAATATTAATTTCTCCCCCAACCTAATATTCCAAAAATTACAACTTTATATTGTTTTGTTTCTTAATATTGCAACGAAAATGCAAAAATAAAATTACTAAAATGACATTGTTTTTACTCATTGTATATCTGATTAAATTGTGACTTTTTTCTCCTAGTATTTTATAAAATTTCAGCATTTTTTCCCCCATTTCTGCTGTTTCTTATTTTTCCATTTTTTCAACTTTTCTTGAAATTATGACTTTATTGCTGTAATATTTTGACTTTATTCTCCTGATATTATGACCTTTATTTATTTATTTTATACGACTTTGTTTTTTGTAAAATGACTACTCATTCTTACATTTTTGATGTTTCCTTAAAGTTTTTTGTTAAACTGTATTAGATTGTGCAGCGTGCAAATAAATCACTCGGCTTGGACTACAAACACCCCCGTTGCAAAGCAGGATATGTTACATGTATTTTAAGACAAAACTCAATAAAATAAATAAAAGTTATGGTCTTTAGAAACTTCTGAGAGCCATACGTGGTCATCAAAAGAGCCACATCTGGCTCCCGAGCCATAGGTTGCCTACCCCTGCCCTAGACAGACCGATTCAATATGAACCAAACACAAACAGTCCGTGGGTATCAGAAAAGAGACAAAGGAGTAGATCACTGTTTTTGAAAGTCAAAGCTGATGTGTGTGAATGTCTTGTTTTGCCCAAAACGCAAACACAGTAAGGCTTCTTTCATGGATGACTAAGGAAATTACAATATTCCCATTTAAGGGGTTGAAGTCAGAGGATATTTATGTTTTTAAATAAAAAAACCATAATCAAATACCAAAATAGTTGGGGTTTTGAAATGTTAAATCGGCAGGATCCCTCCTCAAGTGTATTTCTCTAACAATCTTGTTGTGTTACAGATTCTTTGTGATGTATCTTATCAACAAAGATGAAACCGAGCACACAGGCCAGGTAAAGCAGCTTATTGGGTAAACTCACACTGCTATTGGTACGCTCATGCGTCTCTCCGCAGTATGATTCTGATGCTCACACTTTACTCCATGAAATAGTAGACCCTTAGGACCAAAATAAGAAGCCCTCTTTAAGTACAAATTTCCATCCGTCCATCCAGTTATTTTTTCCCTCTTTTTCGGGTGGCAGGGGTCAGTCTCAGTCACAAATCTCAGGCTTCCCTGTCTCAGCCCGCCTTCTTCTGTTCCGGGGGGACACCGCAACATCTCTCCAGTACCTCCTGGTTGGTCATTCCCGGAACACCTCACAATGGAGGCTTCTAGGAGCCCCTCTCTTTAAATTTATGTTCAAGACATGCAGTTGCAGATCTGATGATACAATGATAAAGTGGATCGTTCTTAAACCCCTGGGCCCGTTGATTTCACAGAGCTTATCACTACTTCCGTCAACAACAGCGGCACAGAAAGCTCGTGTCGTGCCGGTGACTACTTTCAGACAAATGAGGATCCAGAACATTATCTTTTTGAGCCTGAATATACAGAGGATGAGCTACAGGTTTTACAAGCTAAGCGGCCAAGAAGAAAAAGTCAGACGGGGTTTGGGGAAGAACTCTCTATCTCAACCCAGCCGGTTGGGGCAGGGAACCCACCCTAAACAGTCTCGGTTCTGTTCGCACTACATAAATATGTCACGACATGATAAAATTGGAATAGGAATAAACACCTTTGTTTTCTGTCTGTCTTATAGGAGTCTTATGTATGGAAGATGTACCAGGAGCGCTGCTGGGAGTTCTTTCCTGCTGGTGATTGTTTCCGGAAACAGTATGAAGATCACCTCAACTGATCAGTGGAGGGAATTCTTTCTTATCGGACCAAACAGGTTTATACTGTACTATTCCTCCCAAGGCAGAGAGGAAGGACATCTCTGAAACGTCAACTCAGACTGACGAGTACAGGCGTTCATCCGAGAGCTTCCAACTCCGCTGCATCTTCCAGCGCACTCATTTTGGAATGCCCTTTACATAGAAATTACCATATGATCAAATGTGTATGAGACTGGTGGCATGTAATAACTGTTTGGCTCAATTACCGAGTTTCATTTCTTTGTATTTTACGTCACAGTAACAAGCAAGCAAGAAAAGAAAAAAAAACGCATCAGAGAGTGGTATCATACTGACGACAAAACTTTTCAAGCGGTTCTGTGTGCATCTCACACTGCATGTTGGTGCCAGGAGTGGACGCAGCAACACTGAAACCTGCTGCAGTGCAGGTTTGCAATATATCGTTGAAGAATCTCCTGCTGGCCTCGCCATCACAACTGTGGTTATCCATTCAAAATTGTGCTACTTGTAAACACTGCATGCAATGGAAGGCCGCGAATATGATCCAAGATGCCCAAACGGAATCATTTTCTACATTTTACCAAAACTATTTTACTGGTTTGACTTCAAATGGAGCCCAGCTGTTAATATCTCGCCCACGCTCTCCGTACGACCCAATAGCGTGTGTGTTGGTGTGTGTGTGAAGGGCTATGTAACTTTGCTTGCAGCACGATGGTAAGGAGATGCCAGATTAAGAATGGTGATTCTTATGCTTGCTCTTTGCGCACATTTTTGAAGAGAGAGAAATATATAAATAAATGACTCATAAATTTCAACCATTGGGTATTCTGCCATTATTAAGGAGTTGAGAAATTATTGTTTTTTTTGGTCTTGGAACCTTTTATCTGTTGTCAGAGCCATTTATGCAACTTTCTTAGATTTATTTGTATGGGTGTCACAAGTTTAAAACCTCACCTCCAAAAACAGGCAGGAAGAGGGTGTACTCTAGGTGCTCCATAGAACCACAGCGAACAGAGTGAGACCGCACGCACACAGCAAAAGAGTGGAGCCTCGGGAGGACCAGAGCAAGGTAATATCAGGGACGTTAGAAGGGAAAACGGTGCTTTCAAAGCCAAACCCCCATGTGGGAATATTAATAATGAGCAAGGTGAGCACATCAACGAAAACGAGCGTGCATGCCAAATTTATCTGAAAGCGCTTGCAACATAAAAGGCAACAAAACAAACTCGCCCGCCTCAAATAACCACCCGACCCAGTTTTCCCATCTGGGAAAAAAAACACATCAAGATGCAAAGGTCTTGCCCAAGGCTACTTCAACATGATCTTAGGACAAGAGAGAGGATTGAACTAGCAACCTTAAGGTTAGGAGACGACCACTTTTACCACCTGAGCCATGCCCCCCCCATTATGTGATGATCTGTATTGTTCCCCACAAAGATTAGTTGGTAGTTCTGGTAGCAACAAATGGAGATCCATTTCAAACATACAGTATAAACAAAGAAACTCTTAATAATCTTGCACACATCAATCATGAACATTTTCAACAGAGCAATATGGGGACACATCAGGCAGCCCATAATGATGGGTGGTGTGAATCTGATATAACACACAAAAAAGGAATGTTGTTTTGCTGGCAGTGATAGCCACAGAGAACTTAAGAAACTAGTGAGCAGTAATTGAGGACAACTGATGACTGTTGATCTTGTATAATAGCATTGAAATTTGACATGCAAACATGTTATTCTAAGATTGGTAGAAAATATCTGGCACAAAAAATTTGGATTTACTTACTGTCACCTTGGCATGCTTGGCCAAACATCTTCTGGTTTTTGACTTGACTTGTTTTTTTATTCTTCGGTAATACACACTGTCAAACTTTCCTTTAACTGTGGAATAGTATCAAAACTATTCCACAAAGTATAAAAAATATGAATACGGACAAATTTGAAGGTGTTCATTTTGCTTGCATTCATTGCACTTTTTTGGGGTCATTATTGGGTAGTTTGGTATCCACTCAGCCTTTAGCATTTTTGCATTTTCCTTCCTAAGCTTGCGAAGACAGAATATTTGAGTTACCAATAAAGAATAAATAACGAGTGAATGTGAAATGCAAACGGAAAAATAAAAAACTGCAAACAAAACAAAACTTCTGGAAACACAAACACATTTTTGATTGCAGCATTTGTATTTTTTGTATTTAATTTTTTATTTATCTATTTTTTTATTTAAATAAGTAAATAAGTCAATCAATAAAATTTAAAAAGCAGTATTTTTATAGCAGTGGTAAAGATCATTTTATTTGCTATTCTTTCTTTTGCTTTCAAATCCATTACTTTTGTGTGCAGAATTGTTTTTGGGTTTTTGCAATTATTGTTTTGCTTTCAAATACTTTTTTTGTTTGATTGGATGAAAAGACACACATTTCTATCAATTTGTTATATAACTTTTGTTTGTGGCAGTTTTCTCTGGGTACACATTCCAAAAACATGCATGTTAGGTTAATTGGCGACTCTAAATTGTCCAGAGTGTGAATGGTTGTTTGTCTGCCCTGGGATTGGCTGGCAACCAGTCCAGGGTGTACCCCGCCTCTCGCCCAAAGCCAGCTGGGATAGGCTCCAGCATCCCCGCGACCCTAATGAGAATAAGCGGCATAGAAAATGGATGGATGGATGTTTGTGGCATGCGTGAAAGGATAAACAGTGTAAATGGAGACACGCAATAAAATTGTTTGCTTTGTTTGGAAGTTGGGGGATGTTGGAGAACATTGACTATGGTTCCTCTTCAAGCTACTGGAAATGAAACGTGTCTAGATTAGGAATGGCGAAAAGGAGAAGATGTGATGCATGGCAAAGATCCCTTAAAAGGACTTTCACAGGCAAGAAGAGAATGGACAGGGATGGCGAAGATGCAACTGAAATACAGACGAGCAAAGATGTTCTGACGTTTAAAAGGGAACAAAGGGACCAAATATGACCGAATGCAAGAACTACAATCAATGCAAACAATAATAAACAAGAAGACACAGCAAAACAAGTAATATAGTGAGCCCTTACTTAAATGTCCTGGTTATTGTTACTTCATTTTTGGAATGATGCATAATAATATTGACATTCAACAGGACACCATTTTTTCAAGTTAACACCACCAGAAATAAACTTTTCCTCATATCTCAAAGTATAAACAGCATCCCAGCACGGGACACATTTGCGAATGCTGTCATGGTTATTAATGAACTTGACCTCTACAGTAAATATGAGAAGATTTGGATTTACATGAAGAAATGTTTATCATAGATTGGTTAAAAAGTTTGGCAGAGGAGCTGTCTATATATAGGCGGCATCAAACAGAAAGACATACTTTCAACGCAACGAAACAAAAACACAACACATCCACAGCAAGTTAACGCATCACATAAATCAACTACTACTATAAACAACTAAGTGCTAAAAACAACACATAACTTTAAACTGTTTTTTTCCAAACATCCGCAAAGTATGCTGGGTAGTCCAGCTGCAACCATAATAGGAAAATTTGGATTTCAGGGGTATGTTAACTCTTCCTTGTTTTACTTGCCTGACGACCACCTCAATTTATTTTGCAATCAAGCAAAAATGCACAAACACTGCAAAATGATGGCAGAAAGAGTACCACAAGCTACCCAGCATGCCTTGTGGCAGGAATATATGGGTATTTTTAGTCTGTTTATTTGTGTTTATAATTGTTTTTGCTGATGCACAAAATGTTAGTAAATGTAGCCTATGAGAACAAAATTTCACAACCCACTCACAAAGACTGAGGAATTATTCATTATTATTATTTCAGTCTGTTTACAAATACAACTTTGCCCACTAACAAGTTTACAGTATTAAAAAGAAGAAGAAAAGAATCACATATTGTTACCGTGCTGTATTTTATCTTAGAAGTTTAGTGATGAAAACATACTTTCCTGATAAACGCTTGTCTGCCCATTCTTGTTCTTCTCATGCGCTCGTAGTCAGCTCTCTGTGCTTCGAAGGAACACACGCTGCACGTACCGAGTGCAAGGTCGCAGGGAAAACATAGGCTGGACTTTGAGGCCTTGTCCACACGTAGCAGGGTAATTGCAAAACCGCATGTTCTCTCCCTCCCTGGTAACTAAAAAAGAAAGAATGGACAGTGTGAGAGAGGAAATTGCTACCTAGAAGGCATCACCTTGGGCAGTAAGATTACTTCTTAACAGAACAAGGAAGATCTAATAGGCTGCAGAATTCACTGGCAAATTCCGCCAATTTGTTCCAAGATGTGGTAGAAATGTTAACCCGTTCAAGAGAATGTGTCACACTCTGATAGGCACCGCCCCTCACGAGTGCTTTCTCCAGAACAAAAAGCAGCAGTATCATCTGCAAATAGTACTAGGTCCCTTGTTACTTTACCTTTTTAATACTGTATATACTGTAGGTTAAACAGTTTTGGTCCCAGTATTGACCCTTGTGGTACGCCACAGGATATATTACAGAACTTGCAGATGTTTTTTTCTCCTATCTTCACATATTGCTTTTTGAGTGTTAAGTAGCTTTTACCCCAATTCTAAACTAACCCTTTCATTGAATACCTTTCTACTTTTGTAATTACAATATTGTGATTAATCGTATCAAAAGCTTTAGTCAAAACCGTGAATACTGTAGCTGCACATGTTCTGCGATGTAACAGAGCACAACTCTTCATCTTCTTCTCTATCTCTCTTCTGGACATGTCCAAACCATCTTAGTCTGGCCTCTGACTTTATCTACAAAACCTCTAACATGTGCTGTCCCTCTGATGTACTCATTCCTGATCCTGTCCATCCTGGTCACACCCAAAGAGAACCTCAGCTTCTACCTCCAGCTCTGCAACCTGTCTTTTCCTCAGCGGCACTGTCTCTAGACCAAACATCGCTGGTCTCACCGCAGTTTTGTACACCTTTCCTGTCATTTTAGCTTCTATCACACCTTTTCTCGACCCATTCCAGCCTGCGTGCACACGCTTCTTCACCTCTAACAAAGTACTACGGTAAATCTTGAAAATGTTTTAGTCCAAATGGTTCTGCTTCCTCCACACCCATTCTGAATAAGTGGTGGATGTTTATGGGCTCTGTAAATTTGTCAGCACATTTTTTGCAAAAAAAAACAAAACAAAAAAAACCCCAATGAAATAAAATAACACCAAAGTATTGAGGGGGTCTTCAGCCCCCCTAAAATACGCCTAATACGCCTTTTAGGTTTCCCATAATTTGCTAAAAGCTATGAGCAAATGTCATGTGCTGTCAAGTAGAACGCCATCCGAGTCTTGGCTTCAAGTTAAAAAGGCGGAGCTGTTGCCTTCAGTCACAGACTGAGTGAGCGGCAAAGGAAAGCAGCATGTCTCACGAGCAAGGCTGCGCTTTCTAGGGGGACATCACACATACGCTGGTAAGTGCATTTGATCAAGTCAACACTCCATTTTGAACATTAAAACACAACTAAAAGAACATTTGAAAATGCCAAGAATAGCCTACTAATTCTGTCAGTTGAACTGCTCATTACGGAACGTAATAGTAATGAGCATACATGAGGTTGATTGAGTTTTGTTTATGATAACAATGCAGTGATGAGTTTCCATATGTGGACCGTGTGGTCTTTTTGGCTTGTGTTTGATTCGGATGACAACAGCATAGGATTCTAAAGCCTGGCTTTAACTCCGGCCTTGCTGGAGTCTGCATGTTTTTTCTGAGCGTCCATCCTTTTTCTCTGCCTGCTCCGGCTTCCTCTCACTGTATGGAAACATGTATGCTGGGATAACGGATGGAATCCTCTGTCAGTAGATGTCAGAGTGAATAGCTGACCGACTACTGGGAAGTCCGGGGTGGACACCTTGATGTGGTTGCACAGGTTGCAGGACCTGAACCGGTATCAACAATGAGTGGATAGAAGGTCATTGCTTTCCTGTTTGGTTCTGCGTAATTATTATTCTAATTGTATTTTTTGATTGTGCAATGACCCTGAAAATGTGTACGTTCATGCCAACCTCAACGGGATGAGGAGTGAATTGAAGACATTTCCCCAGGAGATATGATGATTCTGGCTTTAATTAGTACAGCCTGTATTAGTAATATGATGTATTCTTTACAGGCTATGCTAATCTATACCAGAATCAGCAATACAAGTGAAGCTGTCTCAGTTCATGCTTGCACGCTGTGGCTTCATGAACATGAACATATTGCAGGGAGAGGACTTTTTACAGCAAGACCAGCACATATGTAGAATAAGTTATGGAGAAGTAATTAAAACTTTAACACCAAATCGGCAGGATGTTCAATGCTATTTTGAAACAAGTGGCCAACAAAGAACATCTGCATCAATGAGCATCTTGACAAAACAACAAAAGCAGGCAAAAATCCAAGGCGCTTGGAGTACCAACTGCAAAATCGGCATCAAGTTAAATGGAGGACCAGAGGAAGCAAAAAAAATACTTGATGTCAAAGACATCCCCTCCGTCCTATCACACCACTGCAAATGGAGTTGGGGTAAAATTGTGTCTTCCACACAGAAGAACAAAGATGAAGAATTATGGCAAGCGCAGGAAGAGATTTTCAACAGTTTGAGAAATCACCGGGATGGCCCCCTGGTTGCACTTTGGACACCTCTGCCGTACAGCCATGTCACTTGGTGCATTTTTTTCATCCTTCTGCTGTGGCCCTAGCAGTTTTTTGTTTCTGTGTGGTCACAATGCCGTCCTCCAAGCACCTTTCAAAGTTCTGTGTTATAGTTCAGCTTGTGCCGTGCAATTCTTCGCCAGTGTGCTAGTGGCAGTGTTTTCTGTGGAATCAATGCAAAACTAATTAAAGACAGAATTTTGGGAGGAGAATGTTCTTTGCTGGGGGTGTCAAGAGACAGTTCACGAGAGGAGACAAGATTTTAACATTACTTTTATGAAAAGTATGATAAAAACATCTACAAATGTAATTCCTACTACGTTACACTCTTCTGCACTTGGCGTGTATGCTAGAGGCCCCGCCTCCACCCACCGAGACAAAGAGACTGTATGACTGAGAAAAGGGCTCACTCCGTTCATGCTGTTGTCCTACTGAACAAACGTGCCAAGGTGACAATGCACAGAGAGAACATAAGAAACAATGCAAATTCGATTCATCTTTTCTGGACACAAGACTGACGCAAAGAATACAGACTTTCTATCAGTCAGCTGTGGTGACAAAGGAACCGAGATGAAAAACAAAACACTCAATTTACCTGTGATCTACGTTCCTACCCTCACCTGTGGTCATGAGCTTTGGGTAGAGACCGAAAGGAAAAAAATTGCAGGTACAAGCGACGGGAAATGAGTTTTATCCATTGGGTGGCTGGAATGTCCCTCAGAGATTAGGTGAGATGCATTGTCATCCGGGACAATTAACTGTTCCTCCACATTGAGAGGAGCCAGATGAGGTGACTTGGGTATCTGGTCAGAATGCCTCCGAACGCCTCCCTGCGAACTACCAAGTCTGACCGCTAGGTGACCTCGAGGGAGACCCAGGAGAGACGATGTCTCTCAAATGGCCAGGAAACACCTTGGGATCTGCCAGGAGGAGCTGGATGAAGTGCCGGGGAGAGCGAAGTCTTGGGTCCCTGCTTTGGCTGCTGCCCAACCTCAAATGATCAGGAGAAGATGGATGGAAGACGCAAAGAATTCAAATTGCACAGCAGATGAATTCTCCGGTGGCCTTTTGTCACGATGGCTGCTGGTCTTCCATAACAGTTCCCAAGTAGATGCATCAAAGGAATTTATGTTTTGCCTCTCCTAATGTTTTTCTCCACCTTCTTTTAGACATCCATTGGTCACCATGAATGCAACCTCAAGCTCTGATCCTGCCTTCATGCCAGCTACTTTTGGTACGACTTAACACTGAATGCTTCTATAAAACCTGCCTATCATTTTAAATCGTACTAATACTACCGGTTTGGCTCGCTGCTACGCTTTTTGTTTTGTAGCGTTGTCGACCTTAAACTGACTTTCTGTAGTATACGCCTATTTGTAGTCTTAGTTACACATTTTGCTTTATCCTGTTCAGTTTTTCTGTTATTTTACCAGATGTGTTGTCAAGCCTTATTTGGACTAACTGTTTGTTAGTAACTTAACAAACAAGTCACATCTCTGGGCCCAACCGCATCTGGGTTTGTTACGAGCATCATACACGCAAAAGAAACCCTACAAAAACGCGATGTCGTTGCCAATCCAGGGTCTGCTACAGAGGAAGTGGCACACAGTTTTAATGGCGAGGACAGTGTCCCTGCAGAAGTGCACATAGATTGTGACGCAGTGCCTGCACCAATGTCCTCCCTCTGTGACTCCAGTCGCGGAATCAAAGCAATCCCTCAAAGCCTCCTCTGCCTCAGGGGTCCACCTCCTGAAGGATGGGGTGGTTGTGGGTTGCCTTTGTATCCTGGGCTTGTACTGAGTCTGAAAAAAGTCTAGACTGTGATCGGACTGATAAAAGTCCTGCAGAGTATTGTCCAGTGTAACACAATTGAGATCACGACTATGTTGGAAAAAGGTCTTAACACCCAATTAGTGTCACCTCATCCAAAAGAAAATGTTAAGCAAAACACACAAAGATGCTTTGTCCATTGGTTAAGCATTTTACTTTGGCTTTTTTATGTTTATATGTTCATTAATTATGCAAATCGATTGCATTAAATAATGAATTCAATCTTGAATTCGGTGGTACTTGACATTAAAACAGAACAATTACTTAAAACACTTAAATGTATATATTTTAACATGGTAACTATTCGGTTGTTAGGGGAACTATATAGTAACATTTGACAAAAAGATCTAAAAACACTGAAGCAGCAAAATTTGTCAAAGCCGAGCATTCGGAAAACTTTTGGCTGACACGCATCCAACATGCTTTTCCCACCCAGCAGAAATTACTTGAAAATGCATTTTTGGTTGAAATGTGAAAAGTACACAGATGTCTTCATAAAGACACCCCCTTCCTGTTTAAATTTGAATGAAAAGTTTGGGGCTATCAAGTACCAAATCAGTCACTCAATTTTCAACGTCTATTTCTGAGCAAAATTAAGATAATGACGCACCAACCAGATTTAGCCCAAAAACATCCAAATTACATCTATTGTTGGGTGTGTTGTATTTTGGAAAAAAACGTACGAGTGATTTAGGTTCAGAGTGTAACATATCTGTATCTCTATGGTCTAAGCAGATAAATATATATTTTTGTATGTGATTTTGAACTGATTCTTTCAAGCATGATTTCTTTCCATTTCAGATGGCTCTTACCAGGAAGTGGCCATATTATCTGATAGTGTTAGTGTTTGGGATCAACAAAATATCAGCCGCATTACTTGGCACGGGGTCAACTTGACTGAATCGCCAGGAAACAGGACACCAATCCAGGCAGCTAAGGACTTTGACCCATTAGGAGGACACTCAGTTTGGCAGGTAATAATCAGATAAATAGATACTTTAAGCTAAAACTAGCATGAAAACTCATCTAATACAATAATTCATTTATTTAAGTAAGTGAATTTATGACCTCGGAATTTATTATCTAGGTCAGACGGTAAAAAACACAGATTTTTTTACCCAAAGAAAATAATACAAATCTACCCGTCTTTGGGACTATTCTGCACATCTGAATATCAGCAACACCCACAAAGTGTAAATAAAAAAAATGCATTCATCATTAGGCTACAGGGATATTTAATACACAGAAAGCTGTTAAGCAAATATTTTTTAACCTTTAATTAAATGCTTTTTTCCAAACAGTGCAGAGCAGTGCATGTAATACGACTAGTTAAACAGTAACCTACCAAAAGTAATTATTCGCTGTCTTTATCTTCCTCCTGTGCACTAAAACCACTACAGTCGTCTTCTTCAGTGTCCGAATTGAAAAGCCTCATTATTTCTTTGTCACACACTTTCTTTCTCTCTCTTTTGTAGCCGCTCTCACTGTCGTCTATGTTTTGAGCCGAATTAGCCCTTGATCTTGTACTCTCCTCTTCATCACACAGAACACATTTAACTTCAAAGCTGCATGTGCACTTCTTTGTGTGTTTTTCATGATGAGTGTGTACATGGGGTGCAAATGTATTTAGGAAGAATTTTGGTGTATTCCCAACTTACACCACAACTTGACATGCATCACAGTCTAGGAACGGAACTCGTACGTAACCTGAGTATTAAAAGGAGAATTGTAAACATTACATTTTACTTCCATATTGAAAATAAATGATTCACAATTTTAAATATATTCAATATTGTCCAGATTTGCATTGGTTTTGATGTTTAAATTGACCTACAGTCAACATATTTGATATTACTCATTTGGGAATAAATACATTGCTATATACAGTATACTGTACAGTCTATATTATTATTTTCTGATGTAAAATTAGGATATTCAAAGCATAAATGATACATAACATCCTCTTTTTGTCTCCTTTTTCATTTCCAGGTTATAGTAATAGTCTTCCTTACTGGTTCCCTATCATTCGTTACTGTTGTTGGCAACATCTTAGTGCTGTTGTCCTTCAAGATCAATAAGGCACTGAAGACTGTCAACAACTACTACCTGCTGAGCTTGGCGTTTGCTGACCTGACCATTGGCACATTGTCCATGAACTTGTACACCACCTATATTATCATGGATCAGTGGGCTCTGGGACCAGTGGTCTGTGACTTGTGGCTTGCAATCGACTATGTGGCCAGTAACGCTTCAGTCATGAATCTTCTCGTCATTAGCTTCGACAGGTAGAGTAACCCATTGTTTTTGTTACCTTAAACCTATGTATATTTACCTGGATAGGGCAATAATACCCCCTTTTTCTTACAAAAAAACACATATTTTTTGGTTTACTGCACACAAACTGACAAACCTCTGCTCAGGGATGCAGGCCCTGCACGCACCCCTTCACTGACACCTCTCAAATCACCATAAAAATAGTAGTCATGCCAAAACGTTGTTACTGCGAGATGTTAACAATAGGAATGAGCGATTATACCCATTAATTAATCAATTATCAATTATAAATTACCCATTACTCATAATGGGTGGGGCATTAAAAGGAAGTGGGCGTGGTTTGCCAGAAATAGGTGGGGCTCAATTTGGCACATTAAGTATGAAATTGACATGGATTGATCAGAAGTTGCTATATTTGTTATTTGAAAACTATTTACAGAACAGTCTCAAAATTGAGATTCAAATTGTATGTTTGTGTGTAAGTGCTCTGTAAGACCTTATTATTTAATTATTTTTATTTTTTCATATGTATTAAATTGGTGATTCATGAAAACATCCAGTGATGGCAAACGAAAATAATCTGTCAGCCTTGTTCCCTGTATTTTTACAGACGCACTGCATTCGGTACTACAAGCAAAGTTTTCCAAATGACTTTCTATCACTAGGCTAATTAGAAGCAAGCCAACAAAAAAAAACCCACACAGGCAGTGACTGACGTAACACAAGCTGTTTACAGCGCTGTCTTAGGAATTGCACCGCGTACGTTACGAAACAAGTTTACCAAGTAACTTTAGATACAAGCTGAGCCGAGGAAAACCTAAAAACCCGTCTGGGGTGGAGGCAATGACCAACGCGAAGAGCCTTTTTCAACTCAGTCTTGTCAAATGCTAAAGTTTACCAACTAATTTAAATATCATACAAACTGAAAGAGCAAAATGGAGAAAGTCTTTGGCTTGAAATTACGGTATATAAATGAGAACAGCGAGAGCTGGTTCGTCAACTATAAAGGCCATTTGTGTAAATTTACTGTTCGCTTTCAAAAAACGAACAATGTACAACAGAATTACAAACAATATATAACATATTTAAGCAAAGTTGAATCATGTTAGGGAGCCTTTAATAGTCACAACTAGTTTTAATACAGTTGAACCTTGTTTAGCACCATTCATTTGTTCTAGAAGGTCTGACACTAACTGGAACTGTTACCCATAAGAAATAACGTAAATCCAATTAATCCATTCCAGACAGCAAAAAATGTTTACACAAAACATGTTTTTACAGTTTTACAATTATAGTTTTACACGCAGAAAACAAGTCAAGATGCATGAACATTTAAGGTTGCATTCAGTGAAGATGTGATTCTTCTTTTGGCTTAATTTAAAATCTTCGAGGTATGGTGTACACATTTCCGAAATGATTTGTGAAGGTTAGTAGTATAAAGTCACCTCTTTCTTTCCTTTAGGTATTTCTCTGTGACCAGACCTTTGACTTACCGTGCAAAACGCACAACCAAGCGGGCCATGACAATGATTTGTTTAGCCTGGTCAACTTCTTTCATTCTCTGGGCCCCAGCCATTCTGTTCTGGCAGTATATCGTTGGTGAGCGGACAGTGCCGTCGAATGAATGCTTCATCCAGTTTCTGTCTGAGCCCATTATTACATTTTGCACTGCTATTGCTGCCTTTTACTTGCCGGTCACTATCATGTCAACCCTGTTTTGGAAGATCTACCAAGAGACTGAGAAACGTGCTCAGGATATACAAGGTCTTAAGGGTTCTGGTGCTGGAAACAGCCAAAATCAGGGTGGCTGCAATGGTGCGAATAATAGCCAGAAGGAAAAATCGGCATCATCACAACGAATGAGCTCCCCGAACAGCAAGAGTGATGAACAAAACCAGCTGCCTTTGGAGAACAAGGACCAGACCAGCCGGGGAAGATGCGGTGCATTCTTTTTCCCCTTTTTATCCCTGCTACTAAGTCGCAGTGGATCCAAAAGGGCTGACAACACCGCAACAGCAGAGCAGGGTAGCTGTGACATTCTTAATAACAATGAAGCTTCAGAGGAGGAAGAATTAAATGAAGAAGACCAATCAAGGCTTCCTGCAGGTTGGACCTAGTAAACCTAATAAGACATTGGCAAAAATAGGGTTGGGCATCGAGTCTTGAGCATAATTGGGAACCGGGACTAACATTCTGTTTCTCCCCAAGATCATTCTAATTTTTTAATTTCGATTTGTAGTTTCAATGCCCACTATGCCGACTGGAGGAAATAGCCGCAAACGCCAACAAAGAAGCCGGGGAACACCAGCGAAGAATACAATTTCACAAATCAGGGGTAGCATTTAATAAGCTTTGCTTCTTCCTACTCCTTTTGGACATGTGCAACTGTCTAACTGTCTATAAAGTGATGTATTCCAATGTCATTTACATGCATTTTCAAATAAAATTAAACCATTACCAAGAAGAAGCAGCTAAAAAGTTTGACTTAATTCGGAGTTTCAGGAAGCTAGCTGATGTGGAACGTCGGTATGAATAAAGGAACAGGAGCTATCGCTACGCAAATGTATTCATATGCACAGTCCGTCTTTGTTAGCAACCCACACAACATACGTTTGGCCTTTGAATTAAGAGTGCCGTGGATTACATTCTGTTTACTTGTTTTAACAAAATAAGGGTGTCATAAAAAAGTTACACCAACATTGCAGCAGCGCAAAATATCCTACTTTTCAAAAGTATCATCTTTTGTGAAAAGCGTAAAAAGAAGCTTCAATACATTTATTAAATATTGAGGTATTCATATACTGGTTGAGAATTGTCCTGCATGAAATTCACACCAAAATTGATAGAAAGTTCATTACATTAAACAATTGATGGAGAAGTTCAAACACTGTTTCCAAAAAGTACCATGGTTAGTGCCCTCGTTTAAACCATACAAAGGTTTATGACCCTGCCTCCTAAAAGCATCAGAATGGAGAATCTTTAGGAGCTGGATTCATAACTAGGAATCGTAATCAGAACCGTTCAAATTCAGACGATGCCCAACCCTACTCAAAACCCTTCCACTGACAATATTCAAGTCTCATCTGTCTGTCCATCTATTCTCTATAGATGGAAAGAAGTCTAAAAGGGTGAAGGATATAACATCATCACAGTCCAACTCTACACTACCAGCTGCAAATTCCCCTGGAAACATCTCAATGAAAGACGCGGCCATGGCAAAAAGGTTTGCCTCCAAATCAAAGACTGAGGTCAACAAGCGCAAGAACGAAAAAAAGGCAAATGACAAGAAAGCAGCACGGACACTGAGTGCCATTCTCCTGGCCTTTATTACAACTTGGTTACCATACAACATCATGGTTTTGGTTAACACATTCTGCCAGGATTGTATCCCAGGAACTCTTTGGGCACTGGGATATTGGTTGTGCTATGTTAACAGCACAGTCAACCCCATGTGTTATGCCCTGTGTAACAAGACTTTTCGAACAACTTTCAGGGATATTTTAATGTGCCAGTGGAATCAAAAAAAGAGCAAGCCTCTTGGTAATCAGAGGAATCCTGCGGCTTGCCGAAAATAGGATCAACTGTAGACCACATGTAGGAAGAAACATTTTGGATGGATTAAAATGAGGTATGGTGTCTAGAGGGGGAATGTATTAACTCTAAATTGTTATGGCAACATTTGGCAAGACATGGAGTTCGGATCGGCCTGATCATGTGGCGGAAGCCGATCTTTACTGATCTTTAATATACAGCGGATCGGCAGCTGATCCCGATCCTGAAGATCGGATCGGGACATCCCTAACACACGTCTTTCCCGTTCTAATGAGGGAAAAGCAGCCAGCACAAGCTCTCCAAGAAAAAAATCCAAAAAACACCAACAATACTTGAGTGGACTTGGAAAAGTGAATGCCAAGTCATAAGTCACGCCTCACACGTGTGTAGTAGGTTGTGGAAATAAGCTGAAACCTTTGAGGACTTTCAGATTCCACACGCTACCAACGAAACATCCGCACAGACTAAAGCAGTGGCTCATCATTATAGTCATCGCTAGGATGACTCGGCGAGATGCTGGTTAAGTCTCAGCATTTTTGACTTGAGGACTATGCTGAATTTACCATCTCAACAGGGACCACGAGTCTTCTGGTGAAAGACATAGCATTCACATCAGTCGGCATCCCATTGTAAGCAACTGTTTTATTATGGTCTTATTTTGTCCATGAAACATTTACAACTGGCAACAAGAATGGCTTCGTGGTTCTCTATAGCTGGGTCTGCCTGGTATTATTCTTTATTCTCTGTCTGGTAGTCATTCATGATTTGTGACAGCAAAAGCTCCATGTTGCTATTGTCGACGGGAGTGGCCTTCGTTGATATAGGCTCTGTAAAATCAATGCACCCAGGATGTAAGTTCCTATAATGCTTAAAATGACCAAGATATGACAAAATAGGATAATTACTACTTGTTAACATGGCTGTGCCTGTTACTTTATGGTCACAGCGTGTATATAAAACCATAAACACTGTGGGAAGTTTTTGGAAGTGTTTTAATGGAGGACCTAATAGGCTGTTGGATGTTGGGGGACTGTCTTGGTTGACACACCTCTTCAACATCTCATAGAAAGTGGGAACAGTACCTCTGGACTGGCAGACCAGGGTGGTGGTCCCCAGTTTTAAAAGGGGTGACCGGAGGGTGTGTTCCAACTATAGGGGGATCACACTCCCCAGGAAAGTCTATTCCAGGGTGCTGGAGAGAAAGGCACGATCGTTAGTCAAACCTCGGTTACAGGAGCTGCAATGTGGTTTTCATCCCTGTCGCGGAACACTGGACCAGCTCTACACCCTTGCTAGAGCACTGGAGGGTATGTGGGAGTTTACCCAACCGATATACATGTGCTTTGTAGACTTGGAAAGTGTATCCGACGTGTCCCCCGTGTCCTGTGGGGGGTGCTCCGGGAGTACGTGCCATTTGGTCCTTGTACAATCAAAGCAGGAGCCTGGTTCGCATTGCCAGCAGTAAGTTGAGCTTGTTCCCGGTGAACGTTGGCCTCCGCCAAGGCTGCCTTTGTCACCGATTCTGTTCGTAATCTTCATGTACAGAATTTCTAAGCCCAGTCAAGGCGTTGAGGGAGTCCAGCTTGGTGACCTTAGAATCTCGTCTCTGCTATTTGCAGACGATGTGGTCCTGATGGCCTCATTAGGCTGTGACCTTCAGCGTTTACTGACTGTGAAGCGTCTGGGATGAGACTCAGCACCTCCAAAACCGAGGCCAGGGTTCTCAGTCGGAAACCGGTGGATTGTACCCCGGGTTGGGAGTGAGGTCTTGCCCCAGGTGGAGGAGTTCAAGTATCTCGGGGTCTTGTTCACGAGTGAGGGATGGTTGGAGCATGAGGCCGACAGACGGATCAGTGCAGTAATGCGGTCGCTTAACCGGACCGTCGTGGTGAAGAGAGAGGTGAGCCGGAAGGCAAAGCTCTCTGTTTACCGATTGATCTACGTTCCCACCCTCACTTATGATCATGAGTTATTTGGTCATGACCAAAAGAACGAGATCGCGGATACAAGCGGCGGAAATGAGTTTTCTCCGTAGGGTGGCTGGACTCACCCTAAGAGATATGGTGAGGAGTTCAGCCATCGGCAGCCAGCCGCTGCTCTTTCGCATCGAGAGGAGCCAGTTGAGGTGGCTCGGGCATCTAGTCCGGATACTTCCCGGGTGCCTCCCTGGTGAGGTGTTTCGGGCACGCCCAGTCGGGGGAAGGCCCCGGGGAAGACCTGTGACATGCTAGAGGGACTATGTCTCACAGCTGGCCCGGAGAACGCTTGGGTGTCCTCCTGGTGGAGCTGGAAGAGTTCGCCGGAGACCGGGAAGTCTGGACTTTCCTACTGAAACCGCCGCCCCCGCGACCCGGATAAGCGGAGGAAAATGGAATGGAAAAAAAACATGGACGAAATAGGCGGACTAGGTGCCTCCCCAGGACATATACAGGTGTTATTAGCAGCCTTGTGCTAGCTGTTTTTCTATGATTAGAACGCACAGAAAAGTGAAAGGTGTGTGTTTTTATGTCCCATTTAAGGATTGTGGATGGGCAAAAAAATTGCAGTTTCCTCTTAAACACAATAAAGAAGCAAACAGCAGGTCAGACAGCAGGATTAGTTGCATCCTTTTAAACTTTGGATAACGGGGCTAATAAAGGGACTTATTATTACAGGTTCAAGTTGGGATGTTGTAGTAATATCGGCCCACCGATATTATCAACCTGATATTGGCAGAGGTAATATCTGTATATACTGTATTGTTATTGTTTTTCCAATAATGAAAGACAATTTTTTTGTCTATGTTGTATATATTGGCCTATGGGCTCCCAATATATTTACCAGTGTGCAAATGATGACCTCATCAAACCGCGCAGTGAAGCGTCTAAACAATCGTGGCTGGCTGAAGTAACATAACGTTGTCTGTGGTTGGAAACTATCGATGTGTTATTTCCATTACAGGAGATATACAACGCTAAACATATCGGTATCGATATGGGTTGCTTTCGGACTCCAAAATAGAGAATTGGACAATATCGGCATAAAAAATATTGTTAAAATGTTTCCTCCAATTTTCAAAACACTAGTATGAATTAAAGATCAGCAGTTTGTAAAGAAATACAATTAATATGCTTATGTGGGTCATTCTCCTACTATGGTCAAATTTGGTCTGGAATAAAAACCAAACATATATATTTTAAAATATTTTGAAGTTTCACTTCATCATGTGTAGAAACACTTTGATACTGACTATAATGAAATTACTTAAAATAATTTTCATCACAACAAGAAATGTGCTTGTAAAACAAAATTATGAACGCTTTAGAACAGGGGTGACCAAACTTTTTCCAATGAGGGCCACATAGTGAAAAATGAAAAAATGCAAGGGTGACTTTGCAATTTATATACTGTATGACAAAAAAACAGCATCTCAGCTTTGTGATATAGATGAAAAAGTGTATTATTAGTATGAACTTTGCTCCTTTTATCACTTTTGTATCATTATTTTTTCTAAATATTTCCTATTTCAACCTAAATAATCTTCATAATTTTCTTTTTGCAAAAATATGATTTCATTTGCATAATATATTGACTTTATTTGCATAACTTTTTCCCCAATCTCAATTTCCAGCAATTACAACTTTATTTGTTGTTTTGTTTCTCATAATTTTAGAATAAAAAAAAAAAATCAATAATATTTCAACATTCCTCATAATATTACGAGTTTATTCTTGCAAAATTATAACATTTATTCATTAGAATATTTTTCTCTTAATAATTTGGCTTTACTCATGTAAAATTGCAGTTTTTTCCACTTCTTTTCAATTTTGTTCTTGTAATTATGACTTCATTGCTGTAATATTTTGACTTCCTTCTAGTCACATTATAACTGTTTTTGTTTCTCATATTGCGGCTTTAAGAAAATATTTCACCTTCACGCAACTAAAATGCGTGAGGTAAAATAAAACTTTTTCCTCATTATACCATACATTACTGTCTAAAATTAAACTTTTTTTTAATATTTTGACTTTATTCTTGTAAGATCACTGCTTATCTTTTGATTTTTTCTGTCAATAAATTATAATTTTAGAATGTGCCATAGGCAAATCAAATAAACAGGCAGCACTTTGGGCACGCCTGCTTTAAAAACATTTACTGAAATTTTGCCAACGGGTGTACCCAAATTATGAAAAATAATTACAACTGTTATTAGTGTGACTGTGTTTTGTTATGTAGTTTTCTGTTGGCAGAAGGTGATTATTAAACATAGCATTGTTATTTAAGTTTAAAAATGAATGTAGATTTAGATTTAGAACTTTGTGCAAATTGTAAAAATGTGACTTGCTTTTGGGAGCAAAACAAATACTGTACAGCAGGGCTCGGGAACCTTTTTGCCTACAAGAGCCATGAAAGGCTCAATTTAAAATATATTCCTGTGAGAGCCATGCAATACTTTTATTACACACAATACAACTAAATGTGTGCATTTTAAAGCAAGACCGAGAGTTTTAGAACATAATAAGTTTCTGTATTTATTCTTTATAATATTGTTATACTGAAGCTAACCATTAATAAATAAAATGCACAGTACGATGTACTTTTCTTTCAGCATTAGCAATGTATCCCCACACCACAACAAAAAGACTGTTTAGGCAGATATATGTGCACTTAATTATCAATAACGCAGAGCAGACATGCCGGTCCTGTACATGTGCTTATCTTAGCTTAGTTTATTTTATCTTAATTTTGCTTAGCTTAGCTTTGTTTATCTTAACATAGTTTATTTTATCTTAGTTTTGCTTAGCTTAGTTTATCTTAGCTTAGTTTAGCTTAGCTTAGTTTAGCTTAGCTTAGCTTAGTTTAGCTTAGCCTAGCTACACTGACGAGGCGACATTACTTCTCAATGCAAATACAAATGGTGAGGCTAAATGGCCAACATTCACACATTTATATCACTGACGCCAGTCTAATATCTACTGAACAATTCCAGAACAATATTCACCTAACAGCAGGAAAAACACATTGGCTTTTTGCCATTTCGTCACACACCTGACCTGGTTCAACAGCGATAAGGAAAAAAAAAAAGTCTTCTTCTACGCTAAAAAGATGCACATTTGGCGCGACACTGCCACTTACGGCGACATAGTGCAATTACATCCTGTTTGTTTTTTTTCTGTGTACAGTACATATTTACTTGTGGAACAAATGTTAAGTACTAATGTGGGGGTTGCTGTCCTTATCCTTCCATATGTGTGGCAAAAATTAAACATGTGACAACAAATGTGTATTTGTTTGTTTTATTTCTGGCAGGGACAGTTCTTTGAGAGTAGAGAATGATCCGCAAGTACAAGCCCTTGCTGATGCGCCAGGCTCAGATATAGCATCCTCTGTAGAGTTATTCCAGTAAGCACGGCATCACATAACCTGAAAATACTAACATTTTTCTTTAACAGATTCAAATAAAAATGGCTCTACATGTGGAATTGAGGCGGGCCCGTACCTTATGGGAACTAAGAGGAGTATTTATTTAGACTAACCAAATCAACTTGAAATAAACTGTTGAAATAAACCAAAGTGTGCAGATCAGAGCTGATAGGAAGCTCACTGGGGTGCTGGTTTAACAGGCCAGGAAGCCTCCATCCACTGGAAGAGACACTCCGCTAGTCAATGTGCTCTTGTCACTCAGCAGGAACAAAATGCTGTTCACTACTTCATCCACCTCTGCAAATAAACACAAAATGAAAGACTAAAAACACTTTGGTGTACTTTAAGTCCTATTATATTGCATGCCACAGTCAATAAAATGTTCTTATATAATGCAAAGTTCTGCAGATCCCCAAAAGACGCAGGTTCATAGAAATACAGAAAAATACTGCAGAAAATAAAGAAGTAACATTACAAGAAAAAATGAGGAATCCTAGCGATACATTGAACAAAACAGTCAAGAGTTCTGGTTCTGACCTGCAAAGCGGCCCAGAGGGATGCGGGACTGCATGCTCCTGGTTTTTTCAGGGTCACTCCAAAATCTGCGTCCCATTTCAGTCATCACCACAGTGGGGTTCACACTGTTCACACGGATCTGGCCCAACACAACATAGAAGCTTCAGTGACCATCAAGAATAAGAATGTGAAAATTCTGTAAATGAAAGCAGTGATGGACTAACAAGAGAGGCGACTCTCTTTGTCTACTTTGCTGGCTTTTTTTTTAATGTTACTTCTGCAATGTGTCACTTTTACACTGAGGGCCCCAGAGCCACACTTTGGACACCCATGCCTGTTTCACCAGGAAGGCAAGTGCCAGGCGATGGAGGACTGTGTCCAAGCGCTACCTGTCTCTGTCAGGTTGCATGGTAGAGCTTTCGGAGTTTTCAGACTGGCATTGCACTGCTGCTGCACAACCAAACGTGGAGGTCCCACGCAATGGATACTTCACCTTGGTTAAGGGCTTGCAATTACCAAACAAATGCATGACACAAGAAACACTACCCATCTTTCACATTTGATGGGCACCCCTACTTGCTTATATAGCAACCGTGGCACTAATTTGCCAACACGGATCTCCTCTGTGGATGTGGTGTGTTATGAAGCGGAGTCGTGGTCGTCACAGGGCGCCCTGATGTCTTTGCCCTACCTTCTGCCAGGGTATGAATACCTGCAAAGGGATTCAGACGTCTTCTGTCACAGTACTTTGAGGTAAGTCCAGACTGTTTTTGATCATCCTGGCTGATCATGGGCTGAGCCATTGCCATTCTGGTTATTCTTCAATTGATTTTGAAAATTTCTTCCGTTTCCTGCCACGTGTCTTTGGTTTTGCTCCCCATTTTAAGGATTGGAGGTCATTTTGGCTGGACTGGCAAAAACATTTTGCACATCTTCATAAGTTTCCCCTCCAATCAACTATTTAATCACGGTACGCTCTTCTTCTGAGCAATGTCTTGACTGACCCATTTTCATCAGGCTTTCAAAGCGAAATGCACGTTCAACAAATGCTGGTTTCATCCTTAAAATAGGGACCACCTGATTCACACCTGTTTTTTCGCAAAATTGATCACTGATTGATTGCCACACTGCCATTTTTTAACACACCCCTTTCAACTGATGGCCGAATTGCACAGCCTTAAGAGTGTGCGTATCATGAATGCCGTGTCTTTGTCTTGTGTTTTCTGGGAATCTACTGCACCTACTGGTAACGTATTTGCCATGTCGCATTAAAAATATACTAATTAACATGATGAATGCATCTGAGGTAATTGTCGTGGTTGGTATGTTGTACCTGATGGACAGCCAGCTCCAGAGCCATCACTTTTGTCATCATGTCTAACGCTCCTTTAGTGGCACCTGAAGGAAACAACATGCCATCCATCAGACTACGCTGTTCACAGGTGAAACAACTAGAAAAGACACCAGGGGAGTAGAACTTGAATTTTCTAACAGTAGACAACGTGGTCTTGGAAGGCACGTTGAGCTGCCTGGCTGGACACGTTGACTATGGCGCCTCCTGATCCTCTGGCCTTCATCCCAGTGGCCACAATCTGTTACAAAGAGTCTCCTTTGATTGAAGCCCAGCAGTTTGGTAATGTATGACCCAATACGATAAACGCATTCAAAAGAGACCATACCTGGGAGACATGCAGCACAGCTTTCACATTCACATTGAAAGACCTGCAGATAAAAGATAAGTTCTTCTTTTATACAGAAAAGACTATACCCTCTTCCAGGTCTGCAGCACTAAGCCCTCTGGGTAATGTAGCAAGAGGAAGAATTTATATTAGGCGGGTGTAATGGGTGTAGTCTGTAGTGTTTCAATACAATAAGTGAGGATAATGATGTGTTACGGTTGATCATACTGGTCAAACTGATCCGCTGTGACCTCAAGAAATGGCTGCAGGTTGGCGTATGCGGCATTATTGACAAGCAGATCAATTGGGCCAATGTTCTTGAGGGCCGCCTCTGTGGCTCCCCAGTCTGCCAGGTTCACGCACACAGGGATGATGGACGGACACTGTGGGAATACACCATAACAAGAAGACGCGGATTGCATAAAAGCAGGATGAAATAGAATATTGCAGCTCCAGTATAACACTGGCAATCCATTACCTCCTGCACCAGACTGTCCAGGTCTGACTGGGTGCGTGTGACTGCTGTGACCTCTGCCCCACAGCCTGCCAGCGCCAGAGCTGTGGCCCTACCTATTCCTGACAGACAGAGCATGCAAAAGTTTATGACATTAGGAACACCATCTTCTATGCCTCAGGTGAGGTTTTCTTTCAAACATTTACAACAACATATTTTTGCAAAAATAAGCATACAACAGAACGAATACGCAATACCGGTATCGTCACGCTAAAAGTGTTGCCAACTTGGCTGTTTTGTGTCCAGATCTGGCGACGTCCCAACGCACTTCGACGACGTATTTTCTCAAACGCAACTAATCTGCCGACTTTTTCTGGAGTCGTTGGGGAAATTTTCCGGTATTGTTAAAGCACGTATTGTTCTGCATTTTGTATTCTCACTATATTGACAATATTGATAATATCATAAAAATAATTTGAAAAAATTGTCATTTACAACGGTTCTCAACGGCCAACGTGTAACGGGAGACCTTAAAGAAATCTTTAAATATTTTTATTTTGGTGATACGATGACCACTTTTAAATAAACAAACCAATCGCTTATGCTTTTTTTCCTACAGCGTTTGACAATGCAATACGCACACCAGGCGATGACGTCACGTATAGACTTCCCGGACGGCCAATGGCTACTTTTCTTACTGAAAAGTGGCCAACAGCTCCTAATTCCGCTCACCAGGGTTTTTATGTCTACGTTTGTGCCGTTTGTACCTTTCCCTGCTCCGGTGACCAGCGCTCGTTTCCCTTTAAATGAAATCTTCATGCTGAGGCAAGTCCAAAAGTCACACTGTCGACGGTGCCAGTCCACGGTTCCTTTAGCCCGAAACCGAGCGACGGTCGCGTCTAAGTAGAGGCCGGTCGCTTCCGGTAGCGGTTAGCTAAAGTGTTTTCTGGGGGAAGCGAAGCGAATTAAAGCCGTAGTAAGCGAGCAGTGCACCGGCTAGGGGCTGCGGCGTGTCTCGGTTCCGTCAAAACAAATAGTTAATATTCAAACCGTGTTTTTCTTGAACGAGTCCCGCACAGTACGGGAAGCCGGTCGATCCGCGTTGATACCAACGACGCGAGCGGCAAAACTAACATTAAGAACACTGTCGGTCTCGTGCAAGTGTGTTGTACGCTAACCGAGTCAAAATTGCGGCATACACAGTAAGTGAAAAACACGCTATTCGAGGTGTCATTAAAGGTTTTGGACACAGAAGGGCAAAAAGCCAAATTATCTGGCAACCAATAGTAGTTTTTGTGTTAGCTTTTCCAGACTTCAGGGTTACTTCTTCAGTTCTAAATAAAGCATTTCTCTCTTCCCCTCTTATCTGGGGAAGGTGGCGGAGGCCCATTTTTCTTTCCCAGGTGACTTCATCCAGGTGTTCTTGGAGACCCCAAAGCAATCTCAGGCCAGTTGAGAGACAGTATATTCAGCCTGTCCCGGGTCTTCCTTCTGCCGGTTGTAGTGATGGGTCGCTCGTGAACGATTTCAATCCTAAATGTGACTCGGCAAGAACGAATGGTCTCGGGGAGTGATTCGTTCAGTCGCGCATGCGCGTTTGCGTAACATCCTATCTCTTCTGTAGTGGAATCAGTTCACCTCTCGAGTCTTCGGGTTTGAGTCATTCGTTCATCTCGTGACAGCCCCATAAGCCTAACCTATTCTTGTTTCGGCTCATGCAGCATAGGTTGGGCTTATGGAGCTGTCACGTGATGAACGAACGACTCGGAAAGGGACAGAGAGGTGAGCTGAGTGATTCATAGACAAAATACCCAGGTAACAAATGAATTAATCTTTTCAGTTTCCTATAGCATTATCATTTTGTCTTGTTTGTGGTGTGAATAACGTTTGTGTGAGCAGTAGATGTGATAGGGAAGATGTTGCATTTTAATCATTTTGCTAAAATGAACGAAATGACTCGCAAAAAAGATTCGTTTTTACTGAACGGGACTCAAAGATCTGAGTCTGTAAAATGATCCGAACTTTCCATCACTAGCAGGTTGAATGTGCCCTCAACACCTCACCGGGGTGCCCACAATATGCTTATCTTGTCCCAAACTGCCCATACAGAATCACAATAAATGGTGGTGTCCATAACCAAGAGACACAAATAAAATGCAGTCCTCACAAGATCGTTCAAACAGAGCAGTTTTATTCTTAACTAAACAACACACCACATAATTGAGAACGGGCTTACACATCACAGACCCAAACACTGACCTGCAGCAACACATATCATTTGGATTTGGGATTACGTGCAAAATAAACCAAAACAAAAAACAAAAAAGCTATACTGTACCGTAACATGGCGTGGTTAAAAGGGACTTCAGCAACCATTACGCTGGACTTTGGCACTTTGGTTTAGAGGTAATTAAACAACACAGGCACACTAACATTGCAAGAATCAACATTGATGGACACCTTTATCCATTTCACAATTTGCAATGTGTATTTTGGTAACTAAGATGCACGAGTAAAAATGACATACGTATTACAGCATCCAATCAACTCAAACAGTGGCTGGCAAGATTCATGATGCAGGTCTTGATTGTTTGAAACCCAAAACCCAACCCCGAGAGAAGGTCGCACAGTATAGATAGAACATTACAGATGTAATAACAGACAAAATAGTGCAAACGCCTGCGCCCCAAACAATAATTGAAGGGTACCAAGGGATCAAGTTCTTGTCAATATGTAGGTAAGTGACAATATTTAGAACACAACCCAAGATTACAGCATTCGGGGCGACAAACACATAACAAATGCAGCGCAAGTTGAGCCACAAGAAAGGCGGGGCGAACGAGGAGCGATCAGAATTAGGCCCAGCACGGTTCGGAAAAAAATAAGTAATGTTAAAATTTTGTCTCATCTCATGAGTTGGGTGCCTCGGGACCATAAACTCCCTAAATCACCCGTGAGGTAGAACTTGAATGCCAGGATCGGTTGTGAATAATTCACAGCTAAAGGTCTCTTGATCCAAGCAAAGGATGGCGACTTTGTGGGTTATAAGAGCAACTGCGTGAAAAGGTGGATGTCAGTTTTTCCATTTCATCTTTGGACACCAGTCAGTATCGGGGTACAGAAGGCAGTGGACTGTTTTAAACCTGGAAGGAGACAAAGAGTTAGTTTTTGTTTCGGCCATGCTATGGAGTGTTTTTATCACCTCGTTGGGTCTTCAGTCAGTGAAAAGCCTGCAACAATGCTGACTACATTTCGTCTGTTCTCATAGCCTCCATAGCTGAGTGTCACCTAAGAACAAAGAATGGATTCTTATTCACATCAAATAGATACCTGGTACTCTCTGCAGTTGAGTAAACACACACACGTGGCTACTTCATAAGGAAATTCAGTAATCTTGAAAAAAAATATACAAATATT
>QODF01000094.1:2444334-2491461 GCA_024372805.1 Oostethus manadensis
AAACATTTACTGAAATTTTGCCAACGGGTGTACCCAAATTATGAAAAATAATTACAACTGTTATTAGTGTGACTGTGTTTTGTTATGTAGTTTTCTGTTGGCAGAAGGTGATTATTAAACATAGCATTGTTATTTAAGTTTAAAAATGAATGTAGATTTAGATTTAGAACTTTGTGCAAATTGTAAAAATGTGACTTGCTTTTGGGAGCAAAACAAATACTGTACAGCAGGGCTCGGGAACCTTTTTGCCTACAAGAGCCATGAAAGGCTCAATTTAAAATATATTCCTGTGAGAGCCATGCAATACTTTTATTACACACAATACAACTAAATGTGTGCATTTTAAAGCAAGACCGAGAGTTTTAGAACATAATAAGTTTCTGTATTTATTCTTTATAATATTGTTATACTGAAGCTAACCATTAATAAATAAAATGCACAGTACGATGTACTTTTCTTTCAGCATTAGCAATGTATCCCCACACCACAACAAAAAGACTGTTTAGGCAGATATATGTGCACTTAATTATCAATAACGCAGAGCAGACATGCCGGTCCTGTACATGTGCTTATCTTAGCTTAGTTTATTTTATCTTAATTTTGCTTAGCTTAGCTTTGTTTATCTTAACATAGTTTATTTTATCTTAGTTTTGCTTAGCTTAGTTTATCTTAGCTTAGTTTAGCTTAGCTTAGTTTAGCTTAGCTTAGCTTAGTTTAGCTTAGCCTAGCTACACTGACGAGGCGACATTACTTCTCAATGCAAATACAAATGGTGAGGCTAAATGGCCAACATTCACACATTTATATCACTGACGCCAGCCTAATATCTACTGAACAATTCCAGAACAATATTCACCTAACAGCAGGAAAAACACATTGGCTTTTTGCCATTTCGTCACACACCTGTCCTGGTTCAACAGCGATAAGGAAAAAAAAAAAAAAAGTCTTCTTCTACGCTAAAAAGATGCACATTTGGCGCGACACTGCCACTTACGGCGACATAGTGCAATTACATCCTGTTTGTTTTTTTCTGTGTACAGTACATTATTACTTGTGGAACAAATGTTAAGTACTAATGTGGGGGTTGCTGTCCTTATCCTTCCATATGTGTGGCAAAAATTAAACATGTGACAACAAATGTGTATTTGTTTGTTTTATTTCTGGCAGGGACAGTTCTTTGAGAGTAGAGAATGATCCGCAAGTACAAGCCCTTGCTGATGCGCCAGGCTCAGATATAGCATCCTCTGTAGAGTTATTCCAGTAAGCACGGCATCACATAACCTGAAAATACTAACATTTTTCTTTAACAGATTCAAATAAAAATGGCTCTACATGTGGAATTGAGGCGGGCCCGTACCTTATGGGAACTAAGAGGAGTATTTATTTAGACTAACCAAATCAACTTGAAATAAACTGTTGAAATAAACCAAAGTGTGCAGATCAGAGCTGATAGGAAGCTCACTGGGGTGCTGGTTTAACAGGCCAGGAAGCCTCCATCCACTGGAAGAGACACTCCGCTAGTCAATGTGCTCTTGTCACTCAGCAGGAACAAAATGCTGTTCACTACTTCATCCACCTCTGCAAATAAACACAAAATGAAAGACTAAAAACACTTTGGTGTACTTTAAGTCCTATTATATTGCATGCCACAGTCAATAAAATGTTCTTATATAATGCAAAGTTCTGCAGATCCCCAAAAGACGCAGGTTCATAGAAATACAGAAAAATACTGCAGAAAATAAAGAAGTAACATTACAAGAAAAAATGAGGAATCCTAGCGATACATTGAACAAAACAGTCAAGAGTTCTGGTTCTGACCTGCAAAGCGGCCCAGAGGGATGCGGGACTGCATGCTCCTGGTTTTTTCAGGGTCACTCCAAAATCTGCGTCCCATTTCAGTCATCACCACAGTGGGGTTCACACTGTTCACACGGATCTGGCCCAACACAACATAGAAGCTTCAGTGACCATCAAGAATAAGAATGTGAAAATTCTGTAAATGAAAGCAGTGATGGACTAACAAGAGAGGCGACTCTCTTTGTCTACTTTGCTGGCTTTTTTTTTAATGTTACTTCTGCAATGTGTCACTTTTACACTGAGGGCCCCAGAGCCACACTTTGGACACCCATGCCTGTTTCACCAGGAAGGCAAGTGCCAGGCGATGGAGGACTGTGTCCAAGCGCTACCTGTCTCTGTCAGGTTGCATGGTAGAGCTTTCAGAGTTTTCAGACTGGCATTGCACTGCTGCTGCACAACCAAACGTGGAGGTCCCACGCAATGGATACTTCACCTTGGTTAAGGGCTTGCAATTACCAAACAAATGCATGACACAAGAAACACTACCCATCTTTCACATTTGATGGGCACCCCTACTTGCTTATATAGCAACCGTGGCACTAATTTGCCAACACGGATCTCCTCTGTGGATGTGGTGTGTTATGAAGCGGAGTCGTGGTCGTCACAGGGCGCCCTGATGTCTTTGCCCTACCTTCTGCCAGGGTATGAATACATGCAAAGGGATTCAGACGTCTTCTGTCACAGTACTTTGAGGTAAGTCCAGACTGTTTTTGATCATCCTGGCTGATCATGGGCTGAGCCATTGCCATTCTGGTTATTCTTCAATTGATTTTGAAAATTTCTTCCGTTTCCTGCCACGTGTCTTTGGTTTTGCTCCCCATTTTAAGGATTGGAGGTCATTTTGGCTGGACTGGCAAAAACATTTTGCACATCTTCATAAGTTTCCCCTCCAATCAACTATTTAATCACGGTACGCTCTTCTTCTGAGCAATGTCTTGACTGACCCATTTTCATCAGGCTTTCAAAGCGAAATGCACGTTCAACAAATGCTGGTTTCATCCTTAAAATAGGGACCACCTGATTCACACCTGTTTTTTCGCAAAATTGATCACTGATTGATTGCCACACTGCCATTTTTTAACACACCCCTTTCAACTGATGGCCGAATTGCACACCCTTAAGAGTGTGCGTATCATGAATGCCGTGTCTTTGTCTTGTGTTTTCTGGGAATCTACTGCACCTACTGGTAACGTGTTTGCCATGTCGCATTAAGAATATACTAATTAACATGATGAATGCATCTGAGGTAATTGTCGTGGTTGGTATGTTGTACCTGATGGACAGCCAGCTCCAGAGCCATCACTTTTGTCATCATGTCTAACGCTCCTTTAGTGGCACCTGAAGGAAACAACATGCCATCCATCAGACTACGCTGTTCACAGGTGAAACAACTAGAAAAGACACCAGGGGAGTAGAACTTGAATTTTCTAACAGTAGACAACGTGGTCTTGGAAGGCACGTTGAGCTGCCTGGCTGGACACGTTGACTATGGCGCCTCCTGATCCTCTGGCCTTCATCCCAGTGGCCACAATCTGTTACAAAGAGTCTCCTTTGATTGAAGCCCAGCAGTTTGGTAATGTATGACCCAATACGATAAACGCATTCAAAAGAGACCATACCTGGGAGACATGCAGCACAGCTTTCACATTCACATTGAAAGACCTGCAGATAAAAGATAAGTTCTTCTTTTATACAGAAAAGACTATACCCTCTTCCAGGTCTGCAGCACTAAGCCCTCTGGGTAATGTAGCAAGAGGAAGAATTTATATTAGGCGGGTGTAATGGGTGTAGTCTGTAGTGTTTCAATACAATAAGTGAGGATAATGATGTGTTACGGTTGATCATACTGGTCAAACTGATCCGCTGTGACCTCAAGAAATGGCTGCAGGTTGGCGTATGCGGCATTATTGACAAGCAGATCAATTGGGCCAATGTTCTTGAGGGCCGCCTCTGTGGCTCCCCAGTCTGCCAGGTTCACGCACACAGGGATGATGGACGGACACTGTGGGAATACACCATAACAAGAAGACGCGGATTGCATAAAAGCAGGATGAAATAGAATATTGCAGCTCCAGTATAACACTGGCAATCCATTACCTCCTGCACCAGACTGTCCAGGTCTGACTGGGTGCGTGTGACTGCTGTGACCTCTGCCCCACAGCCTGCCAGCGCCAGAGCTGTGGCCCTACCTATTCCTGACAGACAGAGCATGCAAAAGTTTATGACATTAGGAACACCATCTTCTATGCCTCAGGTGAGGTTTTCTTTCAAACATTTACAACAACATATTTTTGCAAAAATAAGCATACAACAGAACGAATACGCAATACCGGTATCGTCACGCTAAAAGTGTTGCCAACTTGGCTGTTTTGTGTCCAGATCTGGCGACGTCCCAACGCACTTCGACGACGTATTTTCTCAAACGCAACTAATCTGCCGACTTTTTCTGGAGTCGTTGGGGAAATTTTCCGGTATTGTTAAAGCACGTATTGTTCTGCATTTTGTATTCTCACTATATTGACAATATTGATAATATCATAAAAATAATTTGAAAAAATTGTCATTTACAACGGTTCTCAACGGCCAACGTGTAACGGGAGACCTTAAAGAAATCTTTAAATATTTTTATTTTGGTGATACGATGACCACTTTTAAATAAACAAACCAATCGCTTATGCTTTTTTTCCTACAGCGTTTGACAATGCAATACGCACACCAGGCGATGACGTCACGTAGCGACTTCCCGGACGGCCAATGGCTACTTTTCTTACTGAAAAGTGGCCAGCAGCTCCTAAGTTCGCTCACCAGGGTTTTTATGTCTACGTTTGTGCCGTTTGTACCTTTCCCTGCTCCGGTGACCAGCGCTCGTTTCCCTTTAAATGAAATCTCCATGCTGAGGCAAGTCCAAAATCCACTGTCGACGGTGCCAGTCCACGGTTCCTTTAGCCCGAAAGCGAGCGACGGTCGCGTCTAAGTAGAGGCCGGTCGCTTCCGGTAGCGGTTAGCTAAAGTGTTTTCTGGGGGAAGCGAAGCGAATTAAAGTCGTAGTAAGCGAGCAGTGCACCGGCTAGGGGCTGCGGCGTGTCTCGGTTCCGTCAAAACAAATAGTTAATATTCAAACCGTGTTTTTCTTGAACGAGTCCCGCACAGTACGGGAAGCCGGTCGATCCACGTTGATACCAACGACGCGAGCGGCAAAACTAACATTAAGAACACTGTCGGTCTCGTGCAAGTGTGTTGTACGCTAACCGAGTCAAAATTGCGGCATACACAGTAAGTGAAAAACACGCTATTCGAGGTGTCATTAAAGGTTTTGGACACAGAAGGGCAAAAAGCCAAATTATCTGGCAACCAATAGTAGTTTTTGTGTTAGCTTTTCCAGACTTCAGGGTTACTTCTTCAGTTCTAAATAAAGCATTTCTCTCTTCCCCTCTTATCTGGGGAAGGTGGCGGAGGCCCATTTTTCTTTCCCAGGTGACTTCATCCAGGTGTTCTTGGAGACCCCAAAGCAATCTCAGGCCAGTTGAGAGACAGTATATTCAGCCTGTCCCGGGTCTTCCTTCTGCCGGTTGTAGTGATGGGTCGCTCGTGAACGATTTCAATCCTAAATGTGACTCGGCAAGAACGAATGGTCTCGGGGAGTGATTCGTTCAGTCGCGCATGCGCGTTTGCGTAACATCCTATCTCTTCTGTAGTGGAATCAGTTCACCTCTCGAGTCTTCGGGTTTGAGTCATTCGTTCATCTCGTGACAGCCCCATAAGCCTAACCTATTCTTGTTTCGGCTCATGCAGCATAGGTTGGGCTTATGGAGCTGTCACGTGATGAACGAACGACTCGGAAAGGGACAGAGAGGTGAGCTGAGTGATTCATAGACAAAATACCCAGGTAACAAATGAATTAATCTTTTCAGTTTCCTATAGCATTATCATTTTGTCTTGTTTGTGGTGTGAATAACGTTTGTGTGAGCAGTAGATGTGATAGGGAAGATGTTGCATTTTAATCATTTTGCTAAAATGAACGAAATGACTCGCAAAAAAGATTCGTTTTTACTGAACGGGACTCAAAGATCTGAGTCTGTAAAATGATCCGAACTTTCCATCACTAGCAGGTTGAATGTGCCCTCAACACCTCACCGGGGTGCCCACAATATGCTTATCTTGTCCCAAACTGCCCATACAGAATCACAATAAATGGTGGTGTCCATAACCAAGAGACACAAATAAAATGCAGTCCTCACAAGATCGTTCAAACAGAGCAGTTTTATTCTTAACTAAACAACACACCACATAATTGAGAACGGGCTTACACATCACAGACCCAAACACTGACCTGCAGCAACACATATCATTTGGATTTGGGATTACGTGCAAAATAAACCAAAACAAAAAACAAAAAAGCTATACTGTACCGTAACATGGCGTGGTTAAAAGGGACTTCAGCAACCATTACGCTGGACTTTGGCACTTTGGTTTAGAGGTAATTAAACAACACAGGCACACTAACATTGCAAGAATCAACATTGATGGACACCTTTATCCATTTCACAATTTGCAATGTGTATTTTGGTAACTAAGATGCACGAGTAAAAATGACATACGTATTACAGCATCCAATCAACTCAAACAGTGGCTGGCAAGATTCATGATGCAGGTCTTGATTGTTTGAAACCCAAAACCCAACCCCGAGAGAAGGTCGCACAGTATAGATAGAACATTACAGATGTAATAACAGACAAAATAGTGCAAACGCCTGCGCCCCAAACAATAATTGAAGGGTACCAAGGGATCAAGTTCTTGTCAATATGTAGGTAAGTGACAATATTTAGAACACAACCCAAGATTACAGCATTCGGGGCGACAAACACATAACAAATGCAGCGCAAGTTGAGCCACAAGAAAGGCGGGGCGAACGAGGAGCGATCAGAATTAGGCCCAGCACGGTTCGGAAAAAAATAAGTAATGTTAAAATTTTGTCTCATCTCATGAGTTGGGTGCCTCGGGACCATAAACTCCCTAAATCACCCGTGAGGTAGAACTTGAATGCCAGGATCGGTTGTGAATAATTCACAGCTAAAGGTCTCTTGATCCAAGCAAAGGATGGCGACTTTGTGGGTTATAAGAGCAACTGCGTGAAAAGGTGGATGTCAGTTTTTCCATTTCATCTTTGGACACCAGTCAGTATCGGGGTACAGAAGGCAGTGGACTGTTTTAAACCTGGAATGAGACAAAGAGTTAGTTTTTGTTTCGGCCATACTATGGAGTGTTTTTATCACCTCGTTGGGTCTTCAGTCAGTGAAAAGCCTGCAACAATGCTGACTACATTTCGTCTGTTCTCATAGCCTCCATAGCTGAGTGTCACCTAAGAACAAAGAATGGATTCTTATTCACATCAAATAGATACCTGGTACTCTCTGCAGTTGAGTAAACACACACACGTGGCTACTTCATAAGGAAATTCAGTAATCTTGAAAAAAAATATACAAATATTCTACCAAACAACTACTTTTGAGAACAAGCCTTGCACATGAAATACTGACCTGCTCCAAAACATTGTCTGTGGGTAGCTTCTGGAGATTCTCCAAGTGGGAGTGGAAGAGGTGTGTGTGTGTTAAAGTGACATCCAGCAGAGCTTCAATAATGTAGCCAATGGTGCAATCGTCTGGGAGGCGGATCTTCTCTGCTGTACTGATAAAATTCCCCAAACTGAAAGCCCAAGACACAGTTTTAGTGTATTCCAAACATAGTTCCTCACTCAGTTCGCTGCATTTGCCACTGTTACTTCACACTTCCGACATCCATTTCCTAACAACAGACTCCGAAATCTTGTCCGTTTAATGCACACCATAGGACACTTGGCCAGAAGCGGTGATGTTGCTAAAGCGCAGTCCCTCTCTGGCAACAGTTCCACAAAGCTCTTGGCCTCTCTCTTAATGCAGGACACGTGCTATCCAACAAATTGTTACCATTAACACTAATAACCATTTTATCTATAAATCACATTTCTGTGTTTGGTCAGCTATGTGGAGAGTGCAAGTGGCTGGCACGAGTTGTCGCTGACAGCAGCTCCTGTGTGAATGTTTACTGCATGTGTGTGCGTCTGATAATAAAGCCACTGAAGTGCATCATGAGTCTCTCGTTAGCCACAACAACGGCATTACAGTTGTATTTTCTACTGGTTTATGATGAGTCAGGAACATTACCTTGATGAGGCAATTGCCACCGCAGGAAGTACGGTGTCAATGCTAATGTGTGAATTATGTTTTATTTACATCTACTGGGTAAAAACAACGTGAAAGTGACTATTAGGGTGTTGATGTTCATGTCTTGAGGGTTCCAGTAATGCTAAAAATAAAAATTTAGAAGGGTGTAAAAAATATTTTCTATGCTAACTCCGGAAATATTCAATTTATACACATATATATATATACACATATATGTATACATATATATATATACACACACACACACATATATATATATACACACACACATATATACACATATACACACACACATTTATATATATACACATATACATATATACACACATACATATATACAATTTTTATCTTTGTATTTTTAACTTGTACTAATTCTGTGTATGAAGACAGTTTGTGGGCATGTTCACATTGGTTCTTTGGATTGTTTTAAGACATAAAAACATAAAAAATGCTCCCCCCTTGCGCCCAGCCTTTAACTATGTTAGTGTATATAATTGTCAAATCATACAGTTGTACAACTATTCCTTGAACATAGACAATTTTCAACCAAATAAAACATTCAGGACCATTCCTTATTGAAGTGGGGTTTTCTTTACACTTTGGGTTCCTAAATCAAGTAAGTTAGAGGTCATTCTTTTAGTAGAAGAAAACCATTGAGCCAGAACTTACCTGGCCCATGGGCTCATCTTCAGTCCTAGACCTCGGCTGATACAGAAACCCGCGCCACCTGTTGCAAACCAGAACTTGACCGATACCTGGCACGAGAGATCGATTGTGTTTAAAGAAGGCATATTAAGCATTTTTCCCACAGTTTATAACTGGATTGTTAGGTGGCTCCTGTCAAAATCAGGAAGAAGTCTAGGGGGAATCCAAAGAAGTACTGTATATACTGTAGGTTAAACAGTTTTGGCCCCAGTATTGACCCTTGTGGTACGCCACAGGATATATTTGAACTTGCAGATGTCTTTTTCTCCTAACTTCACATATTGCTTTCTGTGTGTTAAGCAGCTTTTACCCCAATTCTAAACTAACCCTTTCATTCCATACCTTTCTACTTTTGTAATTACAATATTGTGATTAATCGTATCAAAAGCTTTAGTCAAAACCGTAAATAGTGTAGCTGCACATGTTCTGCGATGTACAAAAGCACGATGAACAAAGATGAACGATGAACAAAGCACAACTTCTTCTACCTACCATTGAAATTATAGACTGATCATTTCATTTTTAGTGGGCAAACTTACAAAATCAGCTGGGGTTCAAATAGTTTTTCCTCACTGTATAATGATTTCCCCATAGTGGTTCAGTGTAGCCAACTTAAATGGCCAGGGATGTTTCCTAGTCATGGACAGACTAACATTGTGTGAGGCTGATGTTATGTTGCTGACTGTTATGGTACAGTCCGGCTTTCTGAAAGACACATTTTATGACAAAGCCAGCCAGCATAAAAATGACTTTGCTGTGTAATTTCATAAAGAGACCCTAGTATGTTTATACAGGCTGTTTTCCAAGTCCTCTTTAAGTAAAAAAAAAAATGGACACAATATTTTAAAGGAAAACTGCACTTTTTTTGTAATTGTGCCCATGATCTCCAACAAAACATGACCACATATCTTTCCCTTTTCTGTGCGTTTTGAAGACAGAAAGACAACTAGCATGTGGTAACTAACAATGACGCAGTACGTGCTTGTTCATTTTGATGCAATCTCTTGGAAATTCTTGCCATGCACATTAAGCCTTTCCATCAATAACCCTATTTGTGCAGCGGAAACACTCCATTTCTGTTGACATGGCTTGGCAATCTCCACATTTACACCACTAAGTCATGCCGGTCCTGAATATGGGCTCTGTGAACTCCATGCACCCAGGAAAAATGTTGAAAAAAGTGCAGTTTTCACAGAGTCACAGAGCTATGCACTTGTATTCATGTATGACACGTATTAACCACCGTTGACTGTGGCCATGGATAAAAAAGTACTGTAATTAAATTATGCTATACTGCTACTAAACAATGCGGAGGACAAACTTGTTTCTTGAAACCTCCGTGGCAGTACATGTAAAACCCATATGAGGTGTAGCGACTTACCAAACCATCAGTCTTGACTCTCTCTGCAGCTTCAATGGGGTGGTCCAAACTGGGCCGACCGAGGTACACATCCTGGCTGTGATGGTATGAAGAGAGCAGCCGCAAAAGGCTAGGCAGGATCACATAGTTATCGTCATCCACATGGCAGAACCACCTAAAAGGCACGTATAAGTCACAATAATTAAAAAATTATATATATATATATATTTTTTTAATTTAAATAATTTTTCCACTTACTTCTTCTTAGACTCAATGAATTTGTCATACTCGACCGACATCTTGCAGCACAGAGCCTGCCGAGTGTGAGCCGCTGAGCAGTTGGTGTTGATGATGTTTGCGCCTTTGGAAAAACGTTCATCTGTCAGTCATTCTTTAATGCTTCAAAATTCACTCGCCAATCGCTATTCAAATTTCACAGCTTCACTATATTGCAAGTTTTCAAACAAATATAAAGGAATAAGTCATGCTGTTGAGCTGCTGATTGAATGTAGGCTATTATTAGCCAAAAATATGCATATTTGTGCAAAATGTATGCATTTTTAAAAAACTAATATTACTAAAATATTAAGGATTTTCAACATAAAGTTGGCAGAATGAACTAAAATAGAAATAAACCCACGACAAGCTAAAACTCAACTCTGAACCCGCGTCACTTCCTGTACGACACCTACTCTGCTCCTCTTCTAGCACCAGAACATATTTACTGTGACAAACACGAGCATGGGTCTTATTTATGGCACATTTACTCTTATTACTCTTGTCTCGGCGTCTCCTGTAGTGGGTAATATTAGTGTAAAAGTGGCTATATGTGCGTTATTTCATGTCTCAGGGGCTCCAATAATTTGAAAACGTAATTAGAAGGTTGTCAACAGATTTTATATACAAATATATTCAATTTATAAAAGGAAGGAATCACAGAAATGTACTTATCTGGAAACAATTATCCGTGAAAAAGAAGGAATTAGTGTATGTATTTTTTGTATTAAAATTGTCAATAGCATCGTCTTGCTACGTACCTGTTCTCATTCGAAGTTCTCTGTCATCACCGTCTGTGAATATGTAGGCCTGAGACAAGAGACAAATACACACTGTAACACACACACACACACACACAGAGATACAAGAAAAGCCAAGCAGTTGCAGACAGAAAATGATGCACGATACAGTTCCACTAAAATAAGCTTTGCACATGTCAGAGTATTTTTTGCAAAAACACATGCATGTTATATTTTTAAACATATCAGGGGCATACTTCTACTGTAATTATACAGTAGGAGCCAAGTGCACCACTGCTAGCTCCACCTGCCATGCACGCCACATCCTGCTGTTTTATGGTTTATTGGTTTGAGACATACATATAATCAAGAAATATTAAACAAACAAAAAACATGATATTTTATATTAAAAAAAATAATTGTATTAGGTGTTAGTGAAGCAGCTCTCTGTAATATTTGCCACTCCATCCACACACCCTATGGAACAGACGTGGCAACAAGTTGTCTACAAACTTCCGTACCAAAATTCTTGCCCTCTTTTTTCTTAATCTTCTACTCGGAAACATTTGCTTGAGAAAATATTGACTGCCGTTGCATAAATTCCTTGATACTGAAACATCGATATGTCCAATATCTCTTCATGATCTGAAGTTGATTCAGAAATCAATATAGTGATACATTTGATACTTCAGGTATATGATTATGCCCATTCCTTTGTCTGATGTTTTATATTAGCTTGGCTATATTGGACATCACCCCACTACCTCAATATAGTTCACGGTTTTAAAAAATCATTAAATGACTTTGATGTCTTGTATTCTTTATGCTATGATTTGAAATACTGTACACATTTTAAAATTTACCGGACACATTAGGTGAATTTGCATTCAGTATTGAATTAGTATCCTACCCTGCAGTGTGAACGCAGCCTATGCTGCAGACCAAACCACTGGTTGTGTTTGCTTCAACTGACTACATTCACACTGCAGATCAGTGCCGATTTTTTTTCTCCTCATATGTGACCTGGATCTGAATTTTTCATGTTGGCGTAAGCAGCACAATTACAATTTTCCCAAATGCGACTCAGGTCTCATTTGTATGTAGATATTAATCCGATATGTATCTGATCTACTGCAGTCTGAACGGTCACGTCGCATATATTCTACCAATATGTCATCAAAAGGCATGGTTTACCTTGCTAGATCTGGGTAAAGGTATTCACCGATGTAGGAAAACGTTCTTGTCATCGGAAAATTATTTTGACAAGTGTCAGTGCCTGGGAAGCATTCCATACATAGCCTGCAGCGTGATTGTAGTCATTGATTTGGTCCATCAAGAGCCTAACAGATTACTCGAATAATTGAAACAACAAGCTTCACGTTATTAAAAAATAATCATTAGCTGCAGTCCTACAGACATTGTCTAAATTGTTTTAACAGCAGACAGACTTGATCCTTGACCCACCACAAACTGAGCATTTCATTGAGCGAGTTAAATTTGACTTGACCTTAGGCAGCATATGCTCACCTGTTCTTTAGCCTGTGATATCCAGGTTTGAATCAACAGCTCCAATCTGGACTTGTGGTACTTCCTGGTAGTCTTCACTGCAATAAAAATGTCCTTTAATTCCAATGGGTCATGTGATGCGAAACCTGGGAGATTACTGCCGTGTCCTCGAATGGAAACTATATTAGAGTTTTTTTCCGAGTACGTCTCCCTGTAGTCGTCATTTCCATGTTCGGTCTCTATGGTGCCGCCCAGCCCTTCTGAGTTTGTATTCAACGATGTGGTCCAATCTGTCCCCCTAGTGGGGCTCCCAACGCTTTCCTGTAATGTTTTTGTTGAGGTCTTAATGTGAGGTCGCGGCTGTGGCAGGTCCACTTGGCGAGTCGTGGGCTGAAGGGCCGGGATGAGCATCAGCAGGAGGCCACAGAGCGCAAGGGAAAACAGAAAGCAGACCTTACTGACGCCCACCGAGGCTATGTGCATCCTGACGGGGCCGATGGAGGGGGGCATCAGCCTCCGGGGCTGAAGCCACTTTCAACGACACCCCGTGCCATCATCAAGCCATCACAAAGGATCCTGCATGAGGCATGAAGGGACAGCGTTGGTGTTGGAAGAGTTACAAAGCATGGTCATGACCTGACACCACCAATGTTCATATTTTTGTATCTATGTATGTTTGAGAGGGGGGTGTTTAATCCTTCACAATAATATTGAATTATGCACCTCTGCATCATGCAAGAAAGTTAACAAAACTTTGGAGTTGAACTGCCATCATGCATAAGGGAACGCAGTACGGCAGCATACCGAGCAACACCTCTGGGTATCTCTGTCACAGAGTGACTGCTTTGCATTTTGTGTCTCAAAGCACATAATGGGACAGACCTTTTCGACTCTTTTGTCATATTTTGGTCATTTTAAGCATGACCAAAACTCCTTTCCTGCAACAAGTGCTACTTCCGCCAAAAAAGAGCAGCATAGAAAGTGCGTGTCTGTTTGTTCCAACTAATCAATGGCAGACTACGTGCAAGTCGCCACCAACACCGACGGCAACTACTTTTGGGCAAATGGGGATCCAGTACCTTATCTTTTTGAGCCTGTTGAGCTTCAGGTTTTAAAAGCTGAGCTGAAGCCGGGGCAAGAGAGTCAAGACCGGCATGACTTGATGCAAACCAAGAGCTTGCCAAGCCATGCCGACAGAAATCGAGCATCTATGGAAATTGAGCGTTTCTGAGTGTTGAGTGTTACCGTCAATGAAAAGGCGTCAGGTATATAGCGAGTTGCGAAACATTTATTGAAACGCACATGTGCATGAGTCTTATTTATGTCTTAAATCGCTTATTTTCAGTGATTATATCTACTATATTGGGTAATATGAGAGTAAAGGTGAAAATAAGGTTGTTATATACTGTAGGGTAAATACTGTAAGTGGCTCTATTCATATTACAAACCATATGTAGAATTTGTAAACTATGGAATGACACAAGTGCCAAAATAAAAAGGAAAAACATGTGGAAATATAAAGACAATCAATAATAAAAAAAATACACAAATGTAGCCATATTCTTTTTTCATTTTGTTATTGCTTTTTCTGTACCGTCATTGCTTTTCTCCATTTTGTCTGTTATTTTTCTGTTTTTTGTCCTGTCTTTCAATAGCTTGCCTGTCTTTTAAATATGGACTGGTCGCCCTGGCAGAAGTGCAGGCGGGTCCTTCATTTGCCTCTGCTTTTTGTCGGCAGCATGAGCCCTCCGGTAAATGCACTGAGAAAAAGAAAATGGAAAAAACAAAGACAATGACAATGGAAATAGCAAAGAAAAAGAATATGACGACATGTATGTTTTTGTATTATTGGTTCTCCTTATATTCCCACATGTATTTCCTTTCAATTTTGTCACTCCAAAATGGTCATCTTTGATAGCCGCCGAGGGGGTAACATGTTGTCCACACATGATCTGGAAGACCAGGGTTCAAATCTCTGTTGGGCATCTCTGTGTGAAGAGTTTGCATGTTCTCCCTGTGTGTGTGTGTGTGTGTGTGTGTGTGTGTGTGGGTTTCCTATGTGTACTGCGGTGTCCTCCCACATTCCAAAAACATGCATGTTAGGTTAATTGGCGAGGTATGAATGTAAAAGTGAATTATTGTTTGTCTGCCCTCCGATTGACTGGCAACCAATCCAAGGTGTACTCCTCTTGCTCCAAGTTAGCTGGGATAGGCTCCAGCATACCCCCATGACCCTAATGAGGATAAGCAACATTGAAAAGGAATGGACAAATATTTCATTTACAATTACTTTAATTCAATTATCAGGGTTGGGTGTAGAACAAGGAAACTAGGAAATAAAAAACCTAAATGTTAATCCTACTGTACATAACTCGGTTATGTCACAGCAGTGAAGATCAAATTCATGGAATCACAGGAGTGCCAAAATTAAAATACATGTGGAAATATAACAAATAATACAAAATTATAAACATGTAGTCATATTATTATTCCATTTTGTCGTTGACTTCCCTGTTTTGTTTTGGGGTTTTTTCCTCATTGCATTTACCGGATTATGGAATCACAGGAGTGCCAAAATTAAAAAGGCAATACAGGTGGAAATACACTGCTCAAAAAAATGAGAAGAACATTTTTTGATCAGAGTATAGTAACCGAACAGTCAAACTTCTGGGATGTTGATAGGGTCAGTTAAGTAGCAGAGGGGGTTGTTAATCAGTCTCAGCTGCTTTGTTGTTAATGAAACCAACAACAGGTGCATCAGATGGGCAACAATGAGACAGGAATGCTTTTCCAGGTTGAGGCTACTGACTCCTCATCTCTTTTGGCTTTTGGATTTTTTTTAATGACTGACTTTCCACTGCTGTAGTTTTTCATTTGGCTTGGCTCAACATCTCTGTTGATAGCATGGTGCGCTACCTGGACGCTACGGAGGTTGCACAAGTAGTCCAGCTCTTCCAGGATGGCACATCAATACGTTCCGTTGCAAGAAGGTTTGCTGTGTCTCCCAGCACAGTCTCAAGAGCATGAATGAGATTCCGTGAGACAGGTAGTTACTCCAGGAGAGCTGGACAGGGGCGTAGAAGGTCCTTAAACCCTCAGCACTGCCAGAGCCCTACAAAATGACCTCCAGCAGGCCACTGGTGTGAATGTTTCTGACCAAACAATCAAACAGCCTCCAAGAGGGTGGTCTGAGAGCCCGACGTCCTGTAATGGGCCCTGTGCTCACTGCCCAGCACCGTAGAGCTGGATTAGCATTTGCCATAGACCACCATAAATGGCATTACGCCACCGGCACCCTGTGCTCTTCACCGATGAGAGTTCAACCTGAGCACAAGCGACAGACGTGAAAGGGTCTGGAGATGCCGTGGAGAACTTATTATTATGCTGCCTGCAACATCATTCAGCATGACCGGTTTGGTGGTGGGTCAGTGATGGTCTGGGCAGGCGTATCCCTGGAAGGACGCACAGACCTCTACAGGTTAGATAATGGCACCTTGACTACTATTAGGTATCGGGATGAAATCCTTGGACCCATTGTCAGAACCTACGCTGGTGCAGTGGGACCTGGGTTCCTCCTGGTCCACGACAATGCCCGACCTCATGTGCACTAGAGTCTGCAGGCAGTTCCTGGAGGATGAAGGAATTGATACCATTGACTGGACCCCACGTACACCTGACTAAAACCCAATAGAACACATAAGGGACATTATGTTTAGCTCCATCCGGCACCGCCAGGGTGCTCCTCAGACTGTCCAGGAGCTCAGGGATGCCCTGGTCCAGGTCTGGGAGGAGATCCCCCAAGACAGCATCCGTGGTCTCATTAGGAGCATGCGTACAAGCACGTGGGGGGCCACACAAACTACTGTCAATCATTTGGAGTTGCTACAAGGACATTTTGGCAAAATGGACCAGCCTGCTGCTTCTTTTTTGGGGGTGGCTTTGATTTCCCCCCTTTATAGGGTGATCATTTTCCTTTCTATCTAATTATGTGGCGTCATTTTGTTAAAAAAAACTTCAAAGTATCACTCGCGGTGAAAACTTTTCTACCTGTAGCTGTTAGCATCCGGACAACGAAGCTAACATGAAGCTTTTTGTCTCCCTACGACTTACCGTGAAACCCCGAAGCAGACCTTTGGGTTACTTTTCCGACATGACGAGAATTGCGGCCAATTATTCCCCTTCAACTCGCACAACGGCGACGCTTACTCGACAACAACGCTCCGCACCGACGGCGTTCGATGGCCGGCGTTCTCCCATTTTGCTCCGCCGTCTCCGGAAACTCGACATCCGAGTTTCCTCATCGCTCGGCGGGGACGAAAACGCAGCCACACAACTTCAGCCGCGACAGAAAACACAAAACAAACGTGCGTTCACTGCCAGCTCCGCCGCGGCGACGCTGCGCGAGGGGACAGCTTCCGGTACAAAAAGTGCTGCTTCCGGAGAAGGAAAAAAAAACCCCTTTCAAAGTAAAATACTGTAATTCGTTCGATGTGGCACTTTCTGTAGGAATATGGGGGCAAACAGTCAGTGTAATATTAAGTAAGATAATTAATCTTTCAAAATATGCACTTATTGGGTTATTCATGACTGGTATTGTTAGTATCTTTAATGTATTTCTTCCACTCATTTTTTGTCTATAATGGCCCACAGACTACAGAAATTGAGAGACCTGGCTTAACTGAAGCAAAGGAAATACAGATAAAATACCGTACATCATACTGTAGGCCAGTGGTTCTCACCTATTTATTGTCATGCCTCGCATATCCAAGAGTCAAACTGCATGTTGTGTACAATAAATGTGTGCATGTTGGCAGGTCTGCACTGACACTGACCCTGCCTCTCAAGCACGGTTCACCCCCATATTTGAAAAGCACTGCTGTAGGCCCACATCATAGGATTCTTGGGTACTATACACAAATCTGTGAGCGACAACGGATAGGACACAGTATGAATCCCCCAGATTTGAGCTTTATTATTGGTCACAAACACATCACTAATGATTGAGCAACATCACATTACACTTGTGATTGAGGGTCCCGCAATGAGCACGCATAAATGACACTTCAAATTGTGGACACGCAGGTGACGGCAACACAATCCAATCACGCATCAGTGCATGCTGGTGGAGATTTGAATTCTGCTGCTCCCCGTCTATCCGTCACATTCTCGAGCGACATAAATAATCGATGTGGTGACACAAGCACACCGTTCTGAGTAACAGTATTGCATTTCATGCACACGTAGGACCACATGTGTATTACCCAGGCTTACCATAGACGGATGAATACCAGTACTTTATCACGGGGGTGTCCCAAAGTGCGGCCCGGGGAGCAATTTGCGCCCACGGCTGTTTTTTGGTTGGCCCGCCCGAAATATTATGAAGATAAAAATGCCATTTTAGTAGCATAAAGAAAAACACAATTTACACAACAATGAATGAAATTGTAATATTTGGAAAATTAGTTTGTGGAAAAAGTGGGAATACTATGGGAATAAAGCCATACAGGGACTGCACTGTGGCCTAGTGATTAGCATGGAGAAACAGTCCTGCATGTTCTCCCTATGCGTTAGATTCAAATTGGGAATGAATGTGAGGGTGAAAAGTGTGCCCTGTGATGGACTAACGACCAGTCCAGGGTGTGCCCCGCCTCTTGCATGAAGTATGGATAAAATTGCAATTTTTCCTCCCGTAAGAATACAACTTTTTTCCCCGTAAAATTACAGCCATTTTTTTCCCATTTCTGCTGTTTTCCTGGTTTTCCAGCGATTTCAGTTTTCTTCTTGCAAATCTTCCTCTCATGCTATGACTTTATTCCCATAACATTTTTACTTACTGTTGGAACATTTCAACTTTTTCCCCACCCAATTTTCCCCAAAATTACAAATTAATTTGTTGTTTGGTTTGTTTCTCATAACATTACGACTTAAAAAAAAAAAAAAGACAATGTTATCATTTTTACTCACAACAATAAAGTATTGTTGTAAATGACTGCAATTTTTTTCATTTTTGCTGTTTGTAATGTAACAGCACATGATTCCGTCACATTGTCACCAGATCTCCTCCGTTTCCTCCTTTCTAATGACACTCATGTTTACAGCACAAGAGGGCAATGGGCCAAGTACACAGGGAGAAAAGTTGGCATTCTGGTTTTTTCCATGAAGTGAGCGCATTTCCCGACCAATTTCCACTGTGGGTTCGGAGTTGTACACAAAGGGATGTGGTACCTGCTCCATTTCCCCATCCCAAAAACATGGAGCAGTCAAACTCACAACAGGAAATGACACTATATTGCACAAGCCTTACTAAAACAATACATACGTAAAAATCTGCAAGTAGCGTTCTCAGCACTGGGTATCCTGTCTGGATAGAACCGGGGTGTACTGGAAACCCGGTACAGTACAATTCTAATATTCAGTATCACACAGTCACGTTTTAGGGATCGCCACTAGAGGGACCAAGAGGTTTGCACCGGTGTTCATGCACATGGACACACACACACAACAGGAGAGAAGAGCCGGGACTCCACCAGCTAATGATCACTCATCAAATCTTCCCTCCATGATGCTCTCAAACGAGAAGGGGACAAACTTGAAGCCTTGGCCGCCATAGAACTTATTCTGGAACTCGACCCTGAAGGGAAACAATTGAGAAGAAGAAATGGGTGGTCAGAGGAGATTTGTCCTAAATGTGGAAAATGTGTCATTGCTGACAGGAGTGACACAAGAACCCGATTGGTTTAGTGCTCATTCAGTGTAACACGCTAAATGTCACCTAAAGAACTTACAGTATCAATAGTGACTGTAATACACACGTCATTATTGTAAACTCATCTATTGTTATTTACAGCCTTGGTGTGTTTGTCACCTGCACCCTTCTTCAGGGTCTTTCTACGTCCCGTGGGTGGACCCACACCTCTTGCCTGTCTTGATTCCATGTGGTCTGCATCTTCCAGCCCCCTGCTTTTGCCTCCCAGAAAGCAGGAACCACTAATCCCCTTTTGGCTGCCTTCCTTTGCCGTGTCCGCCACGTCTGGGAAAACATTCCTGCTGTGCTGTCCTGTACCGCCAGGTGCAACCAGAGACTGGTTAACCACCACCCCTGTCCCCGACTATAAGCCTGGCTAGAATGGACTCTAAGAAAGCGACTCTTTAATTTACTGGTCCATTCGAGGTGGAGAAGATAGCCCAGCGGCCATCCCAATTCTACTGCTTAGGCATTTCTGGACACTAGGAGGCGGGGCAGCGGTCTTTAGTTCACTACCAACTGCAAGTTCTAGGGTCTCAAGGGTCCTCTGATCCTTGAGCCGTCTCTCAACTTTTACCACAGGTCCAAATAACCCAGGTAGTCCACCTTGTGGTGTCCATTGTATTGGGTGGGTGGTGAAAGTTATTCACGGTTACAACTGTTCTTACCTTCATATTCTTACCTTCAATCAACATTTAGCACATCTCTCATTGAAATAAAGACCTAAGTGAATATGACAGCATCTTATAGCAGCGGCTTTTTCAGGAAAGTCCTACTTAGCCATCATGAACGCCCGTTCTTCCTTCTGGATTTTAGGCTGTCAATGAGGTCTGCCAGCTATCCCAGGGCAATTCCCTGGGCAATCATCTCCAGTTGGTTCCCATCCCTGGGTTCTTTGGGCCAACTTTCTGTCTTCCATATAACGCTGATTCCATCTATCCATCCATTTTGTATGCCGCTTATCCCAATTAGGGTCGCGGGGTGCACTGGAGCCTATCCCAGCTGACTTAGGCCGAGAGGCAGGGTACACCCTGGACTGGTTGCCAGTCGAACGCCGGCAAACGCTGATTGCATGTTGCTATTGAACAGTCTGAGTTCCTTAGAGAGATGCGCTTTGATTTCCAAATGTTCATGATTTGAATAAAGCCTGGCCCAGCTTTTTGTCAACAACGCTGGAATGAAAGTTTCTGTTTCATTCCTGGATATTCCAAGGGAATTCTAAAAGTCTGACTGCATTCTGAGTGATTCCAAATATTCTGGCCCATTCGTGTGGCCGGCCAGAATATTTTGCTCATGATAAAACTTTGAAGTTGCATTCAAAGTAGAAAAATAGTGAACAAAATATATTCCTAATGAGGATAAGCGGCATAGAAAATGAATGAATGAATATTCCAACAGCATTCCAAACGTTTTGATCGCACTCAAGGGAGAATCAAAACGGCAACACACTATCTATCTGTCTGTCTGTCTGTCTGTCTGTCCGTCCGTCCGTCCGTCCGTCCGTCCGTCCGTCCGTCCGTCCGTCCGTCTAAATAATCCAACTCCGTCCGTCCATCCGTCCGTCCGTCTGTCTAAATAATCCAACTTTGGGAAGCAATTGAATGGCACTCATACGGCATTCAAAGTGCTTTCTAATATTCTGACTGCATTCTCACAGTATTCCTAATATTCCTACCGTGTTCCAGCTACACTTGAGTCGAGTGTCTTTCGTTCCGGTTGGTTCTGCGTGATTTGTTCTGATTCTGAATGTGTGACAGATTTGAAGTAAAATCTACCAAACACTGACACACATTGGCATGTGTGGAAGACATATTGTCCCTGCTCCCCAGGCACTCTACGCACTGCAACTCAGTAGTCCACATTCCTCTGTGCTCCCTCATTGGTTGAGGCACTTCCAACATGTGAGTACATCTCCACCTCGCCCTTTTAACCTCCATGGACCACTGTTCCCTCCCGGGCATCCTGGCTCCCAGCAATTACTTCAACTGAATAATAAACTATTACTACTGCATTAGCATTGGACATGCTGACCGCTCATTACAAATACCGTAATTACTTCACAATTCAACTGTGAATGTGTGCCTGTTGTCTGTTTGCCAGCTCTCTGTGTTTGAGCTCTCGTTCATTCATTCATCCATTTTCTATGCAGCTTATCCTCATTAGGGTGGCGGGGATGCTGGAGTCTATCCCAGCTGACTTTGGGCGGGAGGCGGGGTCGCCAGCCAATCGCAGGGCACCTAAAGACAAACAAACATTCACACTCACATTCATACTCTAATGGACAATTTAGAGTCACCAATTAACCTAACATGCATGTTTTTGGAATGTGGGAGGAAACCGGAGTACCCGGAGAAAACCCACACACGCACGGGGGGAACATGCAAACTCCACACAGAGATGCCTAACGGAGATTTGAACCCAGGTCTTCCAGATCTCCTGACTGTGTGGCCAATGTGCTAACCACTCAGCCACCGTGCGGCCTTGAGCCATCCACCATGGTGACCAAAGGGTCCACGAGGGTTGCTGAAGGCACCTTCAAACACACGGATGGCAAGTATTTGCAGCACGATTACTTAAAAAAAAGGATGCAGACAAAATAAACACCTTTAGAAAGGTTAAGGATTGGGTATTTTCCTGAATGAGGTCTTTGACTCTATTTTGTCCCTGGATGATTTCCTGATTGTGATCGCTTCTGATGTTTTCCGTCGGTTGGAAAACACCGAGAGAGGGCTGTTCCCTGACGTTGCTCTCCTTTGCAAGTGAGGGGAGCTGCCCAGGAATGTCTCCGAGCTGTGGCAAATATTTGGCCTACCAGAGCTGTGAGAGGGCAACGCTTAAAATGTGGAAACAATGAGAGATCCTCTCATTTGCCTCTCAACACATCTGTGCAGATGGAAAAAAAAAAAACGTTCCAATCCTCTCTCTCTTCGTGTAGTCTGCTGTGCGTCCGTGTGAGCGGCGTGCACGTGAAGACAACTTATCAGCGTGTGCATGTGAAGAGCAGGTACCAAAGCAGCGGCTGCAAGCACGACTATTTCCATTCACTCACCTCCGCGAAAAATACTCCAGGACTCTTTTTAACCTTAGCGGATACCTGTTGAGCTGACACACTTCTGCTTTATTAACCCAGTAACACACTCTTACGGGGTGCAGACACAATTAGGGGGCGCTGAAGGGGGTGTTAATGCTTTTTCTTTGGCTTTCTGTGCCTATTTTTGTGGGGCGTTGTCCAAAATTTGGACAAGCTAATATGTATGTGCCCATATACTGTATGTATATGTAAAGGTGGGAATTCCATTCAATTCAAAATTCATTCAACTTTAACGTTTTTGTTCGTAGTTTATTAACCGCCAATAACCCGTTAAAGGAAGTTTCCTTTAACGGCGCTAATGTTTTGACCCTGGGCCCGCACTGTAGTATTTCCAAAGGTGAGATTAGCCTCAAAGACCTGGAAGACGGTTCTCTCGACAAGACCAAAGATATTTGTGTTGCTGTGACCTGAGTTGTCACGAAGTACATCGCCTCTGGGAGAAGCGAGAAACTGATCATTTATTTGATCTATTTATTTGTCTGTACTGTACAGACTGAACTTCAAACTAAAACTACTGAAATGCAGCAAAATTGAGAGCAGTGAAGCATACGAGCATATTCAAGACTCAAACTAAATGCTGAGTAGAACAAATTCGTACATGTTGGCAGATTTGCACTAATAATGAAAGTCCTCCCTGCCTGCCCCGACAGGACATAAGTTTGCTTATACTGCGATCTCGCACAAGACGAAATCTTGCGATACTTGCATAATGCACTCTGGGTCACGGGCGGCGTTTTAGGACAACAGCGTTTGTATCAGAGTTGTATTGAGATACACAACGTAACAAACACCTCTCTAGGTCAAAGTGACGTAAAATTTTCAGTTGTTCAGTTGTCCATATGCTAATTAGTAATGATTTTTTCATTTTTCATTTTCTCCATTAAAACAATAATTATTGTCTATAAAATGTTTTAACATTTTTGGGTGTATTATTTTCTATTGGCAAATTTGCTTTGGTTAGAGTCCATTTTGGTTTGAGTCAGACCTTCTGGAACAGATTAATGATGTTAACCAAGGCACCACTGTGTCAGATCATATCGCTCTGCATCTAAAACGTCCAACAGCACTCCGATAAAAGCAGCCCGGCACGTCTTTCTAACAATTGGCAGCAGCCAACCTGTCATGCACAACTTTTCCAAGGTCCCACCATGGAAATTCACTATGATCAAACTCATCACGCTTTTGAAGCAGCACTACGCAGAAACCACCATTGGCACAACAAAATGTCATTAGCCATAACAGAAAAGATGAGCGGCGAATAAAGCGGGATCAAATGCTTAACTGAGCACGTGGAACCTTGTTATTTTATGCCAAGCCACCACTACATTGTGGGTAAAACTGCACCCTACATGCTTAAAGAAGTAAACGGGTCCGTTTACTCTTGCGAATTATTGTTCACTGCTTGAGTAATATCATTTGATTTCCACGCAGCAAAATAAGTCACAAGTCAAATAATGTTTGATTCGGGCTGATAGTGGATTTCTATCGGTATCGGCTGATATTCAAGGCTGCAATATCGGTATTGGGAGTGAAAAAGTTGCATCAAGACATCCCCCATCATTCAGCCAAGTGCCTTAATCTGACCCACCAGGCATTTCAAAAATTCCTTTTTTAAAACCGTTAACATCGAAACTGTAGACCCTCTGTATCTCTGTATTCTCGCCAAAATAGTCAGATGCAATCTGTAGATTGCACGAAAAAGTGATCCAAACAACACAACATGTCATCACAAAGTAGCCTACCTACTGCACTATGTATGCATACAAACATATATATAATATAAATATCCATGTCAAAAAAACACACATATATTTCCACCGCAAGGCATGCTGGGTAGTTTGTGTGCTCTTTTCTCACAAAATTTTGCTGAGTTTGTCACATTTTTGCCAGATTGTGAAATATGTCGAGGAGGAGGTGTAAACAAGGAGGAGGAACATTCTCATTTCAGGTTTAAAGTTCATGTTGGACTACCCCGCATGCCTTGCGGGCATTTGGAAATACCAGTTTGAAGTTATGTGTTATTTTAGCACTTAGTTGGTTATTACACACATAGTAACAGCTGATTTTTGTGACGCGTTAACTTGCCGTGGACGTGTTAGACAGGCCCTCTGCCAATTTTTTTAACCCAGCGTGGCCCGCGAGTCAAAACTTTTGCCAACCCTTCGCTCAAAGTCATGGGCGAGCTGGAGTCTATCCTAGCTGACTTTGGGTGAGGCACCCTGGACTGGTTGCCAGTCAATCACAAGCACCACTGTAGACAAATGACCACTCGCTTTCATAGTAAATGCCTACAAGCAATTAAAATCTTTGATCAATGCATGTTTTTGGACTGTGGAAGGAGAAAACAGTGCCTGAAGTAAACCACACAACAATGGTGAGTGTATTGTTGAGTAAATACACTACCAGTCATAAGTTTGAGCACAATTCCTCATTAAATAGCATGAGGGAGTGCGTCCAAATAAGGAATAATTTCCAGAAAATAAGGGAACAATTAGATTCTTTTATGAATCGCCTTATGAAGTTATACTGTACACTTCTCCCCTCTCGTTTTCTCAGTAAACAATCAAGACCAGGAGGAAGTACTTTCGCGTTTGAGAATAGTGAACAGAGTGTCACTCAGTGGTAAAAGGTATGAGCGTTCCTTTACATTCCACTGTGTTGATAATGTCCTCTAATGGGCCAATGTTTGACTTGAGTGTGTATCTCACTACACTGTGCAATGGTGCAGATTGTATCAGCTTGGTGGAGATGGTGCAAGGAGGCGATAGAGCTGGAAGGCGCTGCCAATTACTTGCAGGTGTTGGAGCGTACAGTTTGGTAGACCACCTTGAGTCAGGAATGTGCCACGTGTTGGACATGCTGAAGACAAATAGCTTTGGCACAGATACTTGTGGAGAAAAATGATGGCTCGATGTATATGTTTTTTGTCATTGTGGTATTTATAGTGTGGACATACGAGATTCTACATAATTTCCTTTCTTAACACATGTGGACACATCCATCCACCCATCCATCCATCCATTTTCCTCCGCTTATCTGGGTCCGGGTCGCGGGGGCAGCAGCTTCAGTAGGAAAGTCCAGACTTCCCGGTCCCCAGCGACCTCTTCCAGCTCCACCAGGAGGACACCAAGGCGTTCCCAGGCCAGCTGTGAGACATAGTCCCTCCAGCATGTCCTAGGTCTTCCCCGGGGGCCTTCTCCCGACCGGGCATGCCCGAAACACCTCACCGGGGAGGCGCCCGGGAGGCATCCGGACTAGATGCCCGAGCCACCTCAACTGGCTCCTCTCGATGAGAAGGAGCAGCGGCTCTACTCTGAGCTCCTCCCGGATGGCTGAGCTCCTCACCCTATCTCTTAGGGTGAGTCCAGCTCTTAGGATGAGTCCAGCATGCATGTGGACACATGCATACTACAGTGCAGTCATCCTATGTGTATGTAATAAAATGAAACTGTAAATAAATACTGTTTGCTTCTTAGTGTTTCTCACCAGTGAAGACGCAGGGCATGCAGAAAGGCTGACAGCCCCTCCATGACGAGCAGGATGGCAACCGTGAGGGTGGCGAAGGCCCCAAAGATGACTGACAGGCCAAAGAACCCGCCCCCACTTCGGGAGGACAAACCGAGGTGCATCACCATAGACCAGAGCACCTCTGACAGCTCTGAGTGCACATAAAGACAAACAATAAAACAAAAACTGTCAGTCACAGAAGTTTAAATGTGTTTGGAATTATGACAAGGCACTTTTCTGTTCAAGCATGGTACATCAACGCTAAATTTGTTGGCAAAATTAACGCATGAGCATCACGTCAAGCCACACCTCCCAGTTATGATGGCAGAGGGAAGCACAGTGGAGCGTCCCCACATACTCACAGTGAGTCTAATGCTCTTTTATAACTTTATTCCAACCTGAACACAACAACAGCAGTGCAATTCCATTACCATATATGTACGTCCAACTCACAAACACGTCTCTAGTCCTCCTGGGAGCCACACTTCCTCATTAGCACTAGACGACGTGAGATGCATTCATGGAAACTTTGAAAATCACAATAATGTCTGTATTATGCGTGAACGTGTGCTCTAAATAAACACAAAGACAAAGAAAAAGTATATATTCTAATCAGTCACTATGGTAACTTTCTGTGGAAGTACAATTTGATGCATTTAAGTATGCTCGGAAATCCCAGAAAATACATCAGTACTAAAAAAATGTAACTTGAACCTAAATTACTTGCTGTCTTTGAACGCAGCCATGCATGCCTCCTAATAACGTAATAAAATGTCTATCAAATGTTGTGCTACTATTACGGAGACTAGGGTCAGGCAATTCAATTTTCAGACGAGTGGTGTCTTTTAGCTTTGCTTCCATTTTTAGTTCATTTGACGCTCTTAATATATAAAAAATATATATAATTGTGTCTTGTCATTTACCTTGTTGTTCATTAAATACAGTAAAAATTTCACACATAGTTGCAAATGGTGATTAATCATGATTAATTATTAATGCATTTGATTAGAACTTATAATCATTTGACTGCCCTTGTTATGATAAAGAGACCAATGATGGCATGATTGCAGGTGAGTTGAAGAAAAGCATTGTTAAACACTTTGCTGTAATGGGTTGAGATTCTGCAGTGCCTGCAAGGTCTCCCGGCTAAACAAGGCTCATGCGCAGGCCTGTCTAAAATTTGCTAGTGAACACCATAATGATGGAACGTCCATTAGCCTCAACTTGGAGGCAGAGAATTGCTGAATATGACCTCCAAAACACTATCCCTACTGTCAAACCTAGACGTGGAAAAAAGTTGCTTTAGGGCTGTTTGTCCGTTAAGTGCTCAAGACGTCTTCAAAGCACGGAGTGGCCAAGAACGGGGCCCTGTAATTTACAATCTTGGATGAGAAACTTCTGACCTCATCCAGAACACTGAAGATGAGGATGATTGATGGGCCTTCCAGCATGACAATGACCCAAAAGATCCTGGAGTGGCCTAGCCAGTCCACGGAACTGAATTCCATAGAAAGCCGATACTTCATACTGCCAAGAGACAGCCTCAAAATCTTTAGGAAATAAAGAGTATCTGTAAAAATAATTGGACCAAAACATCTGACCTCTGTGCTTGCCATCAAGGGTTTCTCCACCAAGTACTAGGTCACGTTTTGTGTGGGGTTTAAATACTCACTCCATATACCAATCAATTTACAACCTTTATAAAATGTTTTTTCAATGCATTTCAAAGGACACCCTTTATAATACTCATGCCAAAAAAGCCTAATCAGTGTCAAACAGTCCAAATGAACCCAGGTTGCTATAAAGCCAGTTTAAAGTGGAGGTCGGGTCGTGGGGGGAAGCAGCCTTAGCAGGAAAGTCCAGACCTCCCTCTCCCTGGCTACTTGGTCCAGCTCCTCCTGGTGGATGTCGAGGCGTTCCCGCCAGGTACCTTGGGCTTCCTCGAGGCCCTCCTTCCGAGTAGGACGTGCCCTGAACACCTCCCCCAGGAGGCTTCCAGGAGGCATCCTGACCAGGTGCCCAAGCCACCTCATCTGGCTCCTCTCAATGCGAAGTAGCGGCGGTTCTACTTCGATTTTCTCCCGGATGACCGTGCTTCTCGCCTGATCTCTAAGGGAGAACCCAGCCACACGGAGAAAACTCATTTTGGCCTCTTGTACCTGCGCTCTTGACCTTTCCATCACTACCCAAAGCTCATGACTATAGCAATAGAAGAACAACATCACCAGTAAGATCAACTTGGTGGGTCTGGCAGGCAGGGAACGTTGTAACTCGGCTTGCCTTGTAGCACAGCTCCCTCTTCACTACAACGGCCAACTTGGCCCTGACCCTGCCAAGCTTCAAAGGTTCCTGAGCTGATGATCATTTATCACCAGTTTAAACCACAACTAGAAAGAAATTTGAGGAAAAATATCTGCATAATCCCGACCTATGGCTCGTGGATCCCTGGAGGTCACCATAGCCCGGTTTGAGAAACGGTGACGTCAAGTGTCATGTGAGTGTGCGGGTGCATCTACTCACGCGCATGAGCCAGACTGAGGGCCCACAGACGCAGATAGGAGGCTGTGTTGGAGATACATCCCAGACAATACTCTATGGTGTGGATGGCCTGATGGACAGCCACATCTCCAAAGTCAAACTGTGGAAAGAAAAGACAAAAACATCACTGTTTTCCAAATCCATTCATCCATCCATCTTCTATGCTGCTCAGCTTCGCAAAATATGTCTCCCCCAGTTACACAGTCAGACGCCGAGAGTATATTCATTTCCATGGGAAAGCGCAAAGTGGGTTGTTCCACCGCACAAAACTGGACGGCCATTACATATGTGCTGGGTTTTGCCCCGCTCATCGGATGCGTAGCGTCTCTGGGGTTCTATGGGGCGGTGGGCTGGCCCAGACGCTCGGTTTCTGCACGATGATTGGATGATCTGTTTGAGGCGGAATCCCCTTTTCCTGGACAGTGAAATGAGCGAATCGGCGAACTTGAATAATAATAACAAGGTCATTATTCATTCGCTCCACACTTGGTAACCCACAGCTGCCCTGGGGCGGACTGACGGAAGCGAGGCTGTCAGGGTGTGCCATCCGCCCCTCCGACCACCACCACTTTCAGACTAGGCAACGTGGGTTCCTCCCACTTCCTCCACTGTTGCACCTGGTCTTCCTCTGAGGTATCCCATCCAAGTACTGACCAGGCCCTGCCCTGCTGAGATATCTGACGGGATCCGGCTTTGGCCACAAAGTAGTTATAGAAGTACAAACCTCCGTTGTCTTTGTCGGCGTTGTGTTTGGTTTTGCTCTTCTGTCACTCTGCTTTCCTTAGTGGGTACGGCAGTGAGCACGACAGGGTCAATTTCAGCACTACTGTACCTTTTTGGAGTGGGTACGTTCTGTAGGATCACAGACTAGTTTGTGTATTGTCCCTTCATCTACTCCATCCTGGAACAAGACCAGCCTTTCCTGTATGCACTGGGCCGGGGTACGACTCTATGGGTCTGTTGTTGCATTTGGCTTGTCGCTGCCAGGGTTTCCTTTTCCTTGCTCTTTTGTTCTTGGACCCAGGGAATTGAGTTCATGGAAGTGGGGGCTCATTGTTCCCATTAAAGAGTCTCCCAGGCAAGTGGCTGGAGCAAACAAAACTGTCGGGTCTGATGTATTGGCATCACTCATATTGTCATAGCGCCATTGTGCGTGGCATGACATCATTTAATAAAGTACGTGAGCAGAATACGTGCACAAAAAAGAATACGGTACTACATCAGTCAGGGATTTGCTCGAACAATTCGATCAATATTCCAGAAAAAGCAAAAATAAATAACGGATTGGATTTATATAGACTTTTCCCAGTGAGGGCCATATAGTGAAAAATGACAAATAAAGGATACTTTGATAAATTTGATAAATACTTTGATAAATTAAATACATTTCAAGAAAGGTGATGGACTAATTATTAGTACCACCTTCCCCTTAAATAATCGTTGTATATTTTATTTTCGTAGTATTCTGACTTTTTTCCACAACCTAATTTTCCCAAAAATGCAACTTCATTTTTAATTTGTCTCTCATATAAAAAAATTGTTGTTTTCCAACTTTGTGCTGCTAAAAAAATATTTTTCCTCATAATATTATTAGTTTAATCTCACACAATTGCAAACCTGTTAGGCACTTTTTTCTCTCAGTATTTTGACTTCATTTTTGTAAAATTACTGCAGAATTTCCCATTTCTACTTTTTTTTTTAATGTCCAACGTGCTTGTAAATTTTCTTCTTGTAATTATCACTTTATTTCCAATAATGACTTATATATGTTGATATGACTAATATTATATTCACATTACAACTTTTGCGTGTAATCCTAAATTGCCCAGTTTGTCTCGGCAAGATCCCAAGGCATTCCCAGGCCGGTTCCCAAGGTTTCCTACTGGTCGGACGTTCCCTGAACACCTCCTCAGGGAGGCGTCTGGAAGGCGTCCTGACCAGATGCCCAAGCCACCTCACTTGGTTCCGCTCAAAGCGGCAGACCAGCAGTTCTACACCGAGTTTCTCTCCGATGACAGTGCTTCTCACCCTATCTCTAAGGGAGAGCCCAGATCCCAGCATCTCATCCTCGACCCAAAGATGGCACTCCACCCTTTAGCAAGAGAGAACCATAGACTCAGACTTGGAGCTGCAAAACGATCCACTGACAGTTGGAGATCACGGCCCGATGAAGCCAGCAGGAGCACATCATCTGCAGAAGGCAGAGACCCAATCCTGCAGCCACCAAACCAGATCCCCCTCAATGCCCTGGCTGCTCCTAGAAATTCTGTCAGTAAAACTGGATAAAGCAGTCAGGGAGAGGGAAGTCTGGACTTCCCTGCCTGGGCTGCTGCCCCTGCAACTAGACTTCGGAAAAGTGCAAGAAGATGGATGTATGGACAGCACATCCGTACGTGGGAATGGTGATCTGGTTCTTGTGTGGTGGGTGAGATGCGGGGTACCCGGGTCAGCAGTCAGTAACAGGGCACATATAGACAAACAACTTACTCACATTAACACCTACTGTAAGTTTAATTTAGACTAGTATCCAGTGAATCTCACACGCATGCTCTTGGGCTGTGAGGGTATCCGGAGGGAACCCACCAAAGCACGGGAGAACATGCAATCTCCATGTGCAAGCGCAAAAACATACATTACCCAAACATGCAAACCACATGCATGGCTGCCCAGCCCTCTTTAGAATCAGTGCGGTAAATGATAATTAAACGAAAACCATTTTTAACAAATGTCAAATACATTTTCCAATAAAAAGACCACGGAACAAAAACACAAGACTTAGAAATACCACTCAAATGCCACATTGAGACTCTTACCGGCTCTTCCTCTGCATGCTTGAAAGGAATCAAAGGTAAAATATTAGTGTAGGCATTCAGCGACTAATGGGTGCTAACAACCAACCACTAAATCTTCATTTCCAAGTTCATACAAATGACTAAACTCTTCTGTGTGCCGAGCACGGGTGTCCAATGTGCAACCCGAGGGCCGTTTGGGGACTGCAGCTGTGCTTCTATTGGCCCACAGCACATTCTAAAAAAATAATTAAAACATATATATTTTTAAAAAGCCACCAAATTAGCAGAATTTTGCAAAAACAAAGTCCAAACATTAAGAGACAAGAATTGTATTTTAAGGGTAAAAAACTGTAACTTTACGACAATACCCACATAATTTATCAGGATAAATGACGTCATTTTAGTAGCACAAAAGCCGTAATATTACAAGAAACAAACAAAAGAACAAATAAAGTTGTCATTTTGGAAAATTCACAAAAAGTTGTAAAGTTAGGAGAATAAAGTCAGAAGATTAAGAAGAAAAAGTCGTACACTAAAGAGAAAAAATATGATATTTTTTAAGATGAGAAACAAATACATAAAAAAATATATATATATATCTATATTATGTAAATAAAGTCAAAATATTATGAGAATAATATTACAAGAAATATAAAAAAAAAGATTATTTAAGGCAAAGTTGAAAGATTGGGAAAACTTCAAAAACGGCCAGCAAAAATGTAGGAAAATAGAGCAAAGATCCAAATGAATACTAATAATATGCTTTTTCACCTGAATCACAAAGCTGCGATGCAGTCTTTACCTTGAAATATATATAACTAAATTAGGACACGATAAACCTCAGCAAATGACATTAACAAACTTGTATTTTGACATTCATTGTGAAAACTGTATACGTGGTATAAAAAAGGGGGGCTCCAGGTGTTGTGTAACAGGTTTCTTTTGTAACCGGTTCCATGCAACAGAAGGGAATATTAACCTCCCTCATCCCCTGCTTGGCCTGTTGATAAGCACGCCTACATGGAATATCACAGCTTTGGAAAAATTGTAATGAATGTAGTCTTGGTAAATTACAGTTATGCAATATGTTATCACAACATAAACACTCAAATGTACCGTGCAGCAGACCTGGGACTGCACCAGACCTCTGAGTCAACTGGGTGGTATTTTCTGAAATTCCATTCACTGGTTCTCATGAAAACCACCTCAGTGTTTATGTTTCTGAAATGGAAAATGTAACTCTTATCTGCTCTAGTCCATCACAGGCCTCTCTTTCTATTTGAAAGCCCCCATAGCCCCCCCATCTCCTCCCACCAGTCAGGAGAAAACACAGCTCTATACAGTATATGGCTGTAAATTTGAAGCTACTGTAGTCATTCTGCAGTATTTATTATCCTCGCTAGACGTGCAATGGGCTACTGCAGGTGTGTCCAAAGTGCGGCCCAGGAGCCATTTGTTGTACCCAGCTGTTTTTTTATTGGCCTGCAGCACATTCCAAAAATAGATTTTAACAAGAAAGCCAAAAAGGACAAAAAAGTAGGCTTTAGTGAAGAAAAAAGTTGTAATATTATAAGAAACAAACTAATTTAAAATTTAACTAGTCATCATTTTCGTCAAATTTGGTTGTAGAAAAAAATTACTACAACAAAGTGAAAATAATTTTGCAATTAAGTCACGTTTATGAGAAGACAAGAAGAACGAAGAAATAATTTGAAAATTTAAGAAAACAGGATAAATTGCAAAGACAGCTCTAAAGAAAAAAGTAGAAATATTAAGAGAAAGAAAATTGTATTCCAACGAGAAAAAAAGTTGCAATTTTACAAGAATAAATGTTAAAATATTGTCATTTTAATATTGTTGAATGTTGAAATATTAAAGAAATTAAGTTTTTAAAATACACATTTTCAAATCTTAATATTATGAGAAACAAAGAAAAAAAAGTACAAAAAAGAAAATGTATGAAGATTTGGAAATATTTGGAAAAAGATTTGAAAACTAAAGCAAAAATCAAAGTTGACACTAATAATAAACATTTTTGCCGATATCACACAGTTGAGATGCAGGCTTTTACAAAATCTATTTCACTTCTTAGCATGTCTACATGTGTCGCTTTACAAAATATCCAAGTGTCCTTGCATTCTTTCATTTGTCACGATGTGGCCCTTGCTGGAAAAAGTTTGGACGCCCCTGGCCTACTAACTAAATAAAGAATACATCTGGAAAATAGCATTAACATCAAAGTGCATCTAAATATTTGCATGTTTGAAAAACACCCTAAATGAATGCATACAGTTTAGGTGCCATAATGAATGTAATATGAATGTAATATAATATATATAATAAACCGAGGGATCAGCCGCTCATTCATATTTTTATTTGTTTGTTATTTTATTTATTTGGTTTACGTTTTAAAGAGGAATAGCCCCTTGAGATGCAGCATCTCGTTTTCAAGGGGGTCCTCCAAAAATAATTGTATTAATCTGTTGTATTTATTTCCCATGCTGTAGTTTAAATGGAAAAAGTTTCACTAGTTGAAAGTACAGTAAGTACTTTGCTGAATACTCATGTTTATTTAAGATTGAGGGCATTTACAAAGCTTGGCCTGAGGGCCATTTGCAACCCAGGACTTGGTTTTTGCCAACGGCACAAGCTAGAAATAAAAGTAAGCCAAAATGTCCTGAAATATATTTAAAAAATATATATACAAAGAATTATTTTACAAAAAAATATGAACTTTTCAGAAGAAATGTTTTTTTCAAATAAGAATTTACCTTTAGGTTTTTACAAAACATTTTAATTCATTCATTTTCTATACCGCTTATCCTCATTAGGGTCGCGCGGATGCTGGAGCCTATCCCAGCAGACTTTGGGCGAGAGGCGGGGCACACCCTGGACTGGTCGCCAGTCAATCGCAGGGCACATTAAAAATTTTAATGAAAAAAATAATTCTATTATTTATTTATTTATGGTTATTGTTGTATTTTAAAATTATTATTATCAATATTATTCCAAATATTTAAATTTTTACATTTTTACCATCTAAAAAATATGTAAACATAGAAAAATGGTCCGAAGCCTCTTTTGATTTTTCAGTAACCCTTTGTTGGAAAGAGTTTGGACACCCCTGCTTTATAGAGTAAAAGGCCCATACTAAAATACTCTTTTACAATATTTTGTTTTTATGATTATGTACACAATTTATACAGTAATATACAGCTTCATATTTGTAATTTAATGCATTCTTTTTGGGACAAATCCATACTATTTTTCCCACTAACATTACAGTCCAGGTCCAAGCTAAACAATGCTATAGAATTAGGTAGAACACATTATGACTCTGAAGTTGTCAGAGCCTCAAAATAGAGTAAATAATAGTCTCAGAGAGTCCAACAGGCTGGCGGGGCTTTCAGTGGCTCACCTCATCTCCTTCCTCTGAGTGCTGGGAGAGATGGTCGTGGTCCATGATGCCAGCCTCATCCTCCGTGGGCCCGTTGCCCACTCGCACCCCTCCAAACTTCTGCGTGCCCTGTTGGGTGAGTCCGGTGCATGATGAGGACACGCCTGTTCGCTCTAAAGATTGCTCTAGATTCTCTGCAGTGGTTTCTTCCCTCTTCTGTGACTAGATACAAAAGTCACAAAAGCTGTGTCTAGCTTAAAGCAGGCCTTGGGTTGCACGCTGCATGAAATTGTTCAAGTATAAATGGCACCCAGAAAAGATATAGAAGGTTATGTTTCCAATGATGTTTAATTTGTGAAAATGTCAAATTTTGTTAATATCAAACGTTATAAAATTTCACTGGTTGAGTTGAACCTCTTTTTTCCTTGCCTAAGCTTTCTATACATTTAAACCCAATCAATCAAAATTTGAGACGGTCCGTGTTGATGAGCATATCCATAATATGTAAATACAATAATACAATATTAAATTTTACAGTATTTGCTGGGTGCGCTGATTTCACAGAATGCAACTTCCATCAACAACAACAGCATTGAGAGCACATTCTGCGTTTGCTATATCATGGCAGACCTCATGAAAGCCACCACCCATGACTACCTTTGGACAAACGAGGATCCAGAACCTTATCTCTTTGAGCCCGCATATATGGCAGATGAGCTACTGGTTTTAAAAGCTGAGCGGGCAAGAAGAGTGGGTGAAACTTAGGAGCAGATGGGGGTCAAGAAAGTCATCAGTCATCATTAAACCACCAGCATGACTTGGTGGTTTAAATGTGGAGCTTGCCAAGCAAGGCCAACAGAAATCGAGCGAAATCTTTGCTGCACCCAACAATGGAAAAGACTTAGTGTGTGTGATGAGAAGGACACCGCTCCAATAGACTGCATCGCAAAGAATAGCTCTAACATAGCTTTTTTCCATCGACCCAAAATCAACTGGAAAAGATGTCCCAGCCCAGCTGGACCAGACCAACTGTCCATGGAGTAAGTCAACCTGATATTGATTTTGATACGAGCACATAGGAGTTGATATCCCAATCTAGCAGTTTCTCTGTGTTAGCTCCCACAATACCAATATTGCTAAAGCTTGGTTGATTTGCAGGTCCCAGCATGTAAATGAAGCGTTGGAGGTTTTTGGCTGGTTTTTTTTTTACTATCTATGCTTTACTATCAAATCGGGTCAATTGGATTATTCAGTTTTGGACGGAGCCTGAGTCAGAATTTCCTTCAAAATCAGAAAAGTATGTGTCACACCTAACTCAAGCCCTAAAAAATATTTTCTACATTAGATTTACATGAAGTTTAACACGCCCAGTGAATTTTACACTAGGGGAAAAAAAAATTCTGCTTGGGTTCCCTCACATTGTTAAGTTTTTGGACTTAATTTAATGGAGACGATCATTCAGCAGTGTCTCCAAGGCAGGCTTTAAGCACATCTCATGGCAACACAACCAACCACATTATACAATAAAGACAGAAGAGGAGCAAAAAAAAGGTTATATGACAAAAGAGAATATTTGAAGAGCGGAATAAGTTAGTAGGCGGGGTCAAATGGACATACCAGGTGTACTTTCCACAGGTGCTGACGCCGAAGCACCATGGTTTTCACCACCAGCATACAGGGCACACATGCAAGGGCAATGAGCACCAACAAAACTTGGATCCCCATCTACAGATTCAAACACAGGGAGGTTAACAAGGCACTGGCCACTTGTTGTAGTCAGCAATAGACAGCTGACGAGGCCTAAACCAGTGGTTCTCAACTGGTTAGGCTGCAGGACCCACAATTACCCCTCAATCACCAGCATCATTTTTCAATGTAAACATCACGCATATCGTATTTTTCAAGGGACTGTTTGCAACGCAATGCAGGGGGTGAGGATGAGGATGAGGGAGCACCTGTCCCGCGTAGAGCGGCTTGTTGGTGGGATCGCTGTAGTTGAAGAGGCACATGTTGATGAAGTGGATTAGGAGGCTGGGAGCATCCTTTGAGGTAAGTGCATCGTAAGCCGTCCACTTGTAGAAGACCAGCAGTACGAGGTAACCAAACAGGCTAGCCATGAAGACAATTTCTGGGATGAAGCCCAAGAAGATGTTCAAGGGCTTCTTGAAGTATCTGAAGTGGGGATTTAGTTTAAAAAAAAATTAAAAACAAAACCCGTACAAGGGAAACAAAAATCTTGCCAAATAGACATAAATGTATTAAAACTATTTTCTTGCCCTTTATTATGATAAATAAAATAGGTCATAATAATCCATCCCATTCATTTTCTACAGTGCTTGTCCTCTTTAGGGTCATAGGTAAGCTGGAGCCTATCCCAGCTGACTAGTGGTAGGGTACACACTGGACTAGTCAATCACAGAGCACAACCATTTACACCCACATTCACGTCTATGGATAAGTAGCCTCCAATAAGTCCTTTTTTGATTTTAGTTTAGTAAAATTACAGTTTTTTCTATTTCTACTGTTATTGTTTTTTTTTTTTTTCCAACTCACTTAAATTTCTTCTTATGAATTTTCTTTCTCCTAATTTCTATATTGCCATAATATTTTGAAATTATTTTAACATAACTTTTCCTGACACAAATTTTCCAAAAATTACAACTTAATTTTTTATGTTTGTTTGTCATATTATTATGACTTTTTAATTTTTCTTTAATTATTCAACTTTATGCTACTGAATGTATGTCTTTTTTTTCATAATATTACGTTATTCCGGTAAAATTTATTTTTCTTGTTACAACTGTTGTTCTTAATATTGTTACTTCATTCTTGTTAAATTGCTGAAGATTTTTCAATTTTTAATGTCGCTGCTGTTTTTTAGTTTTTTTGTTAAATATTTTTAGAATGTGATGCGGGCCATTAATAAAGCAGCTGTGGGCTGCCAATGGCCCGAGGGCCACACTATGGACACGCAACCCAAATTGATCCAAATTTGCATTAATGTGACTCTAAAATACGAAGTTTGTGTTGTTCTCATAGGCTAATAAGCCTTAAATGACACTGCATTCACATTTAGTGGTGCTAATGAAGCACTGGCTACGAAAGCGACACTCACAGGTGGTTGAATAGACCGAGGGAGACTCCAAACAGCATGTGGATCACACCGAGGATGACCGACATTTTCATCTTGAACGAGTTGAGGAAGGTCAGCTTGTTGGTGGCGACGTTCCAGATCTGCAAAGATGAGAGAAGGGCTATAACATAAATGACACTGTCTCATTGGAGATGTCGTTTTCCCCCCGCCAATAAAAAAAATATTGAGCAGAATTTGGACATTCATTCAGGTCTTTTACCGGGTCAATTCCCAGAGGATAAGGTCCATTGAACACACCAGGAATGGCTGGGTCCAACTGCAGCACTGCATTGTTGTCAAGCGTCTCAAACCTTGAACGCATCAGCAAAACAGAAATGAAATACATAAGTAATAAAATACTTTTAAAAAACGCTACACCCGGATTATATAGCAGTGCGGCTAATTCATGGCCATGTTTTAATCTCCGACCTTTACTTCCGAACTGCTACTAATCGGTAAGAAATATACAAGACAAGTATGGTAACTGCTTCCGATCATGCATTGCTTTCCAGCAAAGCAAAGCTGCTTGCCGTTCCTTCAGCTGCAATGACCCGACCCGGCGGACACAGGCCGTCATTGCTGCTGGATGAACTGCGTTGCTATGAGGCAATGCATGATGGGAAGCCGTTTTCTTATAGCTCACGATTGGCTCCTGTCCAATAAAGAGCTACCTGTTCCTCATCGACAGGTGTATGCCACAATATGCCACGTTACGGGTTTTTTATACACCGGAAATTACAGTATTTGGTTTCCCGTTTACCACCTTGCAAAGGTATGAACAGTCCAGAACTTTTACAGCAAGTTTTAATTTAACTGAGAGAGAAATATGTGTTTAAAAATGTAAAAAAACAAAAATTAGTCATGCTCCAAAGGAAGGTAATCCAACTCTTTATGGCAGAAAGGAACAACTTACGACCAGTTGGCTCCTTTGGGACCAAACATAGGCCTCACACTCCACCCAGAGCCAAACATGTTAAGGGATTTGGAAAAGCAATCATTGTAAATGACGCCTGTGTAGACGGAAAAGATTCCCATGAGCAGGATGATGTAGCGGCCAGCAAAGACCATATTGAACATCTGTCAGAAAACAGAGATGCAGAGGTAAACACCGGTTCTGTCCTTACCATAATATCAACAACACAGAAAGAACACGTAATGCTGTCTTCTTATTTGCATCAATACCTCATTGTCACTCTTCTGGGCAACGAGGCGACTCTCTCGGATAACCAGGTAGAGAGCAGCGCAGGTCATCAAAAGGCCATGACCCATGTCGCCAAACATGACGGCAAACAGGAAAGGGAAGGTGATGATGGTATACGGAGCTTTATGAGAAAAGATACATGGACGAGAACGTCAGAAAACGAGGCCAAAGATAAAAACACAACATCAATCCAGCACAATAAACAATAATAAACACTTTATGGCCATGACTACATTTTGCCATATCTCCGACTGAAGCCTAGGTCACATACGGGCTCCTACGGCCGGTCAACATGCAAAAAAACGCAGGAAACGTGTGCGATCTGCTGATTGTTGAGCCGTAGACTTCTTTGACATGCCCAAAAATATTACGCACTTTGCATGTCTTTGTGCATCGCCCGTACGGCCAACATGTCTCTTTTGTATGTTTTAACGGTGTCAAGTCCGAGTAAAATATCAATTTTTTGGTACACCAAAAAATAGTGTGGTACATGTAGTGTGGTCATGCCCCACACAGGGACCCCAAGTACTGTAATTAGTTCTGATATTTTACCAAGATCCTACTCTTTCAAATTTTCCATGAACAAAAAAAGCACAGCGATTTGGGGAATGTTAAAAATTCCACGGCCAAAAACACAGTCCAGTTGTGACCGAGGTTTAAATGGGAAGTGGATGGGCATGTCATACAACTTCATGTCAAAAAATCCGAACTGTCCGTTTAAAGTAGCCTGCATATGCGTACTACTCACACCAGGTCATTGGAATTAAAAAGTGATGAGATTTCTTGTTTGGAAAAAAGCTATTTAGCGCGATCCGACTGTAAACTATGACATCGGAAAAACGGATGATACAACAGTCTAATATGGAAGCCAGGTAGGATTGGACCTGCACCTTAAGTGCTTAACGACCACATGCTTGCAACTTTAGGGAAGGCCCTATTTTGTTCAAATAGGACTTTTACAGTAATTGGCAGTTTGTCCACGTGATGCTACCTGGATTGATTTCACGGTAGTTTCCAATGCCGTAGGCATCCACAATGTTCTGGAAGCCGGAAGTGAACTTGTTGGTCTTGTTAAAAGTGGGCGGGGTCTGCTTGGTCTGCATTCGGTTGAGGATGGACGGCACAGTTGACCCGCTTCGTTCCTGTCAAACACCAGCTCAATGTCAGCGACAGAATACACCCCAACACACATTTTTACCATTAAAAAGAAAACTGCACTTTTGGGGGAATTTGCCCATCACCCACAACCTTAATGTGAGACATGAACACATATGTCTCTCTCTTTTCCAAAATGTCAATATTTTGTGTTTCTCTCATTGCTCTCATGCCACTTCCTAAACCTTCTTGGGCATGGAGCTTGCAAGAGCTTCACAAGTTACCCATGGAATCCTCTTCATTGAACTCCTCCATGATGACAGCTGGTGGATGTTTGAGACCTTGTGTCAACAGGGTTTAGGTCTGGAGACATTCTTATTAAGGCAGTGGTCATCTTGGATGCGTGTTTGGGGTCCTGCAGCTCCGTTTCCAAAGGGAGGGGATGATGCTCTATTTCAGTACGTCATGTGTATGTTTCCTTTAAGGAATTGTGCCGCCCATCGCTGGCAGCATTCATAAAGGCACAGACCATGACACTCCCACCACCACGCTTGACTGTGCAGAAGACACACTTGTCCTTGTACTCCTCACCTGGTGGCCGTCACAAACGCTTTGGCACCATCTGAACATCTCTGTTTCATCAAACCACAGGACATGGAACCGGTAATCCATGTCACTAGTCTGCTTGTGTTCAGAAAACCTCTTCCCGGCTTTTTTGTGCATCATCTTTAGAAGAGGTGTGCAGTCATGCAGACCAATTTAACGCAGTATGGGACATATGGTCCGAGCACTGAAAGGACTGGGCCATTTTCAGCATGCTTGATGCCAGTGTTTCCAGGAGGCTAGGGGGAATGTTAGTCCAGCAGGTGAAGATGGCTTCACAGAGGGCATCCACTGTATGGAACTGGTGTCCATTCCCTTGCCATCCATCCTCAAATGTTCTCACTTGGATTTTGATCAGGGCAACACGCAGGATGACCCAAAAGAGGGCATTCTGAACTGTCTTGTTAAAAAAGCCACTCATTACCACACAGATGAGGGCCTCCAGCCATAAGGGATGCCTCCTGCAATGTCATCACATAACCAACTGCAGTTTGACGCCCCTGCACAATCTGAAGCTCCATTGTTCCATTAAAGGAAGAAGCAATCCAGATCATGATGGGACCCCTTCCACTGTGCCGTGTGAAAAACATCTCAGGTGGGATGTCCTTGTCACGCCAGTAATGTTGGAAGCCATCAGAACCATCATGGTTACATCTTATCAAGGTTACTGTAAAATGTATGGTTGCTTGCAAAAAACTGCTTAATTTTTGCATTTTTATAGCTCTTTGCCTTCGTTTTGCAAAAAGAAAGGCCCGCGTGACTGCATGCCGCCCTGCTCACAGCATCAATCTCAACAGAGCACAAATTGTTTCTGAACACAAAAGCGGGGTGGCAGTACACAACAACAGGAAGCAGGCTCCACAAAGCTTTGAATGGAAAGCAAGGGACAAGGAAGAGAATGTAGCTGCAACAATGAAAAAAAAGATAATTATGAAAAAAAAAGACTTCCAGCATGTATTTGGATTGGATATTAAAATACAGATTTCCCTCCCAATATTGTAATTACTCTGTTTTTTGCCCCAGGCTTCGCATGTATTGACCAGGCACGTCAAAGTCACACGGTTGTCATTGCAATGCAGTAACATGCGAAAGATAACAGCTGGGAAGGCGACTGGGATCTACCTCGCTACATCCCAGTAAATCCTATACACCAATATGATGTATTCTTGCCTCTATTGCCGGGACTTTATTTCCCATGATCTTCAATTGCAGCATCTACAACCGATAAGTGGGCCGGGATGGTCGGGTATGGCGTGGTGCATTTGTTTATAACGTCACATGGTTATATTCACACAATTCCGAAAAGGAGTAAGTAAATATGGACCTTATTTAACCGTTACTACACCTTCTTCATGTTTATTACTGCTCATTCAGCCACACCCTATTTTTTAGATGCACCTTACCATGTTTGTTTTGCTCACATTTTGTCATTTAAATATTGTTCCTTCGGGAGGGTGTTAAAAAATATATCAATGAGCAATAAATGACAAACTTTTTCCACTGGATACTGAAAAATCAAAGATGCAGGAATCCATTTTGATAGCTTTGTGTTCTTGTAATATGGTAAGATTTGTTTGAAATATGTAATTTTTTAGGTACAAACTTTTTTGTAATTTTTTTATATATGTAAAATAATATTTGTAGTATAATATAATTAATATAAATTTTTTGGGGGGGAAAATATCAAAATCTTGTGAAATTTGCACATCTTTTTAAAATATACTTTTATTTGTTATTTGTATCATTTTTTGTCATTTATTTATTTCTACATTGTGCCACGGGCCAAAAAAAAAAGGCTTTGAGTCCCGACTCCCCCGCAATGCAGTATAGCTTGTTGAGTAAAAAAAAACTCAAAGATAAAATATTTAGAACAAAGGTTAAAAACTAAGGTTAACATGTAATAAAAGTAATAAAATAGGAATCAATTGTTGAGAATAGAAAAATAAATATGTTAGAATAGGTGGAGACATAAAATAAAGAGGAGTATATATTGAGAAGAAAACTATAAACAAGTAAACATTTTAAATGAATTGCACAATTTATGATATTTTTAGATGTAGATTAAGCAATAATTTATTAGTCTTGTCCAATAAAGGAAATCTATTTCTTTATATTGTTGAATTTGTTATTGTTATTGTTGAGTGTTGATGACTTCAAGCTGTATCCTGTCTTTAGGATTTCTGTCTTTTCTTTTCCTCGTGGTCAAGTGAGTCATACCAACCTCTAGCATGAAAACGCCATCATGTTTGAAAACTGTGTTCATCGCTTCAATTTAGCAATTAATCACAATAGCATATGTTGTTATGATATTGATTTTTTCATAATATTTCATACCTTAATTGTAACTCATTCACCCTCCAAATGTCAGTAGGTGCCACTTTACGGTGCCCCAACATGGCTAAATAAGAAATTTGACTAAATATCACCGACCAAAGAAAAAGTTGAAACTCACCGTTCCTCTCCGAAGGGCAAACTGGATGGAGTCCAGGTCCGAGACAGGACACCACACCTCCGCTATTAGACATTTCTGGGTGACGTCGATGTTGCACAGGTTAAGGGTATGGTAGATGGCTTTCATCTTCCGAACCTTTATGAACCAAACTCGCATGGTCTTTGAAGCAGCCTGCAACACTCGTTGACGGTGGTCCTCGGTCTGGTTCAGCACCTGAGTTGGCAATGTGAGGAATTTGGCCAAATGTTTTCTCTTAGGGATTAATAAAGTGTCTATTTACTGAAAGACTGATGCCTAATGGGGAACACCGAAGTCATGAGTCAAGGTTAAAGGATAAATTTCTGCATGATCGACATGGAAACTTCGAAGCTTTAGCATCTGTCAGGTATTTTCTTTTCACTTTCAGCTTTTCCCTGTCGCCAGCGCAAGTCAATCACAGAGGCCCTTCCTGACGCCACTGGCTGGGAACTTAACCGTTACACCACCAGCGATGCTCGTCTGTTTAGTTGCCTGGTTCTAATTTGGCAGCAAGAAGACAAACTCTCTAAAAGAAGTGTTGTTTGGAAGGACGGCCAAAATTATGCTAAAATGTCTGCTTCAAACCTCCTGTGAGTCACCGCGTGTTATTTATGTTCTGGGTTTTGCTGGGTTTTGTCCCCCACGTGCGCTGTGTGTTATGGTCTGCACCTGTGTCTCGTCCTGTACTTAGTATTTTTTGGATCCTGGGTTTGCCTTGTGTTTTTTGAGCTGCATTCTGTCTGCTTCAGTGCCTTGCCGCAACACCCCCTTCATGAAACCAGAATTTCCCCCAAAATTCTGGGGTGTGCTACGAAGTCATTTGTCACCGGAACCTATCAATACGGAAAAAAAGGCCTGACCATTCGTCTGAACTGTTACACTGTTTAGACGTTTATACAATTAATTCGGATGAATTTGTTGTTGTGACGTTGCCAGCGTTGTAACAAATGAGGAAAACCCATTCAAACTCATTATTGAATGTTAATTACAGTGTTGCTGGCCCTGCTACTGTTGAGTTTTTGCATCTGGGGAAAAAAACTGCGCAGTCATCACTTAGTGAAACATTTGCTCGACAAGGCAAATACAAGCTGAACAGCGCAAAACGGCGTGTGTGTCCACAAAAAGTCATCGCACAGGAAATGCTGCTCTTTATATAGTCAGCATTTCGAGAAATGCTCCAAACATCAAACAGATGGACAGAACACAAATTGCCTGTGAGAAAACGCCAATTTCACAACTTTATAGAGTGCAAGATGGCATATTAAAGGAAATATTGAATTACGATATATTATTATATAATATTATATGTTATCTTAACATTAGACCAGGGTTGGGAGTGAGGTCTTGCCTCAGGTGGAGGAGTTCAAGTATCTCAGGGTCTTGTCGACAGACGGATCGTTGCAGCGTCAGCAGTAATGCGGTCGCTTTACCGGACCGACGTGGTGAAGAGAGAGCTGAGCCGGAAGGCAAAGCTCTCCCTCACCTATGGTCATGAGTTATGGGTCATGACCGAAAGAAAGAGATCGCGGATACAAGCGGCGGAAATGAGTTTCCTTCGTAGGGTGGCTGGACTCACCCTAAGAGATAGGGTGAGGAGCTCGGCCATCCGGGAGGAGCTCAGAGTAGAGCCGCTGATCCTTCACATCGAGAGGAGCCAGTTGAGGAGGCTCGGGCATCTAGTCCGGATGCCTCCCGGGCGCCTCCCTGGTGAGGTGTTTCGGGCATGCCCAGTCGGGAGAAGGCCCCCGGGAGACCTAGGACACGCTGGAGGGACTATGTCTCACAGCTGGCCTGGGAACGCCTTGGTGTCCTCCTGGTGGAGCAGGAAGAGGTTGCCGGAGACCGGGAAGTCTGGACTTCCCTACTGAGACTGCTGCCCCCGCGACCCGGACCCGAATAAGCAGGAAAAGAATGGATGGATGGATGGATGGATGGATGGATGGATCTTAACATTAGCTCGTCTCAAAAAATGTTAACTATAATATTGTTTAGCATCAATTTGTGGGACAATAAACATTTGAAAAAGCATCCTGCATTGCTTTGTGACTCGGTTAAAGAAAAAAGTTTGTCTAGTCATATTGTCACGTATTGTCACATATTCTCCATGTTTTAGCCTGCGTGACACTTTTGCTTTTGTTTTCATTCCATCCTTGTTTCCTGTTTTGTACTCTTGTTTTGATGGTACTTCCTGTTCTGATGTGTTCCATTTCCCTGCTACTTTACTTTCTCTTTCTGGCCTTTTTTGGTTTCTGATGGCGCTGTTTGGCAGCAGATATTATTAAAAGTCCTTCTTACCTGCATTCGGACTCCCGCATCTCTGCATCATCGGGTTCGTCGCCACAATGCCAAGACGAAAACGTGACACATATTCTTTCATTAAACTTTTCGCTTAAAATGAATGTTAAAATCTCGTCTCGTCTAGTTCACGTAGACCCAGTCTTGTGCACTGTCTCAGCTCGTCAGCGTCACATGACACCCCTGTTTTTGATATCTTTAAAGGTCTGATTTGCTCACCTCCTCCAGCAAGCGCAAATGAGTGACGCAGGAGGTTACAGTGGGGAAATAATTATTTGATCCCAAGCTGATAACTGTGTATGCCGATTTAGATTCCGATTTACATTGCATTACATTTGGTCTGCACTTCTAAATTGAAATGTGGAAGGGGTAGACTAGGAAAACAAATGTACCATTTGGAGATCATCAATACGGCTGTTGACTCCTGCAAGCATCTCCTTCCTTTCCTGTGGGGTCTCTGGACAAGGATAGAGAGAAGCACGAAACCTATGAGAGAAAACAACCCAAAGCAAACACAATCAACATCAATCAACATATCCATCCATTCATTTTCTAGGCCGCTTATCCTCATTAGGGTCGCGGGTATGCTGGAACCTATCCCAGCTGACTCCGGGCAGGAAGCGGGGTACACCCTGGACTGGTGGCCAACCAATTGCAGGGCAGACAAACAAACATTCACACTTACATTCATGTACCTAATGGACAATTTAGAGTCGCCAGTTACCCTAACATGCATGTTTTTGGAATGTGGGAGGAAACCGGATTACCCGAAGTAACCGGAGTCAAGATCTCGTGACTGCATGGCCAACATGCTAACCTTTCAACCACCGTGCAGCCCTCATTTGACAAATGTTATGTTAATTTTCTTCTCTCTCCTTTAAGAGATTAGCATCTTGTGGTTGTTTTCAAAAAAATCATGAAAATCCGGATGGCAACCCTACGAAGGAAACTCATTTCCGCCGCTTGTATCCGCGATCTCGTTCTTTCGGTCATGACCCATAACTCATGACCATAGGTGAGGGTGGGAAAGTAGATCGGTCGCTAAACAGAGAGCTTTGCCTTACAGCTCAGATCTCCCTTCACCACGACGGTCCGGTACAGCGACCGCATTACTGCTGACCCAATGCGTCTGTCGACCTCACGCTCCAACCTTCCCTCACTCATGACAAGACCTTAAGATACTTGAACTCCTCCACCTGAGGCAAGAACTCACTCTCAACCCGGAGGGTACAGTCCACCCGTTTCTGACTGAGAACCATGGCCTCGGATTTGGTGGTGCTGAGTCTCATCCCAGAAGCTTCACACTCAGCTGCAAACCGCTCCAGTAAACGCTGAAGGTCACAGCCTGATGAGGCCATAAGGACCACATAGTCTGCAAATAGCAGAGACGAGATCCTAAGGTCACCAAGCTGGACTCCCTCAACACCTTGACTGCGCCTAGAAATTCTGTCCATGAAGATTATGAACAGAATCGGTGACAAAGGGCAGCCTTGGCGGAGGCCAACGTTCACCGGAAACAAGCTCGACTTACTGCTGGCAATGCGAACCAGGCTCCTGCTTCGATTGTACAAGGACCGAATGGCACGTAGAAGCGG
>QODF01000094.1:2492671-2514478 GCA_024372805.1 Oostethus manadensis
CCCCCCCCATCTAATCCAACTCATCACCAGGTGGTAATCAGGTGACAGCTCAGCCCCGCTCTTCACTCGCAGGCCAGTAGTGTGGCTTTCAATGAATAATAGTGCAAGTGAATGAATTCTCTGCGATTGACTGGCGACCAGTCCAGGGTGTGCCCCGCCTCCCGCCCAAAGTCAGCTGGGATAGGCTCCAGCATACTCCTAATGAGGATAAGCGGCATAGAAAAATGATGGATAGGGTGAATGAATTCAGTGTAACTGATATCGGACACTGTGGTTCTCAAAGTCGGGGAAACTGCAGTAAAACAGAATAGAACATAGAAGTGATGGAACAAGCAGTAATTGCACCGAAATCTAAATCTCTAATTCCAGTAAACTATGCTCACCCTTCACAGATTTTTTTCACCCTGTTCTTCAACTGGTCACCTTGGAAGAAAATGATGAAGACAGACTTGTGGACCTGGTCTCCCTGATGGAAAGGATTACATTGTTTTATTGTTTTTTACTGCACTCACATGAAAAGCTGGGTTTTTATTTTCCATACTAAACAAATAGAAGATATTTTAATTCATGTTGTGAACTGACCGTAGTGGGGTCCTCAAGCGGGTCCTCAATCTCAGCCTTCCGTAAGAAAACGTTACCTCGACACACCCGCCACAGCATCCTCTCAAAGGTTGGAATTCTCTCCCTGCTGATCACGCCAGCCACAAACCTACATGTTGACAACACAAATAGTGATGGTTATGGGAAATATGATTATTTTTCAAGCTTGATATCATTGCTTAGTGGCTTTGATGATTGAAGGGCTGTGGATGATGGGCAAAATTCCCCAAAAAGTGCAGTTTTTCTTGAAATGGGAAATATCCTATATATAGCGCTCATGCTTTACCCCAATCTGAGTGGAGCCCCTCTGCCCCCTTCATTGCCTTCCATCAGAGCTGATGACTCTTCCAACAAGTTGGGATCTTCCATCTTAACAAAGAAAGTAAGCGTACAAAAACGTCGACTTCCTTTGTTTCATGATGTTGAGTGCAGATGGAGAATTATGAAAGGGTGCAAACCTCATCAAAGAACTGCTGTGTCCGGCGAAGGATGTGTTTGAGTTCCGTCAGCTCCAGGAAGTTCTTCTTCAGGGCTTCCTGGTTGGTGTTGATCTCCCTCAGCTCGTTCTCCAACTTCTCAAAGGTAGCCTGCAAAACACAAACAGGGTTAGGGTTAGGGTTAGAGGGTTAGGGTTAGGGTTAGGGTTGTGTCTTCCCTCTAACCCTAACCCTAACCCTTGTTTGACTTGTTTGGGACATTTAGAAAAAAGCTTGTACAGAGAATCAAAGGTCATGCCAACAGTAAAGCATTCTGAAGTCAGTCACGTGTGGGTTAGGGTTAGGGGTTAGGGTTAGGGTTAGGGTTAGGGTTAGGGTAAGGGTAAGGGTTAGGGTTAGGGTTAGAGGGTTAGGGTTAGGGTTAGGGTTAGGGTTGTGTCTTCCCTCTAACCCTAACCCTAACCCTTACCCTTACCCTAACCCTAACCCTAAACCCTAACCCTAACCCTTACCCTAACCCTAACCCTAACCCCTAACCCTAACCCTAACCCACACGTGACTGACTTCAGAATGCTTTACTGTTGGCATGACCTTTGATTCTCTGTACAAGCTTTTTTCTAAATGTCCCAAACAAGTCAAACAGGGTTTGATCTCACCCCAGTTTTCAGGAGTCCAATCCCTGTAAATGCAGATGCACTGATACCTGCCTGCTACTTTGTGTACCATTCTACTTTTGCCCATTTTCTGCCAAGCAATGATGACTGCACGTGTTTCCATGCAGCTAACAATGGTTAACGGAGCACAAACAAAGATGTTTTAAAGGTTCCAGTCTGCAGAGAATAACTAACATAATGTCAGCTGGTCCTTCTGTGGCAGGGCTGAAATGCAGAGGAAATGTTGTTGTTTTTTTAAAATTCATTTTCATGACAAAGAGGAAATGAATTCCGTTAATTGCCATTCTCACCGCTCTTCATGACAGTCTGGAGTGTACGCAAATTGCCATGATAAAAACTGAGGAAACGGACTTTGTGAAAATACACTATTTGCGTCATTCTCAAAACAATTGGACAATGACTGCGCAGTAGATCTTTGTTGCGACCTACCACCTCTAAAATGCCGCTGACGTACATTTTGAAATTGTTACCGCAATTTTAAAGTTCTCGCCACCAACACGCGTGACAACATGCAGGATTTTAGCACTGCAGCAAAAGATCTCAAAGCAATTTTCAGAGACTTTTTTAATTTTTTTTTTACCAGCATTCCTGATTGGATTGGATTGTACCAAAGTTTTGCTGTCTAGTTTTGTCTCCTAAATCAAGTCCACAGCAGAGTTAAAAAGTTCTTACCTCCAGGTCGATCATATCCCTTGGAAAAGGCACCTCAGGATTTTCACCCGTGTCTACAGTTGGAAGGTTGGCTTTCTTGATCTCCTTCTCCACAAACCCTGTCCAGTGCAGTGAGGGAACACTTTGCTGCAGTTGTGTGTTTGTGTTCAGACGTACATTAGAGCCTCACTTGCAGCAAATGCCAAAATTAAACTTCTAAGCTGCATTTCTGCGATCTTTATCCAACTCAAGAAATAAGGAGCATCAGAAACGGAAGCTGGGTATTGACAATAAAATATCCTATCTGCGACTGAATCCTGAATACTGAATTTTCTTACTTAGTTTTCGGTCCATCTCCTCACATCTCCTCACTTCATTCACAAATTTGCGCTGGAACACATTCACGTCTGGATTCAGCTGCAAACAGAAACGTCGTCAGGCGTACGTATGACATCAAGAGAGAGTAAAGTGCAAGCTTCTTTGTTTCCCTTGGCTTGAACTCATGCAGGAACACATAAGGATAAAAAACAGAAAATGCGGTCCTACTCACATCTCGAAACTGGACCATGCCGAGTTCTCCCAATTCACTGACACAGCAGTAGGCCGCCTCCGACTGGAGAAACAGCTGGGCCAGGGTCATCTCCTCGCTCCTGAATAGTTCCCCCATGATGACCAATACACTCCGACAAGAAACCCTGCACAAATATGCAAACGAATGAGATAACGTCTTTTTACCACTTTTTTTTTCTACTGTGAGTACTGCACCCGTCTACCACCTCCTATGCCCCCCCTTATTTATTACCTCCGCCAAGTGCAAGCACCGTTTTTCCGGCGTTTACCTGTGTATGTGTTTGTTTGTGTTCAAAAACACAGCAGTGCAATATTAGTATATTTGTATTGCCACATGGCAAACAAGTCACCAGTAGGTGCGGTAGATTCTCATACAACAAACAAGACTCCAAATTCATGGTATGCACGCTCTTAAGGCTGTGCAGTCGGGCAATTAGTCGATAGGGGTGTGTTCAAACAAATAAATACCAGTTTAGTGATGACAGGATTGCCAAATCCTAGAAACGAAAAAGTTTGTACAAAATTGTTTTGAGTTTGCAAAGTCAACGGCAGACACTGCTATTTTTTTACCCCTCACACCCCCCCGACTAATTGCCCAATTGCACACCCTTAGGAGTGTGCATATCATGAATGCTGGTTCTTGTTTGTCTTCTGAGACTGGTAACTTGTTGGCCATGTAGCAATACAAACATACTAATAACAGTGATTCATGTGGTTAGTGGCATTGCACTGCTATTATTTGGAACACTACTGTGACTGGAAGTTCTGAACGGTTCTTAATGACGTTTTTGGGAATTGTCAAAAATGGGATTTAATTTGGTCTGGATTTTGGTCTCTGAAAGGACCATTTTTTGGCAATAACGGCCAGAGAAAATACAGGACAGGTTTTGCAAAATATGAAAGACTGATTCCAAAAAATGTAAGATTATTATTTTGGTGGAAATTTTGATGCGCTTGTGTAATTGATTTCTATTTTTTACATTTCTAAAAATCTATTCATGAAATATTTTGAAATACATATATTTATTTAATTAGTATTAGTACTTACCATTATTGTTATTAGTATCAACATATCAGCTTTATGTCGGGACATTGTGTCTTTTGCTCTATTAGGCCAAGTTTTGCTGGGTTTTTTTTGGGTGGGGCGGGGTCTTATAATGTGCCGTGGGCCAATAAAAATGAGCCACAGCCCACAAATGACCCCTGAGCCACACTTTGGACAGCCCTTGCTTTTAGAACTGTCTAGCTGGTGTGTCGAGACAAGTACTAGTTAATAACAACCAATTTTCTATTTAAAAAAACGGTTAGCCTGTTAGCTTGGCAGGCTGGAAGTGAGTGAAGGAAGCCATCTGTCTTGCATCCCTCCTACCGCAAGCTCTATACCCTTCAGCTCAAGGACGCCATGATGCTCCTCGCCTCCATCTCTGCAGGGCCAGCATCTTCTGCCTTGGACGTGCTGTGCTGCTTGTATCTTACATGGCAGATACTCCTCGTTCGTGGCATAAGCCGGGAAAATGATAGTGATGGTAAACAGTCGACCAGCCCCCGTAAGGGATGGACGGGAATCGGCGCAAAGCCGCGGAAAAAACGCACTCAGCCGCCCGTTCGAGCCACGCGGCAAATATTAGGCGGGAAATGTCACGGTTAGCAAATATTGACGCACAAATGGGTACCCCACGTTTAACCTCATTTTGATGTTGGCTCTATTTACTTACGGTTAGAACGAGCCGCGTATTCGGGTGCGGGATGCTGCGGGCCAGCGCGGTGCGTCAAGTTGAATACAGCCACCGGAAGTGCGACGTCGGTGTCTACAAAAACAAAAGCACGTTGATTGTACTTCAAGGTGGTGTTCCGCAAGGAAGGCTCGTCGTCTGCTCGCAAAGATGGAATAAGACGACTTTAAGGCAGTTCAATGTGTTTATGTGCACTGCGAAATGGATTACCCGGTTTGTTAATGCAACGGAAGAGTTTTATTTTGGTCAGGAGGTCGTCGTGAAAGACAAGTAGTACTCATTTGACCTGCAGGACTGAATGAAGGGTAAATAAATAAATAAGAATACAGTTTGCACCACCATCTGTCAGCACATACTAGGATAAGGGCAAGGACATAACAAAGCACTTAAAAGAGTAACATTACTGTTACAAATCATTACAGTAATGGTATACATGACTTTATACTTTATCATTCTTTTTTCTAACTACTTGCTATGCTATGCTATGTACAGTATGTTATGTTATGTTATGTTATTCCCATGTACAGTATGTTATGTTATATTATATTATGTTATATTATGTTATGCTATGTTATTCCCATGTACAGTATGTTATGTTATGTTATGTTATTCACATGTACAGTATGTTATGTTATGTTATGTTATTCACATGTACAGTATGTTATGTTATGTTATGTTATTCCCATGTACAGTATGTTATGTTATTCCCATGTACAGTATGTTATGTTATGTTATTCCCATGTACAGTATGTTATGTTATTCCCGTGTACAGTATGTTATGTTATGTTAGTCTCATGTATGTTATGTCATGTTATTCCCATGTACAGTATGTTATATTATGTTATGTTATGTTATTCACATGTACAGTATGTTATGTTATGTTATTCCCATGTACAGTATGTTATGTTATGTTATTCTCATGTATGTTATGTTATGTTATTCCCATGTACAGTATGTTATGTTATGTTATTCCCATGTATGTTATGTTATGTTATTCCCATGTACAGTATGTTATGTTATGTTATTCCCATGTATGTTATGTTATGTTATTCCCATGTACAGTATGTTATGTTATGTTATTCCGATGTACAGTAAATTATGTTATAATATATTATGCTATGTTATTCCCATGTACAGTATGTTATGTTATGTCGTGTTGTGTTATGTTATTCCCATGTATGTTATGTTATGTTATTCCCATGTACAGTATGTTATGTTATTCCCATGTACAGTAAATTATGTTATAATATATTATGTTATGTTATTCCCATGTACAGTAAATTATGTTATAATATATTATGTTATGTTATGTTATGTTATTCCATGTACAGTATGTTATGTTGTGTTATGTTATGTTATTTCCATTTACAGTAAATTATTTTATATATTATTATGTTATGTTGTGTTATGTTATTCCCATGTACAGTATGTTATGTTATGTTGTGTTATGTTATGTTATTCCCATGTACAGTATGTTATGTTATGTTGTGTTATGTTATGTTATTCCCATGTACAGTATGTTATGTTATGTTGTGTTATGTTACATTATTCCCAAGTACAGTATGTTATGTTATGCCATGTTATTTCCATTTACAGTATGTTATGTTATGTTATGTTATTTCCATTTACAGTATGTTATGTTATGTTATGTTATGTTATGTTATTCCCATATACAGTAAATTATGTTATATTGTTTTGTATGCTCTAACTACAAAAAATATTTGATAGGAATCCTACTTTGCAGAAATTCACTTATCACGGTCAGGTCTGGAACCAACTAACCGCCACTAACGGGGGACACAGGTCCGCTGTGATGTATGCACAGAGATCTCAGACCCTCTATGTTGCAGGCAACAGTGGAAACTACTAGATTCCCTTGTAGTGTAATAGTAACACAGCACAAAGTGGTGTTTTGTGGATGTATAGAGAATGCAAAAAGTTGTTGCTCGTGGCTTTTCAGTAGCATAGGCAACATCTACAATGTCTGCATGGGTCTTTTTCATCAATAATCGGCCAAAGGTTGCAATTCAGCTGGAAGGAACTGATAGTACCTTCCATTCATCTGTCTGCTGGGCCCGAGCATGTGTACACGCATTTCAACTTATCTCCAACCACGCTGATGGGACTCAACGACCACAAGAGCATCACTGAGGGGCTGGACCCACACAGCCCTAAGGTGGAGTCTTATTTTCCTGCTGTGAGAGTGTGTGTGTGTGTGTGTGGGAGGGAGGAAGGGAGGGCTTTGATGACAGGGGGGGAGGCGAATGGAAAAAAGGGAGAGTGGCAAGAGAGAAAGAGAAAAGACTGCTGGTTGTAGCTTGACATAGGGGCTTCTCCGCCTGCTGAGCGTTCACGTCCCAGAGCTCATGTGCTAACATCCAGCTTTGCTCGGCACCACCTGCTAAGTGGCCTGGAGAGATCTGACATAGACAGAGAAAGCTTTTGTCCCTCGGTCAGTACCAGTCACAGAAAGTAGACTAGACAGAAAGTAACTCAACACTTGAAAGTTCACCGACATGGCAGCAATGGAAGCACTGGAGTGCTCAAGCGCTCAGCTCGAGCCGCAATCCCTCACCGAGATCTCAGACGACGAGCTCCACATCCCACCCTCAGAAGATGAAGAAGACGGCCTCGCCGCAGCGAAGAAAGAGCTGACCGACGCGGCCAAAGACGGGGAGGCCGCCGCCGACAAAGACGAAGCAGGCAAGCCCGACCACCAGGTGAACGGGGTGGTGGTGCTGTCTTTGCTTGACAAGATCATCGGCGCCGTGGACCAGATCCAGCAGACCCAGAGCGGGCTGGAGGCCAGGCAGCAGGAGATGGAGCACTCGGTGACCAACATCCAGAGCGAGCTCACCAAGCTGACCAAGAGCCACAGCACCACATCCAACAGCGTCAACAAGATGATGGAGAAGGTGCGCAAAGTCAGCGTCAACGTCAAGACCGTGCGAGCCAACCTGGAGAAGCAAGGGGGACAAATCAAGAAGCTGGAGAGCAACGAGGCCGAGCTGCTGAAAAGACGCAACTTCAAAGTCATGATCTACCAGGTGGGTGAGAAACGATCTGCATGGAGCGCGACGGGTGTGGCCCCCGAGTGAACACACCTTAGCTATCTTTTACTTAACACACAGTGGACCTAAGGGTGTGCTTGAAGGTCCTGTTGCCGCAATGAAGCTGCACTGAAAATATGCAAAACATTTTGTATTTTGCATATTTCATATGCTGCGATTGACTGGCGACCAGTCCAGGGTGTACCCCGCCTCTCGCCCAAAGTCTGCTGGGATAGGCTCCAGCATCCCCGTGACCCTAATGAGGATAAGCGGTATAGAAAATGGATGGATGGATGGATATTTCATATGTTATTTAATCATATAAAAAATATCCATATTGCAAGTACATTTAGTCCAAAAGATCAAGTTGGAATCGCCACATGTTCCTTCCCAGCATGCCGTGCTGGACTAATATTATTGTCGTTCCAGTGAAGTATTGGCCCGGTGTGCGACCTTAAAACGATAAAACGAGAGTAATCATTAATAAAGAGTTTTCCCAAAAATCCGATTTTTGTCACATAGTAAGAAAAAAAGAAAAAAGTAGATTTTATGCGATAAAAGCAAACAGATCCGACCATTTTCTACGCCGCTTATCCTCATTGGGGTTAATGGGTATGCAGGAGCCTATCCCAGCTGACATTGAGGCAGGGTACACCCTGAACTGGTCGCCAGCCAATAATGCACACTGGCCACCAATTAGCCTAAGATGTGATTTGGAATGTGGGGTGAAACTGAAACCTGAAAACCTGAACCACACATGAAGTCACAAAAACTCTAAAAATATTACTACTACTATTAATCCTAATAAGAATAAAATGGTTAATATCCAGTCAAGTTCTTCTACACCAAATGCCCACTTGGTGAAATATATTCACATGCAGTGTTGTATTACTACAAAGTACACAGCCCCCACCCCCCAGGCAAAACCTGGTTTTATTATGATGCATGCTTTCATAAACAACCTGATTCCAGATGTTGCTCTTCCACACCCCAATCTACTGTACACTTGTTCATACTTGGAATCCACCCCAGGTGCCTTGCAAATAGTTTCCTGGCACATCACGCGACGGATAGATCTGCAGCAAACACGCCTCCACATGTGAACGCCCTGCACGATCCATTTAGTCAAAGACCGATGGAAAACACCCGCCACCTCCCCGTTGAAGGTAGTCGCAGTGATACGGTGGAAGAGGAATATTTCATTTGAAAAGAAAGAGGGTTTTTTTTCCCCTTGAGGCGAGTTCAGGAGAGCCCTGTTTCTTTTTATAGCCTGTGAGGCAGCCGTGTGATGTGTAATGGCTCGCAGCCTTTTGCACAGTGGCGCAAGAACATTCAGAGTTTCCACCCTTAACTCAGACATCATGTCTTGGGACCGACCGCCCTCTCTGGTTCTTTCATTATCGGTGCCGTTGCTCAAATGAGAGCTCCATTTAAGGAAGTCCAGACTACGACATATTTGTCCAATGTACCGGGATCCCGTCCCTTTGTGATTTAATAAACAACGCAAAAGGGGCGGTCCGGAATTAGAGGAGCGCCACTCATGCACACAGTTGGACTTCTACAGTACCCTGCATGTGTGGGGGCGTATTCAGGCTTTTGGGGACCCAAGGCAACCTCAGCCTCCACATCTTTTCAATGCACTGACAATTTTTTTTAAATGTATTTCAATTTACATTTTTACAAAAGGTAAGTATGTTATTTTTTCCTCATATCTATTAACAAGTGTGGCCTTCTTCTTAGCTGTGCTGCTTTCCTTAGTTTTTGTGAGGAAGGTGCCAACCCTCCCTGATCAGGTGTACACTTCCATTTTCATTCCTGTTTTGTATATTTCATATTTCATATTTCATATTTCATATTTCATATTTCATGTTTAATTCTATAGATTGCATGTATTTCATAATTACGCTCTGTGTCAACTGCTAAAGATTGGATCCTTATTTAGTTAGTTTTCACGCAGGAATAATTGCTTTCCGGGTTTCTCACCGATTTCTCTTTGCATTGAGGTGATTGGCTGGGGCACTGACGTGGAGGCGCGCCCGTGTGAGTGCAGGCCAGGTGCAGAACATTGCACCTGATGAGACTGTTCCAGGTGGCACACGAGGGAGGGGAGAATTTAGTTGGCAAGCATTTGTGGATTGTAAATATGGTGTTTTAATGGGTAGCAAATTAGAAGAATTGTAATTGTAAATATATGTGTGTTGGTATAGGTAAATGTATTTTTGTAATTTGTCATTTTGGAGGGCCTAAGACCTTCAGATTTGACCACCACTCCAAGGGCAGCCTCATGCAGGCTAAGTCTGTGGGCTATGGTATGGGTGGTGGTCCAGTTCAGGTGTTGATTTAAAGCTTTTTTTTTTTTTTTTTACATTTGTCTCCGTTCCACCTTTTCCTCCTCTCCACTCCACTGGGGTAACTCTGCCTCAGTTTTCTCCAAACTACACCAGCAAGGTGGTTTCGCTCCCATGCTCTGGAGTTAATCTGCACATGTGCAGTAACATGGAATGGTCCATTGCGTGAGAAGAGAAGGGGGGGGAGCAGTCGAAGCGCTCATAATAGATTATGCATTTTGATGTCTTTTTAAGCACATGAGTCAAGACTACAACAGTAATATGTACCTTACATGTAAAAAAAAAAACAAGAATCAATTTTCATGAGACGTTTGGCGGCCCATGGCAACTACCTGCGTTTGCCTAATAGTAAGTCCGCCCATGCAAGGACTATCCCAAAAAATAATTATTTTCATTCTTTTGTAGATTTTGATGCATTGGCGTGACCTCGGATTTGGATGGATGTGGATTTGGATTGGATGTGATATTGTAAATATGTGTTGTGCCACCAGGTACGTACAAAAGGTGTACCTCGCCACTTTGCGCTGCAGATTTTGTGGCTTCAATCATTACAGTCTTTCAAAAATATATTCAATTTAAAAAGTAATCGCTGTTTTGTGGTCGACTACAGCCTATTTCTGAAAATATGCGCATTTACGCAAATCTCACCTGTTTTGGGCCTAAATTAAGTGTTTTCGAGCATTCAAATGGCTGAATGAGCAAAAATACAAATATAAAACCAATCAAAGACAAAGGTCGGGGTACGCGTATCTACATAGCATCATCATCAGAAACGTACGTAACTATTATTACTATATAAGTGTGTAGTAAGCATATCAAATGAGAGAATCCTTAGGCTAGGAATGATATGCAGTATTCTACGTTGGTCACGGGGTGTCCGTAATGTTAAATTGATGTGACTCCCCCAATTTGTGTCTATATTGTGTCCAATTTCTGTCTTAGTTTTTCTTATTGGTCTGCAACGTTGCGTAATATGAGTGTAAAGGTGACCGTAGGGGTGTTATTTCATGTCTAGAGGGCTCTAAAAGTGTGAAAAATGGGATTTAGAAGGTGTAAACTGGTTGTCTATGTTCAAACTATGAAAATATTTAGATTTAGAAATAAGCAATCCTACTTCTGGGAGAAGTACTTATTACGGTCAGGTCTGGAACCAATTAACTGCAACAAACGAGGGTACGGTAGTTCATTTCTGTGTAATAAAAGAAGTCTGAGTTTGTATGCAATAATAACGACATTATGAGCTTCCTAAAAATGTTCGCAAGCTAGAGAGCTAAAAAGTTAGCCTCCACTTTATTTCTTCTATACTTAAGAAGCCAAACGCTTACCACTTCCACACAGAATGGGTGGATAACTTTTTTTTCCCACTATCATTTCATACATGCCATTACTTCGCTACTTCAGGTAGTGTTAAGGTAATATCTTAATGGTTTGTGTCATTATTGCCGCCTAGTGACCAGAATACTACGTATCCCTTCTTTTTCAAAATGTTTTGACAAATATTAAACTTTTGTCTACCACAAAACAGCAATCATTTTTTCATTTTTGAAAAAGAAAAACAAAAGTGGTCACAGTATTAATACCTGGGGCACACCACAAGCTATAAATAGACATGATGATGTACGGTATGTTCTCTCAGGTTCACAAACGGCTTCCTGTTCATTGCATGGCTTTTCAATCAGGTCAAAGCCACCTTCCCGATGATATAATGTTCTAATTTGTTTATTAACATATTATGATTGTATCATATGCTTTTTATCAGCGCCATAAAACTTCCACCGCACAGTTTGCGATCCGTAGCATTGCTCACTCCCGCCGTTTTTTACAGAGGTGGGAGAAAGTAAGCGTTTAATCCCAAGTCAAGTCTCAAGTCAAACAAGAAAGGCTGAGGCAGGTCTAAAGTCCTAGGCTTGAAATGTCGTTTTGTTTGTGTTTACCAAAGGAAATCCCATTTGGACAATGTAGCGATCACATCTGACAAACGCAACGAATGCATTTTCAGTTCCGCTGTAAGTGACATGACGATCCCTTAGTTGAACACTTTGAACGCATCGGATGCCTTCTACTAAACACATCCACTGAAAACCTTTTTTCAAGTCATCGGAGTAAAGTCCGAGTCAGGTCCCGAGTCATTCCATTGCAAAGTCCAATTCGTGTTGCAAAATCTTTGATGATATTGTCGAGTCGGGTCCAAAGTCATCAATATTGTCACCATACAAATACAGTACATACAAACACCACGTTATGCGGCCATTGGCCGGCGTGTGCAGCATCAAACATCAGACATACTGCATGTGCATTGATATTGTCAGTGGGAGCAAGCGACCGCTGACCCCCGCTGGGAGCGGTTTGTTCCATTTAAGTGTAACTCCAAGATTTACTCCCTCACATCTGCCGTCAGTTTGCTCACTGTACTTACTACGGCTCAAGCCTGGAACGTGATGGCTTGCCACCCCCACACTGTGTCGGGCAGGACATTCCCATACGTTCCATGTTGATTAAAGTCACGTTAATCAGCATGTCTATGACTACAATGATGGTACCCGGTGAAGCAATAGCAGCACATAAGACAACAGCAAGTCTGCAGGAAAGTCTAGGTATAAACTTGGCCGGAGAAAACAGGACTTGGAGATGGGAGAAGAAAAGCAATCCTCACAGTCCTGAGGAAAGTCCAACAATTCCAGGGTTGTCAGGGGGATACTGAAGGAATGATCCGTTTTCTTCTTACTGCGCAGTGTTTGAAAATGGCAAAAATTCCTGCCACCTCTTGCAGGAAGTCAGCGCATCCATCCATCCATGTCCTATACCGCTTATCCTCATTTGGGTATGCTGGAGTCTATCCCAGCTGGCTTTGGGCGAGAGGCGGGTACACCCTGGACTGGTCGCCAGTCAATCGCAGGGCACATATTTAGTATGTTTATAATAATGAGTAGTTATGTACATTACACGTGTACAGTATATCAGGGGTGCCCACATGTTTTTCACATCGTCCCCTTAATATTTAGCATTTTCCTTGATGTTTTTGTTGTTTTTTTTAAATATTATATATTTTATATTTTTAGAATGTTCCGTGGGCCAACATAAAAACAGCCTCTCGCCAAAAATTGCACACTGGCCGCACTTTGGACACAACATCCACATTTGTCCAGAAACGGCTCGTCGGGGCCGCACGGTGGATGAATGGGTAGCATCCTGGCCCGACAGTCAGGAGATCAGGGTTCGAAGCTCTGTCGGGCATCTCTGTGTGGAGTTTGCATGTTCTCCCCGTGCGTGTGTGCGTGGGTTTTCTCCGGGTACTCCGCTTTCCTCCCACATTCCAAAAACATCTGCCCTCCCCTGCGAGTGACAACATACAAAGTCAGCTGGGATAGGCTCCAGCATACCCGCGTCCCTAATGAGGATAAGCGGCATAGATGGACATCTCATCAAATTCCAAAGTGTATTACTCCAAGGGTATTAGGGTATATAAATATAAGTATTTATCTGTGTTTTAGCGCACAAATGAATTCTGTTATTCCCGCTTTGCGCTGCCTGTCTGCTCAACTCTGACGCTCCGTTGGGATCCTACAGCCACATTTGTCCCAAATATATTCGTGCACAAGTCAGAGGCCGTGCAGTAGAAGCCGATAAGAAAAGCTGGGGCAACAATGTCGAGTCCAGCAAACGCATGTGACCCAAGATTCCGCCTGGCATCCAAATTGAAAGGATAAGCTGTGAAAGAGAATGTGAAAAGGTGGCGAACCAGATGTTCCCCATGCGGGGAGTGCATGGGTGTGTCCCGATGAAGACCAAGGGAGCATATTTAGACAGCTGATTCATTGCTCAGGCAGTCGTTGTTCAGTGTTTAAACCTCCGGCCTCCTCCCTTTCATGTGCTCCGCTTCTCTTGCAGCACCGCTCCTCCCTCTCAGCATCTCCCCCCATGTGGATACTTCACTCCACATCTCTCCGCCGCACCCTACCCTACCCTATTCCACCTCATCCACTATTCCTTCTACACTGCTCCTGTTACAATTCCTCACATTTGATGTTCTCATTTGCGTGGAAAGCTTTTTATGGCCCATTTTCCCGTTCCCACTTATCCTGTTTGGCATCCTGAAGCCACACCAGTAGACAACACCCTCAACTGGTGGCATGCGATAACAGTACCTCTTGCCACCTATCGTCGTCTAGTGCATGGATGGGCAAACTGTGACCCGTGGGCCACATCAGACCCGCCGAGTGTTTTCATGCAGCCCGCCGGGCATTTCGGATGTTTTTTTTGAAAACCTTTAATGTGAAAACACGATTTGCAGCGCTGTTGTGGCCCGCTCGGGTCGCTAAAAAAGTCAGACGCAATCTGTAGCTTGTACGGAAAAGCGATCCAACACGTGCGCCATGTGGGCATTCAAGTAATTATCATCATCATCATATACTGTATTCCCGCCGCAAGGCATGCTGGGTAACCTGCGGTACTCTTTCTCCCAACACTTTGTCGTCTTTTTTGCTTGATTGCAAAATAAGTCGTCAGGGGAGTAAACAAAGATGTCCGTTGTTTTATTGTTCATTGTTAATAGTGTTGTTGCCGCTGGACTACCCAGCATGCCTTGCGGGCATTTGGAAATTAGGGAACTTTTTTTTTTTTTTTCACCCACGTAGTAGCAGTACTCGATTTACAGTATAGAATGCGTTACCTTGCTGCGGATGTGTTGTTTTTGTTTCGTTGCACCGTGAGCAAGTACGTTGTTCTGTTTGATAACCACCTATAAAGTGGCCACATTTTTTTAACCGGAAAAGTCTGCCTACCCTCAAGTAATAACATGAATCTCCATATTTCGTGTCGCCTGATTATTTTGCTTTGTTAAAAATGGAATTTTTGAAAATCCAAAAATATATCAACACCACCATCGGTTAGCATGTGTTTTAGCAACAGTTGTTTATTTTCATTCATTTTCTATACCGCTTATCCTCATTAGGGTCGCGGGAACAGTGGTTTAAAAGAAGAAATCGTACATGTCTATAGTTTTCCCAATCCATTTTTTTAAAAATCCATTTTTATGCATAAAAATTAGTGCAAACTGTCGGAATGCAGACTGCAGTGCAGGCAGCTGCGGGATTCGCTGCACCAGGCAGCTCAGTGGGAAGCCTCACTGGGAGCCAGCCAGTGCGGCTGTGCGAATGTACGTTGGTAAACCTCCCTCCCTGACTTCGTAAGAGTCAGGGAGTCGAAATGCCAATCATGGCTTTTAGCTCCACGGCTAGCGCGCTCGATTTCATCCTGCGGAACGCTGGGGCTGTCGGGGCCAGGCGGGTTACATTCCCGTACAAGTGATCAATCAACAATTTTTAGTCCTGCATGAATGAATGAATGTTGTTACAGCAGGAAATACGTGCAATGACAGCTGAGACTAGTAGATAAACTGTCAGATCACTGTAATTAGCTGGCAATAACATACATAACGTCAGTGCATGTGTTATAGCATGCCACAATTTTGATGACTCTGGACTCGACTTGACAATTTCATCCAAGACTTGCAGCTCCCCATGGACTTTGACGTCATTGACTTGGGACTTGACTCGGACTTTGGTCTGATGACTTAAAAAAATGAAATCTTTAGTGAGTGTGATGAGTAAAACATGCCAACTAACATGAGCGTTAGTAGGTCATTTTCAGCAAGACACCAACAGAACTATTAACATCCAATCAGGTTTAAGAACACACATCGGAGGTGTTGATTGGCTGTGAGCACCAGACTGCTGGAGGGCGGCCGTGATTAACACCGGGATGTGTCAACATGCTACCGTCATGGTATTTTATTTGGTAAACAACAAATGCTTGAGCCTGAGACTTCAGACTTGACTCAACCCATCTTTTCTTGACCTGAGACTTGACTTTAGACAAACTTTTTCCAGCGAGGGCCACCTAGTGAAAAATTGAAGGACGTCAGGGCCACTTTGATATTTTGTGGAGCAAAACATGTAGATATTCTAAGGAAAACTGCATCTCGGCTTTGTGAAAAGATGTAAAAAAATAACTATTATTAGTATTACCCTTTGCTTTTCCCCCTGTTTTTGCTTTTGTACACATTTTGTACACATTTCAATTTTCTTTTTAAATCATCTTTATCAATTTTTTCTTAATATTATGAGTTTATTTCCATAGTATTATAACTTTTACACCAACCTTATTTTCCAGATTTTATTTTGCTGCGTTTGTCATTATATTACGAAAAAATATTAGTTGTAAGAATTTAAAATAATAATAATAATAATAATAAAAATCAACTCCATGCTACTAAAATGACATTATTTTTCCTCAAAATATTCTAAATAATAATATTCTTTAAAAACCTTTTTTACTTACTTTTTTGTATAATTACAGCTGTTTTTTTCATTTCCGGTGTTTTTTTAAATTTTTTCCTACAATTTAAACTATCTTCGTATAAATTCTTCTTGTAATTATGACTTTTTTCTCTTCATATTTTGACTTTATTTTCATAACATAGCTTTTTCCGCAAGCTCATTTTCCAAAAATTCCAACTTCATTTGTTGTTTTGTTAGTTTATCATAATATTATGACGTACAAAACAAAACGTGTTCTCTTAAGTACTTTTTTTTTTTTGATAAATTGATTCTTTTTGGTTCTTTTTCTTGATATTTTCACTCTTCTGGTTTATTTTTTGTAGTTATTTTGTCGTGGGCCAATAAAAAAAACATCTGTGGGCCGCAAACGGCCCTGGGGCCGCAGTTTGGACACCCCCGACATTCTACCACATCTGGAGATAGTTATATCTCTAAAACTTCATTTTAAAATCACATCTTTGACCATTCAATTTTTAACGCTGTCCCACTTGCCCTTAATGCTTCTATCAGGCACATTTTGCTTTCACTTTATTGATTAAAGAGCATGCAGGGCATTTTGCCACATCGCAAAGAACCCATTTTATCAGCAGCCGGACCCCCTCTCTTCTAACGCGGGTCGATGCAGGCCCATATATGGCAAAACACAGCCTCAAAAGCTCTTGGCTAACTTTGCAAGCCAGATTGTGTGAAACGTCTACAAAGATCAGCACACTTGGAGTGTTTCTCCAGTGGTTGGGTGAGTGGATAAAAAACAGAGCGGGGTATCAGAGTTTTGGAGACAAAGTAAGTGACTGGGATGTCTAAAAATAGCGCTGCATTGTGAGAAGGAAAGCGCCCTTTAGAATGTGTTCTCGTTCCTTCCTTCAGGAACATCCGATACGCGGTCCAAAGGACCAGCGTAGACATTCACACCACAACTTTGGAAGTTTGTATAAAACACTTCCTGAGTCTGATATAATGTAGAACTTTGGTGATATTTATGTTTTATGGTTGACTATTATTGGTCAAAAATATTGAAAGACAAGTCATAGTAGTCATAGGTAGTAATCTGGTCAATAGGCGTCAGTAATGAGACATTACCTTACATTACATTTCCTTAACTTGCACTGCATAGTGAAAATGCAGAGTGACAAAAATGTATCTCCTCCCTTCTCGTGTGAAAGTGGTACATTTTTGGCTTCTGACTTTGTCCATCCTCCCCACTCAGTTTCAGTTTCTTCCTAATGCAGATTTAAAAACTGGAGGCTAACTAGTTAGCCTGGTAGCTTGGCTTAAAGCGGCGGCCATCTCTGTCCCTGCAGAGATCCACATTGCACAATGTGGTGTACACAAAGCAGTGTCAACTATTTTACAGACGTATGTGTGTATGCCCCTGCGATTGACTGGCGACCAGTCCAGGGTGTACCCCGCCTCTCGCCCAAAGCCAGCTGGGATAGGCTCCAGCATACCCGCGACCCTAATGAGGATAAGCGGTACAGAAAATGAATGAATGAATGAATGTGTGTATGCCACATGTATGTCAGACTGTCTATTATAGTGACAATGGATGACAATCCTTTTTTTAATGCCATGCAATAGACCCACAATACGAGTATGCAACAACAGCAAGGACATTTCCCGATACTAACGCGTGTGTTATTAGCGCTTATCATGTCTAAAGGTTACTATAGGGGTGCTATTTCGTGCCTACAAGGCTCCAATAAAGGCCAAACGACATTTAGAAGGTCGTAAACAGTTTTTTAACGCTACAGAACGACTACCACAAAAATATGTATTAATATTCACTTCTCACGGTCGGGTCTGGAACCAATAAACCGCGACGAACGACTGTACAGAATGAATGCACGACCCCTGACGGAGTTAAAGTGGCGGCATACCAACAAAAAAAAAATGCTGCGGGCGGAAATACAGTACATGTTGAGACATTGCAGAGACGACGACACAGCGAATCAAAGCTAAAGGCGGTCCGACAAAATATTCCAGCATGTGAGCCGGTTTTGGCCCTGGCGATGTGTCGCGAGGTAAAGAACAAAAAGAAAAACTGGGTGGTCATGTGACATCCGGTTAGCGTGTTTGGGTGCTATTGATGTGATTTCCCCAGATAAAGAGGACCAATGCCGCCACGGGGAACAGTCTGGCCTGTGATCACAATCACTTTATGACAATCAACCCCCCCGTCTTGCGCCATTTTTTTGCTTCATTCCTTGACCTTTGCACACAAAGTCAGATGCTGATGACTCACATTCTTAAGATGCGGCCACACGCATGTGATTCTAAGTCATGTGTGCTCATGGATTCTCTAAACGGCTTGTTGTGATGCCGAACCGTCTCATCTTCAGTTTGAACAATGATACTCACTTTGAAAGATTTCAAAAGTTTATAGTTATAATATACTCAAGATCTCAGCCACGGGATCTTGTTTGCCAGTTTGGTTTTTTGGGGTGTTGTTTGTTAATGCTGGCCGGGTTCTGTTGTCTTTTTAGTTTTTTTCAAGTGTTTTGCAAGAGCTTTGGTATGTGTTGCTAATCCTCGCAGGTACCCGGGCTTAGTCACTTTTTCCATTTTGCCAGTCTGCAAGTTCTTATGGCTTCCTCCCTTGTTCCTAATTCATCCATGACAGGCCGGCTTCTACGGTTCATTTGGAAAAATGACTGTTCGGAAGCTCGTGTATCGTTTTGAAGTGTACCTCATGCTGTAGGTCATTTATTTCTTATTAATTATATATCTTATCCTACATCGTTTTCAAAAGCCAAAGCCAAGCAGACAGCTGGAATAAACTCCACTGTTGGAATATAGAAGTTAAAAAGCTTTATTTCCACTGGATCGACTGTAATGTATTTACCGTCCAGCCATCCGCTGTCTACATACACTTGTTTTCTCATTTGGGTTGCGGGCCACAAAACATTAAGTAATTAATTATTTTTTTCTAAAAATGCATTTTTTTGAATAGCTTAGTCAATTTTTAGGCTTGAAAACCCTTAATTTAGGGCAGAAATGCATTCAATTTGCTTCAATGTTTTAAAAAAGAATAATAATCTACCTTAGTTAACCACAAAACAGCGCTGATTAATAAGTTAATATATGTTTGATAAACTGCGAAGCCGGGAAACATGCTGGGTTATTAAGGTGAGAAACACTATTGAATTCAAGAAATAACTCGTGTCAAAACAAGAAGGTGGTAGTAGGTGATATGTAAAAGTAACCTTACATGTTCATTTATCCCTTTCGTTTGTTATTTATATGCATTTCAAATTGTTTATTTCACACCAAAACACGCTTGGATTCATTTTCTCTTGTGGGAAAAATTAGTTGGACCTTCCAGAATGATTTATGGTTTATTGCGGTTAGTTGGTTCCAGACTTGACCGTGAATTTCCGCAAAGGAGGATTCCTCATTTATAAATCACCGGTTTTTGCAGTTAGAGCGTAGGAAACCTGTTTACGACCTTCTAAATACGCATTTTAACTTACTAGAGCTTAGTGGGCTGCAGGCCACGGTATGCCATGGGGCTAATTAACATAGTGTCTACCCGCACATTCTAATGAGGATCCAACATTCCTGGTATCTGGTACGTAAGGAGCCCTTCGTAAGCGACCCCACAACACAAACAATTACCTTCTTTTGCAGTTTTATAAATCTCTCCATAAATGCCAAGCCCCTCCATTGTTATTGGAAAGACTAACATGGGGTAGCCATGGAAACGGCCACTGTCCTCCCGCCGTACCACCCTCTACGTCCATGTCACTGTTAGTCAAGCGGTGTTGTTGTTTGACCACATATTGCTGAGGTTGGGTTGTGTTTGTGTGGCGTGCGTGCGTGCGTGCGCATTTGTGTGTATGTGTGTGTCCACGTGAAAGTACGCCAAGTATGCAGTCAACACAACCTCCAGGGATCGCTGGCAATGGCAAGCTGTGTCTTGCAGTGAGAGCGTAAGTGACTTCCTCACCCAAGCATGTCTGCAACCTTGGAAACGTTTCATGAAATCTTCATTTTGGGTTAGATTCACGGACGCATAGGAACAAAGTTGCCCTGTCTTAAGGTCCGCAAGTGTATGCAAACCACCGGAGGTCACCATCCTCTGCTTGGCCGGTGGCCGTGCAAATACGCCGGGAGAATCAATCTCAAGCTGCTGGGGTTATCTGGAACCGAAACACGGAAATATTTGTTATGTTGCCATGGAGCTACGACGCCGATCCGTCTCATTCCTCGCTGATCGCATACACCGCATCCAGCCTTCTTTCCTGCGACAGCGGCTACGAGGTAACCGCGGAGGGTTTGGGACTGAAGGGGCGTTCGTGCAGATGGAAGGAAATGAAAGAAAAGTAATATAAAAGAGGAAAGAGTGAGAGGAAAAGGCACGCTACCATGCCCCAGCGCAACAGCAGACCTGGTGACTCACCCCCCTCCCCCCCGCGGGGAGCTGCGGCATGCCATCCCTTTATATAGCCATCTCTCGGCTCCTACGTCTCGGATTGAAGGGAACTAGTGGAAAAAGGGAGAGGAATCCGGAGTTCCTTCCCAAGATTTTGATGCTGTGTGCGACCGTCACACTCTTTCCCATGGCCCTCTCAGGAGGGTTGTGTTTCCCCGAAAAGCAGAAACAGCCTTGAGTGGCTAGAGCCGTGCACGTATGAATGTGTGCAAAGTCGATCCCTGCATAGGCAATATGGTCGTTTGATTAGATTAGAGTAGATTACAGTCATTGATCACAGGTAATTGGTTCTAGACCCAACCGCGAAGCATGGAAAAAGTAGCATTACTTATTTACAGCACAGAAAAACCGATTTACTATCTCCTAAATACTGGTTTTAATATTGTTAGAGCCCTCTAGATATAAAAAAACACCCCTATAGTCACTTTTACACTTGTATTACCTCGTCGATTCTTTTTTTTTCAAACTTAATGCTTAATTTGGGACCAAAAACATGTAACGTTTGCTTGAACATGCAGATTTTTTGGACTAATAATATGACGTAGTCAACCACAAAACACCGAGACCTACAAATTAACATATTTAGAAAAAACGTTATAGAGGGAAGTCGGACAATTTGAAGCGCGACGTGGCAAGGGATGGCGGGTAAACTACGAATGTATACACAGCTACCTTGTACCAAAAATGCACATATCAGGAATAGAAATATTATCGGACACCCCAAAAAGGGAAGTTGGCCACCTGCTGCTCTGGTGCGCCAACATCCAGCTCATCTGGTTCTTGGCTGAGGTTTAATGTGGAGCCCCGTCACAATCACGTCATTTCTGTGTGTGTTTTGTCTTAACTCTTCTACTCTGCTCTTCATTTGTGACATGAGCTGTTCCTTCTCGGGTATTCCTGCTCGCTCAGAAGTCCAAAGTATGTATATTTTTTAATTTGTCATCAACTATGTCGAGGCGTCTTGCTGAGCCTTT
>QODF01000094.1:2516617-2544186 GCA_024372805.1 Oostethus manadensis
GCTGGGATAGGCTCCAGCATCCCCGCGACCCTAATGAGGATAAGCGGCATAGAAAAGGAATGAATGATTCGGTTAGTGTCCGTTTGGGTTCGAGTCGGCCCTTCTGGAACCAATGAAAGATGCTAACCAAGGTTGCACTACATTGATATGTCGCTTCTCTGAGCTAAGTTTGTATTTGCTATTTGTCTTTGTCATTTTAATGTTCAACTGCTTGACAAGAAGCACGCGCTTTTGATTTCATCCTAAACTTCCATGACTGCTGGGCAAACACAGTCATTGCACACAAGTCCCTCTATGAATGGACCGATTTATTCGCCTCACGTGGAGGTGGAAATACGGTGTCCTCATTTGCCTCCTGAACTGCGCTCAGTTCCTTTTTACATCACCGGTTAAGTCATGGGGGATTCCGTGTCCTGGGTTTTACTGGAAAATCCCCCAGCATGCATGTGTGTTGTCATTGTGCTTTTACGTGTAACGGAATGTGAACCCCTTCGTTGGACGGCACGCACGTTGCTCGTGCAGGTACAATACGCGCACACACACTCCGAAAGACGTCTGGCTTTGACCGGGCAGCAGGGGAGTACGTAGCAGTTGAAGTTTAAACAGGAAAACAGAAACAGAGAGGGGTGTGTTCTGGCCGGATTCCTCTGCCCAGAGCTGATGAGAGGTTGCACTGTGGGCTGAGGGTGGAAAGCTTCCATAGAGTGTGCAAACACGCACACACACACACACACACACACATAAAAAGATGTCACACAATGCACAAGCAAACAATGTTTCCATAAGAACACATCTCTTTGGTTTTTTACCACTCGTATTCCCATTTTAATGTAAATTCTACGTAAAGTGTAGAGCAAATGTTGCCGGTGACTAGAAGAAGGCAAGAGTAGGAAGGGTGCACAGTTGGAAGAACCGCAGTACAAGTTTGGAAATGATTGCTGTTGGACTACTGATGAAATCTCCCCGTGACTCCCTGCACAAAATATGCCCACATGATGTGTGCTGTGCACCAAAAATGCAGCAAAGCTGGTTCAGACCAAATGGACTTCCCCAGAAATAAACTCCCTCACTTCCGACGGCCGATCCTGTCCAAGACAGAAGGTGAGCGTCGGCCTATCCCAGCTGACAATCACAGAGCACAAATCATAGTCCAACTATCCAAACATATTCTAAGCAAGTTAGAGTCCCCCGATTCAGGCACGCCGAAACAAACCTCTTAAAAAAAACCCTCATAAGCTGTGGGTTTGAAATGTTAATTAGCTGTTGATGTATTTCCTATACAACCACAATCAAGCAACAGAGCGATCAAACAGAATAGGAGGCCTCATGTCCGACCTGCGCTGTTGTGAGGGGACGGAAACTTTTTGGATGGCGGGGGTTATCGTGCAGTCACAGCATGAAAGAGAAATGCTGTGTTGCGCTGACCACATCAGCCAGCTGATCTCAGCAAACTCCGCTAGACACACACACACCCAAACATCAGTTATGCGAGGCTTTTGGAAGAACTCGGATCAAATCAGGAAACGAGTCAGGATAAAAACAGCCTTAGAAGGACAGAGTATATTCAAAAATATGTGTCGCTGATTCACAGGGTAGGGGGTCAGCATGGCCTAAGGTAGTATTCTGTATCTGGTCATCCAGGCTGTGAACGAAGCTTTGCTGTTCCTCAAATGTCGTCCTTTTACTCTGCAGGTCCACAGTGCTGGCCTGCATGCAGTTTAGATCCAACTGTGGAAAAAAAATATTCTGAATGGCTGTTCCGCTGTTTGCACGAATGTAAACGACACAAGATGAGCTAATTCAGTATCAAACTTAAAAATCATGCAGTACACTGTAAGAAAACGATTTGCCTCGAGCCTTGTACTTATCCACACAGTGAACCATCTACTGCTTCTTAAAGGCCACCCATCCATCCATCTTCTTCAACGTTTCCAAGGTCGGGCCTCTCATTCGTTCAGCTCCTCCTGGCAGATTCCACACTGGCCTGGGTCTTCCACGAGGTTTCCTACCAGTCAGATATGCCCTGAACTCCTCCACAGGGAGGCATTCGGAAGGCATCCTAGGAAAGCCAAAAAGGACGGGTACCCTGAACTGGCGCATAAGTGGGAGTCACCCCCCGTGTCTTCAACTGAATGTGGAGGGAGAATATCCTTTTGTTTACAGGGGTCACACCCTGCCCCTCGCCCCTCATCTGGTTCCAGAGGCCTTGTTGCATGTCGTGTTGAACTTCTCCACCTCGTATCCCAGCTTCCCCACCAGAGAGATGACATTCCATGTACCGAGAGCTACTTCTGCAGCCAAGAATCAGACCTCTAAGGTCCCCACTTTATGTTGCCACTCATCTCGCTCTGCACCTGACCACCTTTGGCCACCCCAATGAGCAATGAGCTCATTGGAGTGTGGACCCATGTGACCACCAGACCCACGCCATTGTGGCTCACCTTCAGGCCTGGCTCCAAAAAAGGCTCCCAGTGACCGCCAACTACACGAGCAAAAATTTGGTCCGTGTTTGTCTTTAACCGCGGGGGGTCTATTTGAGCTACACTTTGACTGGTCCCTCACCTAGGAGTTTGTCTTCGGTGACCACGACAACTTCTTTGGGACGCTCAAACTTCTCAACCACGAGTTAAAGGCATGGCGTACAGTTCTCTCGTTCTTCACCAAAGTTCCAAATTCACATTGGCACATGTACACAGTTTGTAGCCAAAAGAAAATTCCGATTATAATAAATCAAACATATATGCAAAAACCACAGGCTATGACGTTTGGCTTTGCAAGCACAGAAGAGAACATGCGATTTGTGCAGCCTTGTTTGGACAATCAAATGAACACACAGTAGCACACCCCACACCTCTGCATACCTCATTTGTCTGTTTTCCATGGCTTTCAGTGTACCTTCCTGCCTTTGGAGAACAATGTCCCGTTAAATTAGGTTCAGGAAGTGAACACAACAAGGTGCATGCTTGAACTTTCCCAGATATTCTTTACATCGACATACTTTGCACATGCACGCATGCACAGGGTTGACCTCCAGTCACACACCAGGATCAGCCTTCCTGGCTCATACAGTATGACTAATTTAAGATAAGTGGTCAGTACAGACGCAAACTGACTGATGGTGGTCAGAGTCCTAAACTTTCCAGGCCTCTACTGGAAAAAAAATCATGGACAATCAAATGCCTTCTGGACCCAATTTAGATGGTCAGGCGTTACATGCTATACGGCCATAAGGACACGAATGCCTGCAGGAGCTTAGCTAAGGTTTTAAGACCTGTGAATACAGTAGGGGCCGCACGGTGGATGAGTGGTTAGCACATTGGCCACACAGTCAGGAGATCTAGAAGACCTGGGTTCAAATCTTCGTTGGGCATTTCTGTGTGGAGTTTGCATGTTCTCCCCGTGCCTGCGTGGGTTTTCTCCGGGTACTCCGCTTTCCTCCCACATTCCAAAAACATGCATTTTAGGTTCATTGGCCGCTCTAAATTGTCCATCGGTATGAATGTGAGTGTTACTGGTTGTTTGTCTATATGTGCCCTGTGATTGACTGGCGACCAGTCCGGGGTGTACCCCGCCTCTCGCCCAAAGTCTGCTGGGATAGGCTCCAGCATACCCATGACTCCAATGAGGATAAGCGGTATAGAAAATGAATGAATGAATGAATACAGTAGCAACTGTCATGGTGGTGGTAGCATTATGCTCTAATAAACAGCGAGATAGCTCAAACCCGGACACACCCGGGTTTTCCAACAGGAAAGCAATCCCAAACATACATCACAACTCCGAAGCATAACCTGTTCAGGGTCATGAGAAGCTGACTTCATTCCAGCTGACTTTGTGTGAAAGGCAGACTCCACCCTGGACCAGTCACTAGTCGGTCACAGGACACAGACAACCATTTAAACACACATATTCTAGTTCTGGAAGGGAACAGAGCTAAAATGATGTTTCGGGAATGGTCTTTCCTAAGCCCTCCCCTCAAACTTGTGAAAACTGTGCTGGACTATGCTTGAAGCTGGGTCCGTGGGGGGAAACAAACCAATTTAAATGAACTAACTTGCCTTATAATTTTAATATGTTTATACACATCCTCCTGTGTGGGGTGAGGAGCTCGGCCATCCGAGAGGAGCTCAGAGTAGAGCCGCTGCTCCTTCACATCGAGAGGAGCCAGTTGAGGTGGCTCGGGCATCTAGTCCGGATGCCTCCCGGGCGCCTCCCTGGTGAGGTGTTTCGGGCAAGCCCGGTCGGGAGAAGGCCCCCGGGAAGACCTAGGACACGCTGGAGGGACTATGTCTCACAGCTGGCCTGGGAACGCCTTGGTGTCCTCCCGATGGAGCTGGAAGAGGTCGCTGGGGGCTGGGAAGTCTGGACTTCCTTACTGAAGCTGCTGCCACCACGACCCGGACCCGGATAAGCGGAGGAAAATGGATGGATGGATAGATGCATCCTAAGGGGGTGTCAAACCCAATTACACTGGGGGCCAAAACTCAAAGCCGACTTGGGCCAAATATGGCAACCCCCCAACCCCCTTTGTCCTTCTCTTTTATACTGAAATTTTTAACACGTGTATATTTCTCTATTTTGAAAGCTTCCTGTCCTTTTATTGAGCATCATCGCTGACTGTAGTATATCCAAACACACAGGTCCTCACTTGGTCCTAGACGTGTCCTAATTATGTAGGATGAAAAAATCAAACGTACTATGGTCAGATGTGGAGAAATATACGTAAGTAAGCAGATCAGCAGATCATAACGCTTTTTCAGACTATTCTAAAGCTTCGTTCACGTGGATAGACTTTTTTGGGATGAATGTGCATTTTTGAAAATATCCGCGTTCGTTCGTTCGATCACTTTTAAATGCGTAATGCCTCTTTGAGATGTTATTTTGCACAGACAGGGTGTTACGGTTAAAACGGTGTCTACAGGTCAATTATTGTCATTTTGGATCTGAATCTGACATCTATCATCTGATTGCAACTGGACTGTTCAGGCCGTCAAAGACGTTTCGCCTCTCATCTGAGCAGGCTTCATCCGTTCATGCTCAGAGTCCAGGTGGGACCAGGTAGGACAGCGCTTGTCTACGATCCAATCTATTTCTCGACCTGGTGTATCTTCTGTAATTGTGAATTTTCTCATTCGTCCAGGTTGTTGTATTTATCAGGGCACTAAATCGATTGCAGCTGTACTGTTCAGACAGGCTCCATCGATTCATGCTCAATGACTAGAAAGGACTGCTCTATCTCTCTGAAATGTCCAAACTGAAAAAGCAGCAGTGGCGACTGAGCCCGAGAGTTTGTCACACCAACTTTAGGTCATTTGAACAAAAGTACTTTGGCTAAAATGACCTTTCAGGTTGAGGTTTAAGGTGTCTCCTGATGTTTTGGCAAAGACACCTCCAATAAGTGTACGTGGAAAGTCATGTTGACCCTAAAGACCCTGTTACAAAAAAAAGTTTCAGTGAAGCGTATTTGTTTCCATTTGCTTTTCAACACAGCTGTTCAGGAAAGCCGGGATTCCTCTTCCAAGGTCAGGTTTACCCAAGACACTGCAATACAATACCTTCATAAAACCTCCATCAAGCTGCAACAGAAAACAATCGCTACCCTGCACCCCACCCTCATCCCCTTGCCTCTTGGTCCTGGTCAAAACTTTGATGCTATCACCTTCCTGACAGTTTTCCATTTCTCTCAAGCATCATCTGATTTGTACAGAGACTCACTTCATGCGACAGCAGAACAGCATCGCTTCCTGTGTCTTTTGTTCTGACTGGACTGTGTTCCTGTTTTGGTAAAAGATAGGAAAACATACAATGTGCATAAGTGCTGCCGTTCACGAATACATACAGGTAAGATTTGCCAAAATGGAAAGAGGAAGTCCTCCCCCGCCTCACCCCTTTTTTCCATCCTTCAGTAACAATCGGCAGTATAGCGCATTGGGGGGGGACGCTTTGGGAAAATAGGAAAAAAGACGTCCTCGAGAGGAACTCAAGGGAAAGGTGAGAAAGATGGTAAGTTGATGGCTGTGCAAAGAAACCGGAGGATGAAAGAAGGCAGCACTGGACTGTTAAAAGCTTTCATGACGGTGGACAGCTACACATACTGTGCTGTAAAGATTTAGAGTGCAAGTGCTCATTTCACAGCAAAAAAAACCACTTTATTTCACAGTGGAACCTTGGTTATCATTATTCATTTGTTCCAGGGGGTCCGACTCTAACCAAAACATACCTTAACCAAATCAAAATTCCCATAGGAAATAATGTGATTACAATGAATCCGTTCCCAAATTTGTTTATACAAAGCACATATGCAGACAACAATTCTAAATGCATTTGAATGATGAATGAAAAGGATGAATAAACATTCATTGTTACTTTTACCTTCAATGAAGATGTCATTCTTGATGTGACTGAAAACAGGAAGGTGGTGGCGGTTGATCTCGCCGCCACATCGTGTCTTTGGGAACAGTTATGTCTTCAACGAACATAAAAGGTAACCTTAAATGGTCATGTATCCCTTTAGTTCATCATTTAGATGCATTTAGGATTGTTTTGTGCGTGTAAAACTATTCTAAATTTCTAAAAACGAGGTCTCACTCTATTTGAAATAATAATTTAATGCATTTAAACCATAAGTCATCCATCCATCCATTTTCCATGCCGCTCATCCTGATTAGGGTCGCGGGGATGCTGGAGCCTATCCCAGCTGACTTCTGGCGAGAGGCGGGGTACACCCTGGACTGGTCGCCAGTCAATCGCAGGGCACATATAGACAAACAAGAGCAGCTAGTTAAGCATACAGTATGTGTGTCTTGTCGTGTTGTTTTCACACTGCATGAGTTCAAACTGTGTTCTTGTTTTCTGCATGTAAAACTACAACTGTATTGTGTGTTTTTGTTAACATTTTTGACTTCCCGGAACGCATTACTTGGATTTACATGAATTGTTATGGGAAAAGGGGATTTGGTTAGCGTCCGTTTCGGTTAAAGTCGGACCTTCTGGAAGGAATTCGTGACGCTAACTACATTTCTACTGTACGGTATTTTGTGACGCTTTGCATGAGTGTAGAGGTGGAACCTCTACACCTCTCTCAACCTCTCTGCTTGCACCACCATGCTTTACTGTCTTCACTGTGTACTGTGGCTTAAATTCAGAGTTTGGGTGTCGTCTCAGAAACTTTCTGCAGACCTTGGACCCTAAGAGAACAATTTTACTCTCAAAAGTCCACAAAATGTTCCCCCATTTCTCTTTAGGCCAGTTGATGTGTTCTTTGGCGAATTGTAACCTCTTCTGCACCTTTTTTTAACAGAGGGACTTTGTGGGGGATTCTTGCAAATAAATTAGCTTCACACAGATGACTTCTAACTGTCACAGTACTTTAAGGTAACTCCAGACTGTCTTTAACATCCTGAAGCTAAGCATTGGCTAAGCCTTTGCCATTCTGGTTATTTTTCGATCCATTTTGATAGTTGTCTTCCGTTTTTGCCACATTTCTCTGGTTTTACTCTCCATTTTAAGGCATTGGAGATCATTTTAGCTGAACTTATTGCACCTTATTTTTAACAGAGGGACTTTACGCGGGGATTCTTGCAAATAGATTAGCTTCACACAAACTACTTCTAACTGTCACAGTACTTTGAGGTAACTCCAGACTGTCTTTGATCATCCTGGAGCTGATCATTGGCAGAGCTTTTGCCATTCTGGTTATTTTTCGATCCATTTTGATAGTTGTATTCTGTTTCTTCCACATGTTTTTGGTTTGGCATATTTACATGTGTTGCTTTACAAATTATCCAAGTGGCAAAGTGGCATTCTTTCATTTTGCACTATGTCTCCTTCACTGGAAAAACTTTGGACACCCCTGCGCTACACTTTTTAATAATTATTTTGTGTTTGTGTTTTGCATAGACAATATTTTAAGGTAAATATTACATTCAAGTGGACAGACATGAACTATTTTTAACCATCCAATGCAAATACATGCAGTCAATACACCAGTTATTCGCATGGTATTTATCAACGCTTTCTTCAAAACCATTATTTATTGTTCCAAATATACAGCTCATGCGGTCGCACAACTTTTTTCACCTGACATATTAGCAAAGTATGCGGAATATGTGCATTTTTATTTCAAATGCAAAAAGTTTATTTTTACCTGTCACGTGTTCATTAGGTATTGTCCCTTTCTAAATAAATGGCATCTACATCTGTGCTGTTCAAACATACAGCAGCATTGGCTCATTTTTTTCACCTTTTCCTTTCAATCTATTGCCCCCTAGTGGTAATAACTCTATTCTAACAGAGGCGTTCAAACCATTTCCAGGGCCACGTAGTGAAAAATGAAATGCCACTTTGATATTTTGTAAAGCAACACATGTAGATATGCCAAGATGTTATGTACGGTATATTTCATATATATTAAAACGAAAACACTGCATCTTTGTGATACTGGTGAAAAAGCCTACAATTAGTATTTGTCTGTCCTCTTCACGCTTTTTCAACCTTTTTTTTTGTTGGATTTTTTGCTAAATATTTTAACTGTATTTATAAAAAAAACGTAACCTTTCTTTTCATAATATTATGATTTCATTCCCATAATTTTACAACTTTTTTCCCTACCTAATTTTTCAAAAAGGCGCACTTTATTTGTTTTTGTTTGTTTCCCATAATATTATGACTTTTAAAAATAATGTTTTTCTTTGATTTTTCAACTATATGCTACAATTTTTCCTCATAATATTATGATTTTCTTCTCATAAAATTCTGACTTTTCTTTCATTAGAATAAAACGTTTTTCTTTTATTATTTTAACTTTATTCTCCTAAAGTTACAACGTTTTTTTCCATTTGTGCTGTTGTTTTCTTTTCTTTTTTTTTTTAACAATTTCAACTTTTTTCTTGCAAGTTTTCTTCTTGTAATTATGACTTTCTCCTCATAATATTTCCATTTTATTCTTATAACATTATAACCTTTATTACAAGCTAATTTTCCAAAAATTACAACTTTATTTGTTGATTAGTTTGTTTTCCATAATATTCTGACTTTGAAAAAATGACATTAATTAATAAATACTGTAATTATTATTGCAAGTTAAAATTACGTTATTTTTCTCATACTATCACAAGGTTATTCTCGTAAAAAAAAATTCTAGTTGGTTGCAACATTTTTCTCCTAATATTTTGATTTTATTCTTGTAAAATTACTGCTGTTTTTTTTTTTTTTTTTTGCTGTTATTGTTTTTTAAAATAATTTTCTTGTTAAATTCCATTTTTAAAATGTGCCGCGAGCAAATAAAAACTTTGGACACCAGTAAAACTTCACAATACAAATTTTTATTCCATGTATTGTACAGTATAATAAATTAGGGATGTCAAAAATCATTTTATTAATTATGTTAATTTTTTTGTGTAACTAGAAAACCAGAGCGCAAACCTCCGCCAAGATATTTTGGCTCATAGTATCCGGAATTACTCCATTATCTGGATCAGTCTTTGATATTGTGTCAAACCTGTTGGAAACTTTTTTTGTTGCCATTTTTTGTTGCGTTATGTGAACAAATGCCTACTTCGCAATATAAAAAAAATCTTCAACAAATTCCATATGGTGATCCGTCTTTATTATCATATTGTATGTGTGGTTTAAATTTAAAAAAAAAAAACTGTAAAGTGTCAGCGTTAGTGCAGACTTGCCAACATGTGATGGTTATTGATCGTGATGAATTCACTTGAAAACCGTGATTAATCTGATTAAAAACATTAAATGTATTAATTTGACAGCGCTGCTACAATACACTTGTAGCACTCCTATTATGTACGAATACCCAAATCTGCGTCATAGAAAAATGCTGATTGCTGGCAGAAGAAACATTCATTCAGTCACATGGTCTTTAGTAGTACAGTAGATTAATCTGATTAAAAACCTTTAATGTATTAATTTGACAGCGCTGCTTCAATACATTAGTAGCACTCCTATTATGTACGAATACCCAAATCTGCGTCATAGAAAAATGCTGATTGCTGGATGCAGAAATGCAGAAGAAACATTCATTCAGTCACGTGGTCTTTAGTAGTACAGTAGATTAATCTGATTAAAAACATTTAATGTATTAATTTGACAGCGCTGCTTCAATACATTAGTAGCACTCCTATTATGTATGAATATCCAAATCTGCGTCATAGAAAAATGCAGATTGCTGGCAGAAGAAACATTCATTCAGTCACATGGTCTTTAGTAGTACAGTAGCTACCCCACCAGTTATCAGTGGGGTGGGGGTGACCAGCCTGGAACACCCAACTGTGGATCAAATATGATATTGCATTTGCAATGCATTCCTTTTTAGTAATAGAAGCCTCTGTTCTCCACAGGATGAAGTCAAGGTTCCCTCCAAACTCAACGTTTCCAAGTCAATGAGGATCTCTGAGTCTGTCTCGGGAAGCAGAGGAGGGAGTGTTCTGGAGCTGAAGGAAGCCATGGAGGAAGAGGAGGCGGAAGAGGGAGAGAAAGAAAACAAACCCGCTGTGGACCTTTCCTCCGACGAGGAAGGTGTGGAGATCGAGGACCCCCTTATGGAAACCCGTGCTGAACGTTTCAAACGCAGCAGCCTGCAGCGTGTACAAACCCTCAAGACCGTGTTCTCCAAGGACAAGATGGATAAGACCCGGGCAAAGACCAAGGAGAACCTGGAGAAGACCAAACAGAAAACTAAGGAGAACCTGGAGAAGACAAAGCAGAAGACTAAAGAGAACCTGGAGAAGACAAGGCAGAAAACAAAGGAGAACATCGAGAAGACTAAGCAGAAGACCAAAGAGAACCTGGAGAAGACTCGTCATAACATTGAAAAGAAGATGGGAAAGCTGGGAACGCGTATGACCGTCAACCCCGAACGCAAGCAGAAGATTCAGACGTCCCGGGACAAGATGAAGAAAGCCTTCACGCCGGACCATGTGGTCTACGCCCGCTCCAAGACTGCCGTGTACAGCGTGCCCCCTTTCACCTTCCACGTCAAGAAAATCCGTGACGGAGCCGTTGAGGTGGTCCAAGGCACCGAAATGGTGGAGGTCTCCCAAGATGCCGAGCCCTTTAACGAAGTGGACGAGGAGGCCGACGGTGGGGCGGTGGAAGTGGAGATGGAGATGATGAATGGTGGAGGGGATGACGAAGACGAAGACGAAGATGAAGACGAAGACGAGGAAGGCCAAGATGTCCTGGAGGATAAAGACAGAGACAGCGACTAGATTCAGAAGCGGACACGACCTGAGGTGGTCCAACGTCATTTACGGGAATGGCAGCCAAAACTACAAAAATATCTTACAGTGTTATCTAGTTATGGGAACGTCTGCTTTAACAAACACAGCTCACCAGAACATCTTCATGGAGGTCATGGAGAAACATCTTTGCAAGAATGCTTAAAGGATTTTAGATGAATGGATGCTGAAGACAAATATGGCCGAAAGAAGCTGTGGGAATGCAAACCGGCGGGAATAACAATTAACATCAACGCTAAACCAGCTCACACTTAATGGGGTAATGGGCAAATAAACACTCCCAGCGGAGACGTCACATCATCATAATAATGTTACGTTAGTGTCTTTTGCCGTTTAATATACACGTTTTAGGCTACTTTTGTGTCAATCGGGGGGGTCCAAAGTGCGGCCAGTTTTTTTACTGGCACTCAGAAAATATAATTGGACAAAAAGGGAAAAATCAGCAGTAATTTTAGGGGAATAAAGTCAAAAAAACACATTTTTTAAATTTAAAAAGTAGCATAAAGTTGGAAAAATGTTAAAGAAATAACAACATAAAGTTTGGACATTTTTTGGGAAATGAGGTTGTGGAAAAATTATGTTAATAAACAAATATAGAAGAGAATAAACTTATCATTTTTAAATTTGTCATTTTAGTAGCATAGAGGTATTTTAAAATATTTTTTTACGTCGCAATATGAGAAAATAATATTATGTTGTATTTTGGGGAAAATTAGGTTGGGAAAAGTTATGAGTTAATGTGAATGAAGTCATAATAATATGAGAAGAAAATTTACAACAATTATTTAAGAAGAAACAACTAAAATTATTTATACACAGCGTTCCTTGCATTCTTTCATTTTTTTAAATGCAACAAAAACAACATTCTTTGTAAATTACAAAGTAGTTCCCACAATAATCTGACTTTTTTTGCATAACGGTATAACTTTTCCCCCGACTTAATTTTGTTGTGTTTGTTTTCCTTGTAATATTACACTTTTACAAATGATTATTATTGTAGTTTGTTCTCGAGTATTTCTCTAAATATTTATAGTTTATTCTTGTAAAAATGTTTCCAATTGTTTTTCTATTTCTGCTGTTTTTTAAATTTCCTAACTATTTCAGCTACAGTTATATTTCTTGTACAATTATGACTTTATTCCCATAATATTTTGACTTTATTCTCATAACACTATAACTTTCCCCACAACCTAAATGACCAAAAATTACAACTTAATTTACTGTTGTGTTTCTCATAGATAACAAGTTTTTTCTATAATATTTCAACTTTATGCTACAAAAATGATGATATGTTTTTCTCATATTACAATGCTATTTTTGCCAAATTACCACTTTTTCTTGTTAAATTACTTTTTAAACTTTTTTTTCAAAATATTTTACCGTTATTTTTGTACAATTATGGCAGATTTTTCCATTCTTTTTTTTTTTTTTTTAGTTTTCTTGTTAGGGTGGGCCAATGAAAAAACAGCTGCAGGCCACAAACGGTCCCTGGGCCACACTTTGGACACCCATGGCCCAGGTTCATCATGTTTCACGTGCAAATCTGTGTTGCTCTTTTTCGATTTCTTTGTTAAAGTGTGTCATAATATAACAAAATGTTGCACAGGTCAAATTCCGTAGACCAAGTTTAGACTGTGGTGTCCTCAAGGAGAACTAGAGACACGTGAATGTCTTGCAAAAGAAGATTGTGCAACACTGTGGCCTGCTACAGTCCCCTTGTTTTGTCTTCTCCAAAACAGAACACAGAACCCCAAATGTTATTGCAAACATTTCCGTATAAAAGGTATTTGTTTGTCAGTGTGTTTGATCTGCACACCACTGCTAGTTGTACTATGCAGTGTACAATCTACTATATCCTGTTAGTGCCTTGTGACATCTGGAACTCTTTCAATGCTGAATGTTCTGCGTTATTTTAGCATGATAGACATAAAGGGGAGGTATTATCCTGGAAATATTATAAAACGGCAAGATCTGCAGTCGTTGGTCTTGTCAAAGCTTGTTTCCAGCACAGACGATATGAGTTCTTTTGTAAATAATTACAACGCAGCTCATAATGCATAAACATTTTAATTAGCAGGGAACATTCTGCTGCCTGCACATACTTTCCATTTAGTCGTTTTTGGAGCCAAAATTGACACTCTTGTATCCGAGCATCAAATTGTATTGCCTTTGTTGATGCACAATTCTCATAGTGGTTCAACACTCCACTTCAAAGTGAATTAACACTGTTGTAATTGATTCTTGTAACATTTTTCATTGCCTAACCACTAACAATTTCATTAATAAAAGCTATTTGGTTCACAATTTCTGTGCCTTGTATTTTTCTCCCCCTCTGTGTTTTTAGCAGATATAGAACTCCAGCAGGAGCGCATAGAGTTAAGGAGAAATTTGTGGTTTGGTGGGATATGGGCTGTATGGGTGCATGGATGAAAAGGTGGCTTTTTCTAGCGGGTTCTGCGTGGATGAAGGAGAATAAAAAAAAGATATTCAGTCCTAGTCAAAATTTTAAGACCAGCTAAAAAATTGCAAGAGTTTATATTTTGCGCTGTTGGCGCTTAAGGAGGTTCAAAGTAGAGCTAGAAAATACAAAAAGAAATGGGTGTGAGACAAAAAAACATTTATTGCAAACAAGCATTAAAGTGAAATAGTTTAATACCATAACTCAAAACCCCCTTGAAATAGAAATAAAAAGTTCAAAACAGTACTTAGTAATGAGTAGCTGTAAATCACCTCAAAATTGGTTTGGCCATGTTTCCAGGAGGCTAGTGGGAATGTTCCTCCAGGTGGTGAAGATGGCTTCACAAAGGGCAACCACTGTCTGGAACTGATGTCCATTTTTGTAATCTTCCCTTGCCGTCCATCCCCAAATGTTGGATTTAGATCAGGGGAACATGCAGTATTGTAAGGGAGGGATGCCCCCTGCAACATATCCACATAGCCAGCTGCCGTTTAACGCCCCTGCACAACCTGAAGCTCCATTGTTCCATTGAAAGAATAAGCACCCCAGATCATGATGGTGGCCCCCTCCACCGGGCCGTGTGTAAAACATCTCAGGTGGAATCTCCTTGTCATGCCAGTAATGTTGGAAGCTATCAGGACCGTCAAGGTTAAAACATTTTCTCATCAGAGAATAAAACTTTCTTCCACCTTTCAATGTCCCATGTTTGGTGCTTTCATGCAAATTCCAAACAGGCAATTTTGTGGCACTGAAGGAAACGAGACCTTTGAAGACGTTGTTTTTCTTTTTAGAACCTTTCTCCAGCAGATGCCATCTCATGGCTATTGGACTACACTTGGCACGAGTAACAACCTTCATTTGGGCCGATGATCGTCTTGTGTTTTGATGGACAGTCAATTGAGTCCTCCAGACCATGGCCAGTGACCTTTTTTTGGCCATGAAAAGATCACGACGGCGTGAATACCAGACAGAAAATGATATTGAATACACATTTTTGCCAAGATTTTGACTTTTAAGGGGTCCGGTCTTAAACCTTTACAGCCCATTTGACTTCATGCTCGTTTGCAACAAATTAGTTACTCAAACCTGCCCTGTGAATGACTGGCGACCAGTCCAGGGTGTACCCCGCCTCCCGCCCGAAGTCAGCTGGGATAGGCTCCAGCATACTCTAATGAGGATAAGCAGCATGAAAAGTGGATGGATGGAGCTGCTCATCTGCTCAGTCTTTCAATGGAGCAGGACAGTGATAGTAATCTGCCACTGAAATTGCTCTTCTGTTGGGAAATGATGCTGTGCTGGTTGTCCATGATGTACTGGGGCCTCTTCGGTGTCCTTTGCTCACAGGAGGCAGAGCTGGAGGTAGCAAAGATGAAGATGTCTCTCTTTGGGTATGACCAGGATCGACAGGATCAGGAACGAGTACATCAGAAGGACAGCACATGGCAGAGGTTTTGGAGATAAAGTCAGAGAGGCCAGACTGAGGTGGTTCGGACATGTCCAGAGGAGAGATAGTAAATATATTGGTAGAAGAATGCAGAGTTTTGAGCTGCCAGGGAGGAGGTCTAGAGGAAGACCAAAGATGATGTTTATGGATGTAGTGAAAGAGGATACACGCAAAGGAAAATAATGATAATAATAATAATCCATCTATTTTCTATGCTGTTTATCCCCATTAGGGTCACAGGTACGCTAGAGCCTATCCCAGCTGACTTCGTGCAGGAGGCGGGGTACACCCTGGACCGGTCGCCAGTCAATTGCAGGGCCAATAATAATGATAATAAATATAAATCAAAGTAAATTCAAGTTTGTAAAGAAAAACTAGGTGTGTCAAGTTGTGTTAGGTGGGGGGGGGAGCATACAAACAGGAAGTGCTACTGTTTCCAGGGATTTTAGGATTATGAACAGATATAAATACGTTTAAAACAACGCACAACCAAATTCAGACCAAAGCAAACAAGCAACGAATACGAATCAAATACGTTAATAAGCGCTTAAACGAAACTTTACTGCATTTTATTTTGACAGACAGAAACGGAAGCTGCCGTTCATATGGACTCTTGACTAGCTTTCCAGCAACAGCTGGTTGAACAGAATATGCGTCACCCGAACAGTGTGACGGCTCAAAGTTGTCTTTATGCGCCCTCCGCGACGTTCCGCGGGACTTCTGTGGGCTGCCTAGCGACTTTTTAAAAAGGTGAGCTGACGACACACGCCCGTAGAAGTGCCGTGAACGCGGAACCGAAACCGCTGCGACTTGGCAAGTTTATCGCTGAGCTCCACGATGCTAGCGAAGACGATAGCATCCTAGCTAGCAGGCTAACACGGCGCACTTCGTCAATGTTGTGAGTTGCCAACCTCGTTTGGAGCTACAGTGTCCCCGTTCGCCTTTAACTATAAGCCCGCCAAACGCGTTTGGAAGAATCCCTACTCTAAAAAAAACGTCAAGAACATACACGAGTAAGAAGGTTTTAGCAGGAGACATGGTGTACAGTTTTTGCATAGCAGCAGTATCCATATGTCAAGGAGTTGCATTGCAATGCTGACTTGAAAAACCATAACTTGTCCCATCAAATGTTTCCCACTACCCCTCTTTCTTTTGCTGTTCTGTCCCCCATTCTCCGGCTTCCACAGGAGCGCCATGGCAATGTGGATACAGGCTCAACAGCTGCAGGGAGATGCCTTACACCAAATGCAGGCGCTCTATGGCCAGCACTTTCCCATTGAAGTGCGCCACTACTTGGCCCAGTGGATTGAGGGCCAACTCTGGTAGGACAACGACCCACATTGTCGTTCCTTTTTTGCACCTTTCAGGTAAAGCCGGTTAGGTCCAGATAACACTTGATAAAATTGCTGAGCACCTACCAAAGTATTTTGCAACTACTGCGGAATGTCTGCTTCTGTCATTAATTTGTTCCAAAACGTCAGACAAAAACCAGGGGAACAATGAAAATCCAATTTATCTACTCCATGCACACAAAGTATGACCAAAGATACAATTGATAGAAAACAATTATAGATTACATCAGATTAGGTTCAACCTTATTGTCATTACACATGTACAAGTACAATGCAACGAAATGCAGTTTAGGTCTAACCAGAAGCAGCGAAGGTGCAGGATATGGGTATTCAAGTAAAGTTATATAAATAATAAAATGCAAAAGAAAGAAACAATGAATATTTGTAATATTTACAGGTGAATGTACTATGAACATAATATACAGGTTGCTATCGACCATGTTCAGACATTTACAAAGTTGAAAAAAAATGTACAGGTTGGTATTAGTATATGAATATGAAGATAGATTGAAACATTAGGAATATTATTAATGTAATTTGAAATTTACAGATGTATATACCGAACTTTACAAATGCATATAGTTGGTTATGTACATTTACAAGTGGGTATGTGCAATATAGTGTCATTATTATTGGCAATGTTCAATGGTGCAGTAATAATAGGGAGAGTGTATGAGGGGGGTAAATAAATCAGTGTGGGGCAGAGTTCAACAGGGAGGCAGCGCTGGGGAAAAGGCTGTTCTTCAGTCTGCTGGTTCTCGCCCGATGACACCTGAAGCGCCTGCCGGAAGGCAGGGGAGAAAACAGTCTGTGGGCAGGGTGAGAGGAGTCCTTATGAAATGCAGCGTGCTCGACGCAGACACTGCCTCTTCTGGATATCCTCCACGGCTGGAAGTGGAGTCCCGTTGATCGCTGGGCAGTTTTCACCACCCGCTGCAGTGCCTTACGTTCAACAACAGAGCAGCTTCCAAACCAGACTGTGACACAGTTGGTTAGGATGCTCTCTATCGTGCAGCGGTAAAAGTTCACCAGGATGGATGAGGACAGCTGGTTCTTCTTAAGTATTCTCAAGAAGAAGAGGCGCTGGTGAGCCTTCTTGACCAGGCTAGAGGTGTTGGTGGTCCAGGTCAGATCAGATCCTCTGAGATGTGGGTCCCCAGGAACCTAAAGGATGAGACAGGCTCAACCCTGTTAATCAATCCCTTTAATGTGTATGGGATTTATGTGAGCCTCTTCTATCCTTCCCGAAGTCCACGATGAGCTCCTTAGTCTTGGAGGTGTTAAGGAGCAGATTATTGTTGATGCCCCAAGTGGCCAGATGCTAAATCTCCTCTCTGTAGGCAGTCTCATCGTTGTTGCTGATGAGGCCGATCACCGTGGTATCGTCTGCAAACTTTATGATGGTGTTGGATCCATACATAGGCCTGCAGTTGTAGGTGAAGAGGGAGTAGAGGACGGGGCTCAGCACACAGCCTTGTGGTACTCCAGTGTTGAGCGTGATGGTGGAGGAGCAGATGTGGTCTGACCTAACAAACTGAGGTCTGTTGGTCAGAAAGTCCATAACCCAGTTGCAGAGGAAGGGGTTAATGTCCAGTTCCCTAAGTTTGATGATTGGCTTAGAGGGTATGACAGTGTTGAATGCTGAGCTGAAGTCAATAAACAGCATTTGTGCGTAAGTATTTGTGTTGTCCAGGTGTGTGAGTACAGAGTGCAGCGCTAAGGAGATTGCATCCTCTGTGCTCCTGTTGCCACGGTAGGCAAACTGGTGAGGGTCCAGTGTGGATGGGAGAGAGCTTCTCAGGTGTGCAAGGACCAACCGCTCAAAGCACTTCATGATGATGGTGTGAGTGCTACAGGGCGGTAGTCATTCAGGCATGATGGACTAGAGTGTTTAGGAACTGGCACAATGGAGGTGGTTTTAAAGCATGTTGGCACAGCTGCTTGGGCAAGAGACATGTTAAAAATGTCTGTAAATACTCCAGCAAGCTGTTCTGCACATGCTCTTAGTACACGACCAGGAATGCCGTCTGGTCCAGCAGCAGATTGACTCGGCTCAGTGCGGAGTAGACGTCTGAAGAGGTGAATACAATGGGTGAGTGGTCGGTTGAGGCGGTGATCTTGGTGGCAGTTTGTTTATTGTCTCTTTCAAAGCGAGCATAAAAGTCATTAAGTTCGTTCAAGAAGACATTATTAGTGGTTGTGGGGGTGGAGTGGTTTGTTTTGTAATCACTGATGGCCTGGATGCCCTGCCACATGCGTCCAGGATCAGAGTTGGAAAAGTGCTCCTCTAGCTTAAGCTTGTAGCAGTGCTTGGCCTTTTTGATGCCCCTCTTCAGACTTGCCCTTGAGGTACTGTAGGCATATAGTTTTACATGTTGAAAAATATTAAGTGTGCAAAAACCGAGATAGTCAGAGACCTCGTAGCACCATTAGCAAAACTACAACCAGGCGATTTCTATTATGTCAACATTCAGGGTATACCCATTTTCTATGCTGCTTATGGGTGTGTTAGGATCGCGGGGGTATCCCAGCTGGCTTGCGGGACTCCTGAAGCAGCTGACCGGTACCGGCAGGCCAAGCGGGTTCAGCGATGATCAAGGCAAAAATTCGGGTGTGGGAGGAGTTAGGTGAGGCTATGGAGCACGACTTTCGGTCGGCCTCGAAGAGGTTCTGGCAAATCGTACGACACCTCAGAAAGGGGAAGCAGCCCCCAGGTCACACTGTTTACAGTGCGGACGGGGGCTCGTTGACCTCGACTGAGGATATACTTGGTCGTTCGAAGGAATACTTTGAGGCCCTTCACAATCCCACTGACATACCTTCCGTAGAAGAAGCAGAGTCTGAGGATACGTATGTGGACAGTTCTATCACCATGGCTGAGGTAATTGGGGTAGTTACAACACCCCCCAATGGCAAGATTCCGGGGGTAGACGACTTTCGCCCTGAATTTCTCAAGGCTCTGGATGTTGGGGGACTGTCTTGGCTGACACGCCTCTACAACATTGCATGGAAGTCGGGAACAGTACCTCTGGACTGGCAGACCAGGGTGGTGGTCCCCATTTTTAAAAAGGGTGACTGGAGGATGTGTTCCAACTACAGGGGGATCACACTCCTCAGCCTCCCTGGGAAAGTCTAATCCAGGGTGCTGGAGAGAAGGGTACAACCGTTAGACGAACCTCGGTTACAGGAGTTGCAATGTGGTTTTCGTCCCGGTCGCTTAACACTAGACCAGCTCTACACGCTTGCAAGGGTCCTGGAGGGTATAAGGGAGTTTGCCCAACCGGTCTACATGTGCTTTGTGGACTTGGAAAAGGCATTCGACCGTGTCCCTCGTGGTGTCCTGTGGGGGGTGCTCCGGGAGTACGGGATTGGTGGCCCGCTACTACGTGCCATTCGGCCCTTGTCCAATTAAAACAGGAGCCTGGTTTGCATTGTCAGCAGTAAGTCGAGCTTGTTTCCGGTAAACGTTGGCCTCCGCCAAGGCTGCCCTGTGTCACCGATTCTGTTCATAATCTTCATGGACAGAATTTCTAGGCGCAGTCAAGGCGTTGAGGGAGTCCAGCTTGGCAACCTTAGGATCTCGTCTCTGCTATTTGCAGACAATGTGGTCCTTATAGCCTCATCAGGCTGTGACCTTCAGAGTTTACTGGAACAGTTTGCCACCCGGAAGTCATTTTCCATGGCCTCTCCAAACTCCTCCCATGTCCAGGTTTTTGCCTCAGCGACCGCCAGAGCAGCAGACCGCTTAGCCTTCCGGTACCTGTCAGCTGCCTCCAGAGTCCCATGGGCCAAAAGGGCCTGATAGGGCTCTTTCTTCATCTTGACTGCATCCCTCACCACTGGTGTCCACCAACAGGTTCTGGGATTACCGCCACGACAGACACCGACCACCTTACGGCCACAGCTCCGATCAGCCGCATCGACAATGCAGGCACAAAACATCGCCCACTCTGATTCAATGTCCGCCGCCTCCCTCGGAACATGGTCAAAGCTCCCCCGTAGGTGGGAGTTGAAACTCCTTCTGACAGGGGACTCTGCCAGACGTTCCCAGCAGACGCTCACAATGGGTTTTGGTCTGCCAGGTATAACCGGCATCCTCCCCCACCATCGGAACCAACTCACCACCAAGTGGTGATCAGTTGACAGTTCCGCCCCTTTCCTCACCCGAGTGTCCAAAACATGTGATCGCACGTCCGACGCCACAACCACCAATTCAATCATTGATCTGCGGCCCAGGGTGTCCTGGTGCCAACTGCACATGTGGACACCTTTATGGTGTTCGTTATCGACAATGTGTGACGAGCACAGAAGTCCAATAACAAAACACCGCTCCGGTTGTGATCAGGGGGGCCGTTCCTCCCAATCACACTTCTCCGGGTCTCACTGTCGTTGCCAACATGAGCGTTGAAGTCACCCAGCAAAACAAGGGAATCCCCCGAGGGAGCACTCTCTAGTACTTCCTCTATGGACTCCAAAAAGGGCTGGTATTCTAAACTGCTGTTTGGCGGATAAGCGCAAACAACAGTCAGGACCCGTCCCTCCACCCGAAGGCGTAGGGAAACTACCATCTCGTTTACTGGGTTAATCTCCAACGTGCAGGCTTGGAGCCAGGGGGCAAGAATTGCCACCCCTGCCCAGCGCCTCTCATTGCCGGCAACACCAGAGTGGAATGAAGTCCAGCCCCTCTCGAGAGGACTGGTTCCAGAGCCATTGCTGTGCGTAAAGGTGAGTCCGACTATATCTAGCCGGAATTTCACCACCTCACGCACCAGCTCAGGCTCCTTCTCCGCTAGAGAGGTGACATTCCACGTACCAACAACTAGCTTCTGTAGCCGAGGATCGGACCGCCAAGGCCTCTGTCTCCGGCTGCCACCCAGCTCTCTTCGCACCCGACCCCTTTGGGCCCTCCCATGAGTGGTGACCTCATGGGAGGGTGGACGGATGTTTATTTTACTAAAGTAATGCACTGTGTGTACATTTCAAAGTCCACAATCAAAATTGATGAGTCCTTCGATTTTCTGACCACAGCCCCAGGATGGTCAATAATTTCATGCACCGGTTTCAGAGATTAATGCTAAACACTACCTGTTAGATTCTGATGGTATTTGTCATATAACCCGCCACCGCCCCCCTTATGATCGGTGAAATGACAATGCTCATGTGCTTTTACAGGGATTCAGTGGAGTTGGACAACCCAGCAGAGGAAACCAAAGCCAAGCGCCTTTTGGACAACTTGGTGGCAGAGCTCCAGAGGAAAGCCCAGCTTCAGGGTGGAGAGGATGGCTTTCTTCTCAAAATCAAGCTGGGACACTATGCAAACCAGCTGAAGGTAAACAAGCAACAAGCAAACTTTATACAATTATTTCATTGATAACGGGATGTTTGTTATAATATCAATCAAACATAACATTATCATGACTGTTAATTTAAAATGATAAAGTATTAAAATGCTGAGTTGTGTTTTTGCATGTGTCTTTTATGCCTTGTCCACACGTAGCAGGGTATTTTTTAAAACGCATATTTCTCCCTCTCCGTTTATGAAAAAATTGTGTCCACACGACTTTGTATTAAAAAAAAAAACAAACCGCATCCTCACGTAACCGGATAAATGCATTGGAAACCACAGCCAAACTTGTAGCGGCAACAGTTACAAAAATTCAATCCAATCTGAATCATCCTCTGTGATCTTGTTACTTCCGCAAAACACAAAACATGGCGCCTGGCTTGTTGTTGTGGACTGACAAGGAAGTAGGACTATTTATAAACGTTGATTTAGAATACAAAGTTAACTAGATGCAAGTAAACATCGTCAGTTCTGAGGGCATCCATGTTGTTTCTCATGTAAATACAGTTTGGGTTTGTGACGTCACCGCTGGAAGTGACATTTGGAAACGCAAACCTCCGGTTATTTGCGTCCATACGCAAACGTATAATCGGAACTTTTTTTGAAAACCTTCGTTTTCAGCGCTGTTTATCTGCAGACACGTGTGGATGATAGGCATAAACGTGGAAAAACACCTTTGTTTTATGAGATACCTGCACACGTGTGGACGGGGTCTTAGTCGTAATACTACACTGGTGCATAATGGTGTTTATGGTAAATGATGTTCATCGGTGTCATGTAAAATTACACTTCCATCAACATCACCTACTAAATGTCTGACAGATGCCGGTAATAACAAATGAACCCCTGTGATTCTTCGTTTGATGTCTATGCAGAGCACGTATGACCGCTGTCCTTTTGAGCTTGTGCGCTGCATCAAACACATCTTGCTCTCTGAGCAGCGCTTGGTTGAAGAAGCTTCAAATGTAAGTGTCGGGCCAGTCTGTCAGTGTGTCATGGATTATGGTGTAAATTGAGTGTTGCGTAACAACATCAATTCTCCAAATGTTTTGTGTTCAGGCGAGTTGTGTGAGTGGGGGACAGGTCATGGACAGCCTCTCCCAGCGACATCAGCAGATCAACCAGGCCTTCGAGGAGCTCCGGTTGGCCACACAGGAGACTGAGAATGAACTGCGAAAGCTACAGCACAGCCAGGAGTACTTCATCATCCAGTACCAGGAAAACCTGCGTCTCCAGGGTGAGCACCCATAATCTACTCACACGTACATGCACATAGGTTAGTGAGCTGTGCAAAGAGTAGTTTGACCCACAAGGTGATTTTGTAACGAGCAAATCTCACCACGTCTCCACCGTATGTACTTTTTTGGAGACATAGGAAAAGGCGACGCACATATTAAGTGTTGAAGCGAAACAATATGTTATTAATGATATGCCGATAACGATTTATCCATCATTGCATGAAAACATCCCACCGTTATTGATTAAAAACATTTCTGGAAAGTGTTATTTTACGGCACACTGACTGATATCATTTGTCATTTATCATAAACATGCACCATTATGGGCGCCACACACAGGAGGTAACATCGCCTCAACTCCAATAATTTTCCATTCAACCTGTGCACTAGGGTGATTATTATTATTATTATTATTATTATTATAATTGCGTGTCATCCCCCAGCCAAGCGGGTTTGCTCTGAGTTGGTGATGAGTTTCACTAATCGCAGTTTTCATTACGCACGGGTAAAAAAAAAGGTAGTGGACAACATTGCCTTCCACAGCGTACACCTCTCAGGAGGGAGAAGAGCCGACGCTTGATGTCCCAGGGCTGAGAGGGAAGGACTTTAGTGTCAACGACCAGTTTCTAAAAGAGATCTTGGATCGACGTGCTCTCCATTCGTCGCCAGTTAATTCAAGATGGATGCCGAGCTGTGGTCGCAGTGGATAAACTTTTTGTAAACGGCCAACTGTATAGGGATCACAAAATCACGCCGTGGCTCGATTAATTCCAGCACCTGGTGATGTAAATGTCTACTTGCACATACAAGCATGCTAAGGACATGTTAAGGTTGTGAACTAAGAATACTGCCAATTGTAAACTGACATGTTATTAGTTCACTGTCTGTGTTATAAATGTCATTTCCATGAAGGAAATAAGTATTTGATCCCTTTGAAAAACGTGCTTCAGTACTTGGTGGCAAAGCCTTTGTTGGCAATCACAGAGGTCAGCCGTTTCTTGTAGTTGGCCACAAGGTTTGCACATAACTCAGGGGGATTTTGGCCCACTCCTCTTTGCACATCCTCTCCAAGTCATTCATGTTTCGTGGCTGATGTTTGGAAACTCGAACCTTCAGCTCGCTCCACAGATTTTCTATGGGATTAAGGTCTGGAGACTGACTAGGCCACTCCATGACCTTAAAATGCTTCTTATTGAGCCAATCTTTTGTTGCCTTGGCCGTGTGTTTTGGATCATTGTCATGCTGGAATACCCAACCACGACCCATTTTCAATGCCCTGACTGAGGGAAGGAGGTTCTCACCCAACACTTGGCGGTACATGGCCCCATCCATTCCCCCTTCCACCTCCACCTCCATATTTGATGGTGGGGACGGTGTTTTTGGAGTCATAGGCAGCATTCCTCCTCCTCCAAACACGGCAAGTTGAGTTGATGCCAAAGAGCTCAATTTTGGTCTCATCTGACCACAACACTTTCACACAGTCTTCCTCTGAAGCAGTCAGATGTTCAGTGGCAAACTTCAAACGGGCCTGTAGATGGACTTTCTTGAGCAGGGGACCTTGCGGGCACAGCAGGATTTTAGTCCGTCACGGCGTAGTGTGTTACCAACTGTTTTTGTGGTGACTATGATTCCAGCTGCCTTGAGATCATTGACAAGTTCCTCCCGAGTGGTTCTGGGCTGATTCCTCACCATTCTCGTTATCATTGAAACTCCTTGAGGTGAGATCTTGCGTGGAGCTCCAGACCGAGGGAGATTGGCAGTTAATTTATGTTTCTTCCATTTGCGAATAATTGCACCAACTTTTGTCACCTTCTCACCCAGCTGCTTGGCAATGGTCTTGTAGCCCATTCCAGCCTCGTGTAGTTTCACAATCTTGTCCCTGACATCCTTGGAAAGCTCTTTGGTCTTGGCCATGGTGCAGAGTATGGCATCTGGATTGATTGATTGCTTCTGTGGACAGGTCCCTTTTATACAGGTAACGAGCTGAGAGGGCTGCCAATGTCAGCTCGTTACCTGTATAAGATCCACCTGGGAGCTAGAGATCTTGCTGATGGATAGGGTATCAAATACTTATTTCCTTCATGGAAATGCAAGTTAATTTAACTCTTTTTGAAACGCACTTTTCTGGATTTTTTTGGTCATTGTTGTCTTTGTGTTCAAATAAAGCTACCATTGAAATTATAGACTGATTATTTCTTTCTTAGTGGGCAAACTTACAAAATCAGCTGGGGTTCAAATAGTTTTTTCCCTCACTGTATATGCATAAATATCAACCACAATATGCTCTGCGCTCTTAGAAAAACGACATTTAGTCAGAACAGAGTTAGGTAAGACAGCATTCCAGTACGCTGCACCCTTTGCATGGAATGATCTGCAAAATGACTTCTACTTATCTACTCATCTTCTACTCTACTCATCTTGTTACCTTAGAAGAATTTTTAAGGCTATTTTAAATGAACGTGAAATTATTGGTCTAGGCCAATGTAAATGTTTAAATTGTTGAAACTGTTGATTGTTCACTGTGAATGTTGCATTAGGGGAATGTCTTGTCTGAAACTTGGTCTTATGCTGTCATCTTGGCCAGGTCACTCTTGGAGATTTTTGCCTAAAAAAAATTAAATTTTTAATTTCAATGTGGTTTATCTGATTGAATGAAAAAAATGATGCTGCGGCATGACCTTAAAAAGGCGGTTCATGCTGGAAAACCCTGCAGTGTAGCTGAATTACAAAAAATTCTGCAAAGATGAGTGGGCCCAAATTCCGCCACAGCACTGTGAAAAACTAATCGCAAGTTATCGCAAACGCTTGACTGCACTTGTGGCTGCTAAGTGTGGCCCAACCAGTTATTTGGTTTAGGGGCAATCGCTTCTTTACACATGGTTTGGTTTTGTTTTCCTCCCTTAATAATAATAATAATAATAATAATAATACAACGTTTCATTTAAAAACTGCATTGTGTGCTCTTTTGTGTTGTCATTGGCCAATATTTACAATGATGGAGATTTTTTAAAACTTTTACCTACTATTTTTTTCCCAAAGCGTGCTGAACAATGTTCATAACGGCTGGTTAAACAGTAGCCTACCAGAAGTTTCACCGTCAGACTTGAGTAAAAGACTTTAGATCGATCTCTCTCAACCTGAAAGCCGCATCACATGCACCTCTCCACGCATTCTTCATGATGAGCAGTGATGTGTGGATCGATACTGAAATATTAACACCTCCAATGTCAACTCTTTAGGGTCTAAAATTCATTCTCAAATCAAAATATTGATACTTCAGCCATTGACAATAATGTGATCATTAAGAAGAACACATTGGAAGGTAACTAAATCATTGAGACCTTGTCTAAATAATACGCAGTTGTGTAATATAAATTTAATAAATCTTATATAAATTAAAATAAACTAAATACAATAAATATAAATTAAATAAGTCTTATATTATTTTATGAGCCTTATGCTATTGGATTGTCTTAATTTTACTCAGCGTCGTATCAGAAAATAAATTAGTGGTATCTTACATCACTAATGTTAAGTGTATGTATTGCAAGTGCAAAATGGCTGCTTTGAAGCACACCAGACCAGAGCACAACTACAAATTATCCGCATCACTGTATAAGCCGCTGGGTTCTAAGCATGAGGAAAAAATAGCGGCTTATACACCAGAAATTCCAATAATATTTTTTTTCCTTTTCCGTCAGGTCAGTTGAGCAGTCTGAGCTCCCTGCCTCCAGCGGAGCGCACCCAACGGGAAACCACCCTACAAAGCAAGAGGGCTACCGTGGAGGCCTGGCTGGCCAGAGAAGCAAGCACTTTACAGAAATACAGGCTTGTATGACTATACACGCACACATTACATGACTTTTACATGACGAGGCTGGATAGTGGGTTTCAGAAGGGGAAATGAAAGCACTGCTGTCAAAATACAAAAATATAAACACAACATTTTTGTTTTTGCTCCCATTTTAAGATGCACAACTTTTTCTATGTACACAAAAGCCCTCTCTCTCTCTCAAATATTGTTCCAAAATTTGTCTGAATAATCCTTTCACCTCACAGATGTAGCTTATCAAGATACTGATGAGACAGCATTGATTATTGCATAGGTGTGTCCTAGGTTGGCCACAATAAAAGGCCACTTCAGAATGTGCAGTGTAACTGTATTGGGGGTAGTCCAGGGGGTCCGAAAGGCAGTCACTGTCTGGTGTGACCACCATTTGCCTCAAATGCCGTATCTGCCGTTTCAGAGCATCCCAGACATGCTCACTATGTTCAAAATGCCATCAATAAAATGCACCTTTTGTTTGTTGTCCGCCTCTTCCACAAGCTCGGGCTCCTTCCCCACCAGAGAAGTGACATTCCATGTCCCAAGAACCAGATTTGGCCGCCGAAGCCCAGGTCGCCCGGACACCCGCCCTCGACCACTGCCCAAATCACACAGCACCGGACCCTTATGCTTGCCCCTGCAGGTGGTGGGT
>QODF01000094.1:2544891-2709935 GCA_024372805.1 Oostethus manadensis
TTCTCAATCCCACTGACATGCCTTCCATAGAGGAAGCAGAGTCTGAGGATACGTACGTGGACAGTTCTATCACCGTGGCTGAGGTAATTGGGGTAGTCAAATCACTCCCCAGTGGCAAGGCTCCGGGGGTAGACGAGTTCCGCTCAGAATTTCTCAAGGCTCTGGATGTTGGAGGACTGTGTTGGTTGACACGCCTCTACAACATTGCATGGAAGTCAGGAACAGTACCTCTGGACTGGCAGACCGGGGTGGTGGTCCCCATTTTTAAAAAGGGTGACCGGAGGGTGTGTTCCAACTATAGGGGGATCACACTCCTCAGCCTTCCTGGGAAAGTCTACTCCAGGGTGCTGGAGAGAAGGGTACGACCGTTAGTCGAACCTCGGTTAGAGGAGCTGCAATGTGGTTTTCGTCCCGGTCGCGGAACACTGGACCAGCTCTACACCCTTGCAAGGGTACTCGAGGGTATGTGGGAGTTTGCCCAACCAGTCTACATGTGCTTTGTGGACCTGGAAAAGGCATTCGACCGTGTCCCTCGTGGTGTCCTGTGGGGGGTGCTCCGGGAGTACGGGATTGATGGTCCGCTTCTACGTGCCATTCGGTCCTTGTACAATCGAAGCAGGAGCCTGGTTCGCATTGCCAGCAGTAAGTCGAGCTTGTTTCCGGTGAACGTTGGCCTCCGCCAAGGCTGCCCTTTGTCACCGATTCTGTTCATAATCTTCATGGACAGAATTTCTAGGCGCAGTCAAGGTGTTGAGGGAGTCCAGCTTGGTGACCTTAGGATCTCGTCTCTGCTATTTGCAGACGATGTGGTCCTTATGGCCTCATCAGGCTGTGACCTTCAGCGTTTACTGGAGCGGTTTGCAGCTGAGTGTGAAGCTTCTGGGATGAGACTCAGCACCTCCAAATCCGAGGCCATGGTTCTCAGTCGGAAACGGGTGGACTGTACCCTCCGGGTTGGGAGTGAGGTCTTGCCTCAGGTGGAGGAGTTCAAGTATCTCGGGTTCTTGTTCACGAGTGAGGGAAGGTTGGAGCGTGAGATCGACAGACGGATCGGTGCAGCATCTGCAGTAATGCGGTCGCTGTACCGGACCGTCGTGGTGAAGAGAGAGCTGAGCCGGAAGGCAAAGCTCTCTGTTTACCGATCGATCTACGTTCCCACCCTCACCTATGGTCATGAGTTATGGGTCATGACCGAAAGAATGAGATCGCGGATACAAGCGGCGGAAATGAGTTTCCTTCGTAGGGTGGCTGGACTCACCCTAAGAGATAGGGTGAGGAGCTCGGCCATCCGGGAGGAGCTCAGAGTAGAGCCGCTGCTCCTTCACATCGAGAGGAGCCAGTTGAGGTGGCTCGGGCATCTAGTCCGGATGCCTCCCGGGCGCCTCCCTGGTGAGGTGTTTCGGGCATGCCCAGTCGGCAGAAGGCCCCCGGGAAGACCTAGGACACGCTGGAGGGACTATGTCTCACAGCTGGCCTGGGAACGCCTTGGTGTCCTCCCGATGGAGCTGGAAGAGGTCGCCGGGGACTGGGAAGTCTGGACTTCCCTACTGAAGCTGCTGCCCCCGCGACCCGGACTCGGATAAGCGGTGGAAAATGGATGGATGGATGGATGGATGTTTGTTGTCCATAACATACGTGCCTGCCCATACCATAACTCCACTGCCAGCACTGAATGCACAGAGATACTGTGACGAGAGTCGGAGGCCCGTTGTTGTGTCATTCATCCCCAACCATCACCTCACGTTGCAACATGATAATGCATAGCCCCGTGTTGCAAGGACCGGTACACAATTCCTGGAAGCTGGAAACATGCCAGTACTTCAGTCACCCTTTGAGCATATAGGAGTTGGCCTGACCTCCTCCCACGTAACAAGCTTTAAATTATGTGAGCAAACAAAAACAGTGCACTTACTTAGTATTGGTTAGGCCGGGCATCGTTTGAATTCTCATTTCCTATGCTTTTCAGTGGTAGGGTCATGTTTTAAATGAGGGCGACCAAAGTTCTTGAATAAAATATCTGAATGTCTCCATAAATGTCTGTACATAAATGTTAAGAAGTCTCTTTACACAGGGGTACACTTTCCGCAAATTAATTTTATATTTGAAAACCTCATGAAAATACAATTACAATCGTTGATTATGTGTTGGAGAGTGTCTTTTGATGCAGAATAGATAGCGTAATTTAACCAGCTGCCCACACAGGTGAATGGATGTGAACGAATGTTTGGTGATCGGAGAGGCCGTAGGTGCGAATTGGCAGCCACGCTTCTGTCAGACTACCCCAGGGAAGCTGTGCCTACAGTTGTAGATTACCACCACCCGTGTGTGACCGAGGAGTGAATGAATAACGGATTCCCTTTATTGTGAAACGCTTTGGGAACCTCTGAAAATCTAGCGGTGAAATCCACACCTGTGCACTAAAGGACACACTCGTTATCACACTAGCTCTTGATGGTGTGCTGGAATGATCCAGACACAAAAAGATGCAGTGTTGCAAGGAGTTTTTGCATAGGTGATAGGGCATGACTCCTTTTTGTGACCGACTCCAAAGCAGCCCTTCCAGCAGCCAAAAGTGGCGCTGCTGCATAGACCATATGTCTCACTATTTTTATTTCTGCCAGTCCAAATATGTTGACAAGCTCACGGAAAATCCTCCCTCTCCGTGATATGTCATTGCACATATTGTATGTCTCCTGCTCGCCACAATGACAAGTCGTGTCTAATGCTTTGCCACTTTCCACCTGCCTTCCAAAAAGATGCAAAAATGCTGACCGCAAACAGGTTTCAGATTTGATGAATCACAATGAATGTGCAAAATGACCAATATTTTGTAGGTTCTGATGATCTGCGTATATTCTGTATATTCGTGAAGGCAAACACAAGCAAAATGGATTGCTAGTACTGTTTTGCTCATTTGACAGACGCAGTACAATCCTCATTGCACCCTATCAGGAGATCAGCCCTCACATGCAATTCATTTTGCACACTTTTTTGTTTACTGTCGATTAGGCCCTTAGTATGTCACCCACCTTGGAGAACCCCCTGCTCAAGTGAATTTACGGCCCCATTTGGACTTTTTCATTTAGGGATACACTCACTTTGGTTGCCCACAGGACAGTAAATTTACACTGATATCATTCACAGCTTATGTTGTTATACAACCTGTGCATTGACAACTTTCCATTCTAACAAAGTGTCAGTTATTGAAAAAGATATGTTTGCAGAAAAGTGAGGGCTGTACTCATTTTGCCAGGTACTGTATATGTACATGTGTAATAGATATTGATTCATTGAAATTGTTCAGTTCAAAAAATGAAACTCTCCTGTAGATTATAGTCTATTGATTCACTATACACATAGTGAAATAGTTCAAGAATGTATTTCTCAATAATTGTGATGATTATTATTTCTTACAGCTGATAAACACATTTCATACATTTAGAAAAAATCAATATTGTAAAACTGAACTGCACAGACCTCATGGGCCTCTAATGAAACTCCTTAAATCAAATTACTTTTGAATGCTATTCTAAACAATCAAGAAGCGCTATGTAATGGTTTACAATATTTATTTTTAGGAAAATGCAATGATGCAGACATGTGCAACAGTAACAATAATTGTGGAATTCATTTTATAGTAATTCCATGTCAAAAATGTCACATTTTGATGAAGTTTGACATGAGCGCTGATAAATAATCATCCTGCATATGTTTTGTTCCAGATGTTTTATTCATCCTTCTGCATGAATGGCTTGAATTTTCTGTCCACTCACAATGGCTATGGTTTATGCCTGCATATTAATTTAATACCAAACTGAAGGGCAAAGTTTAACGATCATAATAAAGCAGTATCCAGTGTACACAATTACATGCAACCAATGACGAAGCCACATTTTTGAGGAATCCCCACTCAAAGTGACTGGTTTTCACCACTCAATACCAATACCAATACCAATACCAATATAGATTGTAATTATGCACAAATTCACAAAATAATAATCAAATGTACTTATTTGTTCATATCATGCACAAAGAGCAACAACTTCATGCTCTTCTGTTCGCCTGGTGTTCAGGTGCACTTGTAATTGTGAGTGTTAGGTGCTAATTGTTTTTCTATTTTATACCCCCTATTAGAATTGTCGTTCCCCTCTTTGGGAACCAAGAGCCTAAAGTGCAGCAGTACTGAGTTCAGCTTGTGGTCCCGTTCCCGATATCTAATGAACAATGGCGACACTGTTTTTATTTTTTCCACTTGCCTTTGTTTGTTTACGGATTTCCCCTGCAAAGTGACATTTTAGATAGATTCATAGATAAAATACATATATACTTACTTAATTTACATACATACTTACTTATTAATCTTCAAGAGAAATTTACATCAAGAGAAATGTACGTTTTGATAAAAAGGAGACTATAGAGCCAAAGAAACAGCACTTTTAACACACTGCCTGTATGGAAAAAGCGTGTCCTCATCTTGCCTTGTCAATGTAATTTCCCCCTTGTTTCCTAGGCACGTGTGTTGCATAATTGTTCTCAGCATGTGGTTGTGTATGCATGCATGCAGGACCTGTCAGAACAACACCAGAAAACCTTGGCTGTACTCAGGAAACAACAGACTTTGATCCTGGATGAGGAACTTATCCAGTGGAAGAGGAGGCAGCAGCTAGCAGGCAATGGGGGTCCTCATGAGGGAGGACTAGATATCCTCCAGTCCTGGTACATTTTCCAATTCACTTTTACCTGCAGATTAATTCTTGTGAAAAATCAAAGGAGCCATCACGTTTTGTCCCTGTGCTCTGGCCTGTAGGTGTGAGAAGCTGGCAGACCTTATCTGGACAAACAGGCAACAGATCCGACGCTGTGAACATCTTACTCAACAGCTTCCTCTGCCAGGCCCCATGGAAGATCTACTTAACAAACTCAATGCAGACATTACTGATATTATCTCTGCCTTAGTCACTAGGTAACCATCAAACCTAACCTTACTGAGCTAATTAGAAGTTTGTCACAATCCTGTAGCATTACCAGCCAGAAAGGCTTCAGCAAGGCTGAAGTTTTTAATCATTGTACTTCCTTTGGATAATTCACTGAACCACGTCAATACCCAATTTTTTTGTTTAGCACCTTCATCATTGAAAAGCAACCGCCCCAAGTGTTAAGGACCCAGACCAAGTTTGCAGCCACAGTGCGCCTTTTGGTGGGTGGGAAACTCAATGTCCACATGAATCCGCCTCAAGTTAAGGCTGTCATCGTCAGTGAGCAACAGGCCAAAGCTCTACTCAAGAATGAGAGCACACACAGGTGAGGGGTTTATCAAGTATGACATTTAGTTCATGTGATTACAGAAGAAATGCACATTATCATATGCTTTACTGCAGACCTCTGCATCAGTCTCTAAATATTTCCTCTGTTCCATTCAAAGTGAAAGCAGCGGTGAAATCCTTAACAACAACTGTGTCATGGAGTATCACCAGGCCACGGGCACCCTCAGTGCACACTTCAGAAACATGGTATGATGTCATCTCGCCTTAACCGCCTTTTCTATTTACAGTAATCCCCCGTTGATCGCTCGTTAAATGGTTCCAGACTGTTGACAACTGAATTTCCGCATAGTAGAATCCCTTCCTTATTTTTATTTTGGAATATTTTTGTAGTTATGGCATAAACAGCCTGTTTACGCTTTTCTTAAAATGATTTTTATTGTTAGAGCCTTCTAGACATGCAAGAACACCCATATAGTCACCATTACATTCCTATTACCCAATATAAATAGATCTCGTAGGGGAGCAGAATGGGTAACAGGCAGGAAGTGAGGTCGATGGTTCGGAGTTGAGTTTTAGCTTGTTGTGGACTATGGCTGCGGCAGAATCCCGAGTTATTATTATGATTATTATTATTATGCTATTATTACTGTGCCTTTAATGAGATAATTTAAAACTGCAATAGAAACCTGTTATTCCGGCGGGGAAGTCTGACACTTATCTCACCGAACAATTACTGGCATCAAGTGAAAATGTTTAATTTGGGCAAAAAATACATACAATTTGCTTAAATGTGCATATTTTTTGACTAATAATAGGCCATTGTCAACCAAAAAACAGCCATAATTTATTTGTATGTTATAGTTTTTGACAAAAAGCGATGGAGCGATGGCTGACTGTATAATGGAACATTGAGTGGTTTATTTTCATGTATCGCTTTAGGAAAGCATACTTATCAGTTCTAATGTTTTCATAACAGTTTTTAAGTGCATGAACAATCAAATCAAATATATGTTGCCTTGATTAATTCCTACTATAGCATGTAAAGATTCATTCATTTTCTATGCCGCTTATTCTCATTAGGGTCACGGGGATGCTGGAGCCTATCCCAGCAGACTTTGGGCGAGAGGCGGGGTACACCCTGGACTGGCGGGGTACACCCTGGACTGGTCGCCAGTCAATCGCAGGGCACATATAGAACATGTGCCCCGCGAACATTCACACTCACATTCATAGTCTAATGGACAATTTAGGGTCGCCAATTAACCTAACATGCATGTTTTTGGAATGTGGGAGGGAACCGGAGTACCCGGAGAAAACCCACACACGCACGTGGGGAACATGCAAACTCCACACAGAGATGCCCAACGGAGATTTGAACCCAGGTCTTGCAGATCTCCTGACTGTGTTGCCAATGTGCTAACCACTCAGCCACCGTGCGGCCAGCATGTAAAGATTTTCAAATTAAATAATCTATGTTGTGTGTGTGTGTGTGTGTGTGTGTGTGTACACAGTCTCTAAAGCGAATCAAGCGGTCAGACCGGCGAGGAGCAGAGTCTGTGACGGAGGAAAAGTTCACTGTTCTGTTTGAATCACAGTTCAGCATCGGTGGCAATGAGCTGGTCTTCCATGTCAAAGTAAATGAACTTCACATTTCACCCTTTTTGTCTCCATTTAATGTTTTTAATGATTACCTACAATCTTTTATTGTATGTTTAAACCTTTTTTTCTTTCTCTCTTCCTCAACCTGCAGACTTTATCCCTACCTGTAGTGGTAATAGTGCATGGTAGTCAAGACAACAATGCCACAGCAACAGTACTTTGGGACAACGCCTTTGCTGAACCAGTGAGTCAAATTGTTTTATTCCTCTTCCAATATGGCTTACACCAGTCACTAACTGGGTCACTAACCCGTCAATCGCAATCCACTAGTCGATCTTTGTGACTTTGCGAGTCATTCACGAGAATATTAGAGAAGAAATCAGTCCCCTCCCACCCCTGAGAGTGACCAACAGGTACGCATTTTGACCACTGAACACACTCAAACGCCTCGCCGCTGTCCAGGCATGCAACGTGGAGTTTAGCGAGATGCAGTGACAGAGCTTAGTGAAGTGCCAGCGCACACAACACGTTAATATGGCTCAAAACAGCAAAAATTTTAAAAAATAGAGTCAAAGCCACAATGAGAAAAAGCTGTAATGTCGACAATTGCAATCAATAATAACACAAGTAAAACATTCCTGTGTCAAGAAAGAATCATAACTTGCCCCACTTTGTAATAAATGTGACAGTAGCTTTAAGGTAGACTGTAGGATATTTTTCCTTGTCTAACCCTTGTCTCGCCAGGGCAGGGTTCCATTCATCGTGCCAGATAAGGTTCTATGGACTCAGCTTTGTGAGGCCCTTGATATGAAGTACAGAGCGGAGATGCACAGTGAACGTGGACTGTCGGAGGATAACCTGGTCTTCTTGGCGCAGAAAGCATTCACAAGTACCGGTAATAACCCAGAGGAATACCGCAACATGACAATATCCTGGGCCCAGTTCAACAGGGTGAGGACATTGTCTTTCCACCAGTACTAAATCTCTCACACTTGTACTTTGAGAGAAAGTTGTGCTCCTGTAGTATAGCTTAGGACTTACCAGCTACTTGTATCATTATAGGAAAGCTTACCTGGACGCAACTTCACTTTTTGGCAGTGGTTTGATGGCGTTATGGAACTCATGAAGAAACATCTCAAGCCTCACTGGAATGATGGGTAATAATCACATAGTTTTCTTGTAACAAACTGGTTTCATATTGGTAAACATCAGTAAAAAATCCAATAAATTCATTCTGGAGACCCAAAAATGTTATCACAAAAGAGTATTTTAATATTTTTACATGCAGAAAACAATTTGAAATGCATTTAAATTAGGGCGATCAAAGTAATTAATTTAATTAATTACGTGGTTTTCTTTTTTACATAATTAACGTATACGCATCATGGCAAGCCACACCTTTCTGTTATGAAGACAGACGGCGGCACAGTGTAGCTCCCCACAGAGTCTGACACTCTTTATAACTATTCTGACCTGAACACATCAACAGCAGTGCATTTCCAACACCATATACTGTACGTATCTCCATCATGTCTCTAGGCCTTTCAGCCACAGAACGACACTTTCTCATTGTCACATCTCATTCTCATTCTTTCATATCATGCCTGTGCGCTTAGCATTGTAGTGCTGCTGAAGGACGATCGGTCACCCCAGTCTGAAGTCAAAAACACTCAGCAGCGCACTTCGAAACGTGGATGCCAATTTGCACCTACGGCCTTTCTGACCACCACCGAACTTTTATTCACATTCATACACCAGTGTGGGCAGCACTGGATGCAAGGTGGATGCAACAGTGACTGGGGGAGGGGAGCGTTTTAGATGGGCAGCCAGCTCTAGTGAGAGTGCTGGTGGTTTAAACTTCATCCATCTGCAAATGATGGCGACCACGGTGTTTCTCTGGACTTTCCAAATCATGTGCAATGACCTCAGTTTAAAACTACAATCCAGATTTAAGCTGTAAAACAGGATTCACTTGAGCTGAATTTTGAGCTCCATGGCAAAAGGTGTGAATACTTATTTACATGTGATTTCTTCAGTTTTTCATTGGTAGTACATTGGTGAGCATTTAAAACAACTATTTTGTCAATGTGGGGTGTTTGTGTAGAATTATGGCGAGGCGAATAATTGCTATTTTCCAATTTGGTATAAAGAAAACGTGGAAAAACTGTGAACAGAAATCAGAGTGGGACCAGGGGAGTTGCAAATGACCCGGCCCTTTAAACCCAAATAATACTACTCATGATAACATCATTTTACAAGTCCACCTCCTATCCGGGCCTGGGCCGGGGGCGTGCCGCCATCCCAACACCCCAAATGCACTGTTTGATGAAAAGCAATAACCGAAATACTGCAGCATAATGCTTTTAAGATCCCTATAACTATAGATAGCTGAATTGTAGGCATAGCAAATTGCAAACATAGCAAAACCTAACTGGCTGCATAAGATTTCTAAATACATCTGAAATGTTGCAGGGCCATCCTGGGTTTTGTTAACAAGCAACAGGCACAGGACATGCTTATGTCCAAACCTAACGGCACATTCCTGCTACGATTCAGCGACTCGGAGATTGGCGGTATAACCATTGCCTGGGTGGCTGAGAACCCCAACAAAGCAGGTATCATGTTTGTGCAAATACTGTTTGCCAACACTTTAATTTCAGGTATAATTTCTTTTGTTCCTTTTTGCAGCTAATCCTGAAGATGACCCCAATAAAAGATTGCACAAGTACATACACTACCAGTCAAAACGTTAAGAACACCCCAATTTCTCTGGAGGAAAAACCTACATTTTAATGATAGCCTGTCTCTCTTCCATTTGTTATTTTCTTGCCATTTTTGTAGCAACAAATTGCTTTTTCCTCATTACAACACTGTTCAACTGATGTTCATTAGGGAATAGTACAACAGTGTGTTCCCAACACTGTTTTTATGCAGAGGAGTGGAGGTAGCAGGCAAACCTTGGAGCACCTGTAGGAATTAGTTGTACTTGATCAACCTCCATTTCTGCAGAACAGCTTTACATTGTTGACTCATGTTGTGGTCCTTAAAACGCTTTTTGTAAAATTCCAAAATACCCATTATTTTTCAGTTTTAGGTAACCTTTTCTTTTTTTTAACCTTTGGTACCCTTGTACCCTTTCAAGCTATTCACTGGTCTTGAACAACTAGAATTTCAATAAAAATTATAATAAATATGGTGTTCTAGAACTGTTGAGATGAGGTGAGATTTGTTGTGTCTTTGAATCCATACCGGTCATAAGCACTGTTAGGTGTTTACCAAATAAACACACAGCGTAATTTCTCAGATTTCACCAAATTGTCTTGCCTCCACACCTCTGATATATACAGTAAACTGGGTCTAAAATGGTTAATGTGATCCAGTTGTTCCTATTTTTGCACAGGTGAAAGGCTCGTATGGAATCTGTTGCCTTATACAACCAAGGATTTCTCCATTCGCTCCTTAGCTGACCGCATCAGCGATCTGAACCATCTCCTGTTTCTTTTTCCTGACCGGCCCAAAGATGAGGTCTTTGCCAAGTACTACACACCTCCACTATGTATGTATTACAACAGTGAACCTGTGTCTATTCTTTTTACTCCTCTGCCTGGGGCTTCATACATATTTGTGAAAATAGTGCATCAAATAAATCACAAATACATTATTCATGATTCATGAATATAAACTTATCAAAACTTCCATTTGGAAGTTGCCTTATTTTTCAAAGTTAATTTTATGTCTGTCTTGCAGCGAAAGCCGTGGATGGCTACGTAAAACCACAGATCAAACAAGTTGTGCCAGAGTGAGTTATTTCACGATCTACTAAATACTGTACTGTTAAATACTAACACTATGTATTCCCAGACACATAAAAAAATTCAAGTTTCTTCTTTCTATAAACACTTACTGCCCATATAAAGTGGTGTGAAACAGTGTTTGCCCTCTTCACAATGTTGATGATTTTTTTTTGCATGTTTGTCACACTTAATTGTTTCAGATCATCAAATTTAAATATTCCGTCACTGACAACACAACTGAACACAAAATGTGGTTTTGAAATGAAATGTTGTGAAACACCCGCCCCTTTTTAAAACTTAACGTAACTGACTTTAATTGAGATCTATAAGTCTGGAAAAGGTTTCTAAAGCCCTTTCTAAAGCTTTGGGACTCCGGCAAACCACAATGAGAGCCATTAACCACAAATGGCGAAAACATGGAACACTGGTGAACCTTCCCAGGTGTGGATGGCCAACCAAAATTACGAGAGCAGACTACTCATCCAAAAGGATCTTCGGCAATGTCCAAAGAACTGCAGGCCTGAAATGCCTCAGTTAAGGTCAGTGTTCATGACTCCACCATAAGAAAGAAAAACGGCCTTCATGGCAGAGTTCCAGGACAAAAACCACAAAAAGAACATGAAGGCTCATTTCAATTTTGCCAGAAAACATTTTGATGATCCTGGATGAGGATCATCAAAATAACTTTGGAGTGGCCTAGGCCAAGTCCTAACCTGAATTCTATTGAGATGCTGTGGCATGACCTTAAAAAGGCACTTCATGCTGAAAAACCTTTCAGAGTGTCTCAATTACAACAATTTTGCAACGATAAGTGGGCCAGAATCCCTCCCATAGGTTTAGGGGCAATCACATCCACACTGGGCCATGTAGCTTTGGATTTTTTTTTGTGTTGTCATTGACTAAATTTGTTCGATGATCTAAAGTGTAACAAAAAAATAAGAAATCAAACATTTTTTCATACCAGTGTCTTTACACATTTACAGAAGAGCATAATCTAATGTGGTTTTAGACTAAGTTTCCAAACCAGAGAAAGTAAGTACTAAGCCTGAAAGCAACAATGTTTTGGACTGTGGAAGCCAGAAAACAATTTGCATTAAATACAATTTTTGTCATCACCTTTAAAAAATATTTGGACATGGTGTGTTAAGACATGGTTGTAATAATTGTGGTTAGAGTTGTAATTAAACAGTGTGGCACATCTCTGTGACAGATTCACCACCCCAAACCCTGAACCAAGCGGAACAACTCCCACGTTCATAGACCAGACAACTTCTCCCTCTCTTGTCCACCCCAATAATTTTGCCGCCTACCCCTCCATGTAAGCATGCATCCTTATTTTTATTTACACAACCACAAAGATTGTTTTAAGTTTATTATGAAGATTCTGCTGTGCTTTTTAAGATGTGGTTACAAATATTAAGTTAGTGGTAATATTTTTGCAAAATGTATGTACATTTAAAGCCATATTTTTTCCTAAAAACATTTTGGTGGGTTTCCAAATTGTATAATGGCAGTTGAGCACTATGGCAGAGTTTTCCCAAGAAGGTCAAGTTAATCCAGTGGTTATTTTTTGTCATGCCTCCCCCACAGGACAAAAATGTTTTCACTCCCCAATTTGAAATACTATTGAGAAACTGATAATATCAATTTATTTGTCTGTACTGTACCAGGAAAGTGCAACAACATGGAGACCTGGGAAGCATATAAGCATATTCAAAGAGTCAAATTTCATGTTGAGTATGATGAATTTGTACATGTTGGCAGGCCTGCACTGAAAGTACTCCCAGCTTCTTGAGCCCCCCCACCCCCCTACACACACACACTCACCCCCGACACCTTACCGCGCCTCCCCCAAGGGTGGCCTGCCCCACTATTTGAGAAGCACTGAGTTAATCAGAAAGATAGATACTTCAATAATCCATCCATCCATCCGTTTTCCTCCGCTTATCCGGGTCTGGGTCGCGGGGGAAGCAGCTTCAGTAGGGAAGTCCAGACTTCCCGGTCCCCAGCGACCTCATCCAGCTCCATCGGGAGGACACCAAGGCGTTCCCAGGCCAGTTGTGAGACATAGTCCCTCCAGCGTGTCCTAGGTCTTCCCGGGGGCCTTCTCCCGACTGGGCATGCCCGAAACACCTCACCAGGGAGGCGCCCGGGAGGCATCCGGACTAGATGCCCGAGCCACCTCAACTGGCTCCTCTCGATGTGAAGGAGCAGCGGCTCTACTCTGAGCTCCTCCCGGATGGCCGAGCTCCTCACCCTACTTTAATAATCTCCAAGAGAAATGTATGTTTCAAGCAGCTCTTCAAAAATGTCATAACAAATTTAATCACATAAAACAATCAAGGCAAGACAGGAGAGAAAAATAAGAAAATAGAATAAGGATAAATAAACAAAGTGTAAAATAAAATACATACACAGATGTACCACAAACTAACTCAAATGTTGTTAACCTATTAGAATATTAGAACCCAGTAGTTAACCTATCAGAAGCTTCCAAAACTGTGTAATTATTGCAACAAATTATTGTGTAGAATATTCTCCCAAAATGTTGCTGTCCCTTCAGGGGGGACACCATGTTGGATGCAGAGGCAGACTTTGACCTGGACGACACCATGGATGTGGCTCGACATGTGGAGGAGCTGCTCTGTCGGCCCATGGCCAACCAATGGAGCAGTCAGCAGTCCTGAAAGGGACACATGCGTTCTCATCCCATTCATCCCATCACCCGTGTGACCGTGCCATCACAGAACCGCAGAACCGGCTTCATAAATGGGACTTTATTGCAAGATAACGGTCAGGTATTGAATTGCCTTTTGTTTGTCTAAGTTAGCCTATGGGAGGAAAACTCTGACAGACACCTTTTCACAACAGCCGACATTTTTCTAAAAGTCTGTTGTTTTTTTTAGATTTTATTTCTACTTATACAGAAGTACAGAATTATCAGTGCCTACAGTAACTTCAGTATTAAGGTAAATATACACATAAGTTTAACCACCTTTGTTTTCATATTTTAATGTACTGATGTTTTACTATGCTATAAGGAGACTAATTTACAATTGTACAGGCCCTGGGCTCTAATTTTGTAGTGCAGGCGAGGCGCACCTTACACCTCGCCTGCGCCTTGCCAATGTGCCGTGGTTTAGGCACATTTTGCAATTTCGTGCCAGGCACAGGCGGCCGTAAATTGAGAGAAACCGGAGAAAGTGGCAAAGAGGGAGGAGAGAAGGCGTGACTGGGTCTAACACAGCCGTGTCAAATCTTCACCAATCAAATAAGCTCCTCTCCTCACCTTTAAATGTGCCACTGGCGAAACGCATTGCAAGTTTTGTTAAATATGGATGAAGACAGCGGAAGACGGCCAAACTTCTCCCAGACAGAAAGTGATGTTTTGGTCCTGGAGATCCAAGCTCGCAGTGGCCGAATATATGGTCACGCAAGCAGACCTCCACGAGCTGAAGATGCAAAAGTGGCCAGGAAGGAGATTACAAGTATCGTAAATATGGTTTGCTCTGACGTACTGAGAACCGTTGCCCAGTGTAAAAAACGGTTCAATGATGTCAGAAAAAGGGAAAAACAAAAACTGTCTGAGCCACATGGTGGCCACAGGTGGGCAGCCCCTCAACCAGTGTGACACTGAGCTTGGCAGAGAGCCATTGCGTCCCCCGCCCTCTCAGCTGTCAGTATCGAGGGTTTTGGTGGAGTTGAGGTTGGTATTACAGGTAAGGTAACTTTTTTCCCCGCTAATAAAGACACTCGTATTTAGTAACCCAAATTTGAACCCCGTGTAGTATGAATAAACAAAAACTATGCATAATGGGGATGAAATTCGAAGCAACTGTGCGTAAAAGATGCATTGCCAAGCTCGTGGTCGCTTGTGTTTGCATGTGTGATGAACTTGTATTACTCAGTGAATTATGATAATTTTTGCAACTTTTTGCAATTGTGTAACCGAACACAATCAAAGGTGTCAGTACGTTTCATTTACCGTTTATTTACAATAACCCACAACAATATCATCCACTGGAAACCGATGGGGGGAGATTCGGCGACAGAGGGGGTGGTAGCCAGAAAGAGACGGTGTGACAGAGGCAGACAGGACAGTCAATATAGATGAAAATGTGTGTGCTGATTCACATAGTTAGTTTAAAGAGTGGTTGTTGTGATTATTAATTGCATTCAAAGGTGCCTGACATTGTGTAAACCGGCCTGTGGAGTTTTGGTGACGTGTGCGCACGTCAGCCAAATTACCACTAGACTGGCTGTACTTCGCCTTACGCCGAGAGTAGGCCAGGTTGGAGCTGGCGAGCTCTCAGCGCACCCTCGGCAAAGCCTTTTGCCACAAAATTGTCACTACGCCATTCTGAATCAGCCGGCACCTCCCGCTGTTGCGCCCCCATTCCTGCCGCGGCACGCCTAGGCCTACTCAATTACCAAATTGGTTTCGCACTGTGTTACGCCAATTGAAATTACCACTGCGCAGCCTGCGCCACACTGCGCCATACATGAAATTAGAGCCCCATGTGTTCAACTATATGCCAAGTATATAACACAGAAATGTAAAAACACACTTGTCGGTATTTGAAGCTGCACTTTGATCATTTCGTACTGCAGGTTTGTCTAAATTGATTCCTCAGCAATGAGGTATGTATAGTATATAGACATATGGGCAGAATAGCATCTCTGTCATTGCCAAGGCAATCATGAACGGCCCTCTCTAGTGGTCAGTCGATTTAGTCTGGACGCCTCGTGATAAGGCAGGACTGTAATGTTTGTTTCTCACCACACAGCACTGGTGCTACAGAGGTTGATAGTTTTATCGCACAAGCAAGAAAGTTGTAGCACCCTGGCAAATGATACAGTATCCATGCATAAAATGCACACATAATAAAGTACAGGAACGAAACTGTAGAAGAATGAAGGAGTATCTGGCCAATATTGGCAACTGGTGGCCGTGCGATTTTTGACTTTTCCCTAGGTACGATGTTTTTTTTTTTACATTGTGGAGAACTTAGTTGTTACTAAGAGGAGTCACGTATGGAGGATGTCCAGAATATCTGAAGGTGCCGTGGCTGCACTAATTCCATCCATAGGATGCAGTAGGATGTGATATGTCGGATGCATGGCGCATAACACACAAGTGCAACGTACGGAGAAACTACCCAAACCTGACACCAGCAAAACGCAGTGCTTGAAAACGTACGAAGTGTGCAAGAATGACTTGCAACCTGAACCGTAGAGTTTGTTTGACATGACAAAGAACCTTTGCGGCCATTCTACGGCCCAGAAACCAGTACGTGAGCAAACAGTTAGAGAGGAGTATATTACTGGGCCATAATTAATACATGTGTTACAACACACTTGTAAATGTAAACCCTTTATGTAAATGTTGATCAGAAATCAGAGAAGGTGTTCACATTTGTGGGCTGTACGCGCTCTAAATGAGTCTTGTACACACATAAAATTTCAAATTAGTCAATAATGCCATTTAGCGACTTGTAACAATTACGACAGCCAATAGCTACTTTCCTTACTGAGGAGTTGGCAACATTGTATACTGAAACACAATATAGCCATAAAGGAAGCTACAATAGATTAGCACACACATTTTATGTAGATACTTGTTTGTGAACTTGTGCACATGGTGACACGACGTCACAACAAGTAAGAGCAGTTCTTAATTATTTAGAACGTAAAATGAGTGTGGACGAATGAACAATAACGGCAATAACAGTAACATTTCAGGAGTGGTCACTCTTGGACATCAACCGAAGCGACAAATGATACCAATCATCGAAAAATGTTAAGACTATTGCAGGAATTTACATTTTGCACTGTTAGATCTTAAGAAGTTTCTAAGTAGAGGTTCAAAATTCTAAAAGAAGAAAAGTTTTAAGTGGGCAATTTATTGCAAACAATATTGCATTAAAGTGAAATGGGCTGTTCATCAAAATTTAAGACCATAGCAAAAAAAAAAAAAAAACCTTAATGAAATGTTAAAAAATAATGAGAACATTCTGGTTAATTTCCTCAAAAATTGGTCTGGGCATGCTTAATGCCAGTTTTTCCTGGCAACTAATGGGAATGTTGCTCCATGTGGTGAAGATCCCTTGACGTACATCCCCAAATGTTCTCAATTGGATTTACATCAGGAGAATATGCAGACTGGTCCACAAGAGTGAGGTTATTCCTCTGGAAGATGTCCTCTGTCAGGCGGGCATTGTGAACTGCGGCATTACCACGCAGACGAAGGGTGAGGGATGCCCCTTGTAACATCTCCACACAGCCAGCTGCCATATGACACCCCTGAATCTCCACTGTTCCATTGGAGGAAAAAGCAGGCCAGATCAGGATGGCGCCCCCTCCGCTGTGCCGTCTGGAAAACATCCCAGCCCAGAGTTTGACTTTTTAAAGCTACGGTCTGAAACTTTGGATCAGCCTATTTACATTTGTAAGTCTAGCAATGTTGCTAATGTTAACATTCACAGTTATGGTTGCTCTGCTTGTGCATAAATGAACTAAAAGGATCCAAAAATATTATAATGCGGGAAAGTTTTAAGTGTTTATGTATACATTCATTGGCGTCTGATCTTGTTTGGCTTATTGTGTTTGTAAAGCACAGTGGCTTACACTTCACTAGGGGGAGACAAAGAACAAGAAAAGATCCTTGAGAAAATCACTCTGGTACATTATAATACTGTAATACTTTTAAAAATTATTATTGTTATATTGCATGTCCTGCGATTGACCGGCGACCATTCCAGCGTGTACCCCGCCTCTCGCCCAAAGTCAGCTGGGATAGGCTCCAGCATACCCACGACCCTAATGAGGATAAGCGGTATAGAAAATGGATGGATGGATTGATATAACATGTCATAGTAATAATGACAGTCCAAAATACTTTTTATTTTCTGTATTGAATTCTGACATGTTCATTAGTATCGTCACCTTTTGTTACCAGTCAGCTGTAATCCAAAGGTCCTCTTATGGTATTGCAGTGGTGTCCAAAGTGCTTAGTTTATCGGCCTGTGTCATCTTCAAAAAAATACAAATCAAGACCCACATGTTTTTGATAGATTTCTATGTTTTATTGACATGATTTTGTTAAGCTGTCTACATTGTATTGGTCTGAGCGTGACCTCCTTGGTTGATTGCTCTATAAATAGGCTCTTCTTTTTGGCACTTCTTAAGAACGGTGATGGTCTGTTACTAGGAATGGCCCAGCAGGGACACAACTTTTGATACGATTCCGATATTGCAGCCTTAAATATTAGCCGACACCAGGATGAGAAAAACAAACCCCTTTACTCCATTTAGTACTGTATCTAGTGTACAGTTTTATCGACAGTAGGCATAATGTAGCGAGAAACCTGACATTACTCACCTCAGACAAGGGCTGGCTCTTTTCTATTCTAGCCTTTTTGCTGTCCCGTGTGAGTTTGTCACACATTACCAATGTTTCAAACGACTATATGTCAGGAAGCCGTGGTGTTTGGTCGTATTCAACTTCCCTGGTTCCGTGTCACCAAGGGAACTTGTGCATGTCAATTTTTTCGCTCAGTTGCAACGTCTTTTTCGGACTTTAACAAAAAAATACTGCCACATGACCACATCGCCCCCACTCCTTGCTAAACACACCAGCACACGCTGTTGCTGTGATCACGCGGGTTCTGCATGATGAAAGGAAGTACTGCTGCTGGTGCTCACTATGGAATGGGCAGTTTGGATTGGGGTGCCAATAGCAGAGATTTTAGATGGAGGTCAATATAATCGATGATTTTTTTTTTGCTGATCAGGGCACCCCTATCTGTTACCGTGCTGCATTTCTTGTCTGCATTGTAGATTCAACATTAGCTTATTAACAGATACGTAATTACAGAAAGCTATTTTTGTCCGTTTGCCCACCAGATCGCTGTAGAATGAACTCTATCGCTATTTCTATTTGGCAGTTACAGCCATTTTATGTTGAAGACCTCAATTTTGAACCATGACCACACATAATGTGGTATGCTCACATTCACACATTACATCATCCATTGAATACACCCTGGACTGACACAGTCACAGGGTAAATTCTGTATAACGTCACATGGTGCCTGACTCAGTGGCTTAAAGCGAAACCCTGCATGACGTCTCTACCGTGTCGTCTTGCTTACGATGGTCAGAATGTGGCCTTAAATGTGAATACTTGTACTTTTTTTTTGTATTTTTTGTTTTCTTGTCTAATTCTGCAGGTTGAACGCATGCATGTTGTAAAAATGAAAGCTAGATTGCTTTTTATCGGAAAATGCTAATACCTCATAACAGCATATTTTTAAGTGAACAATTGTTCCAGCAGATCAACTGGTGTGTTGTTGATTGTTTGACTATGAAATAACATTAAAAATATATACTTTCCTGGATGTATTTGCTATGATCTGCCATGCTTTGGGGATTTTAGGGAACAATACCATTCAGTACAGAACATTTTCGGACATGCCAGTCCGAGATCAACAAAAGAATGTCCAATGCATATATTAAAGGGGGCGGTGTCCAAGGTGCAGCCCGGGGGGCCAGTTTTGGCCATTAAAAAAAATCCATTGTACCTTGGCATATTAAGAAAATTAAATAATTATTAACGAGATACATTGTATATACCTGTTTTTGTATACCCCAATTTTCATATGATTTGGTTTTTGTTGGAGTTTTTTGCCATGATGTTACCTCCATTTTTGTGCAGTCTCGATGTTTTATGTTGGGCATCTCTGTGTGGAGTTTGCATGTTCTCCCCATGCGTGCGTGGGTTTTCTCCGGGTACTCCGGTTTTCTCCCACATTCCAAAACCATGTAAGCTAGGCTAAATTGTCCATTAGAGTGTGAATGCTTGTACAGTTTGTCTGCCCTGCGATTGACTAGCGACCAGTCCAGGGGGTACCCCGCCTCCCGCCCAAAGCTAGCTGGGATAGGCTCCAGCATACCCGCGACCCTAATGAGGATAAGCGGCATAGTAAGTGGATGGATGGATGGATGTTTAGTGGTTGACTACAGCCTGTTTGTCAGTAAGGTTACAATGATGACACATTACCTTACATCAAATTACCTTTACTTACATTGCATGGGGTCAGCCATGGATGCAGAGTGAAAGTGGAACATTTTTTTGCTTTTTACTTTGTCCTTCTTCCCCAATCAGTTTCAATCCCTTTCTTAAGTTTGGAATAAATAAATTGGGGGCTAACTAGTTAGCTGGGTAGATTGCTATGCTTAAAGCGGCAGCTCTCTCTTGTGTCCCTGCAGAGATCCCGTAGCCCGCATGTAAGTTGCGCAATGTGGTGTAAACAAAGCAGTGTGCATATTTTACACATGTACCAGTCAGTCAAGTGACAAAAGTCATAGCGAGGATGGTTGGATTTTTTATTTTTTTTTAATGCCATGTGACCCATTTCATGACAAAAAGAAAGTTATGTCTACTATACAGGTGTTGTTTTATGTCTACGGGGCTGTAATAATGGTTTTAAAAAACAACATAATTAGAAGGGCACAGGTTTTCTATGCTCGTATGAAGATATGTCATTGATTAACATTGAATCCTACTTTGTGGAAATTCACCTATCACGGTCAGGTCTGGAACCAAACAACTACGATATACGAAGGATTACTATATTGCCATAAACTTCAGGAACATGTCCAAACTGGGCTGCATAATTTTCTGGCATATGTAACACAAACTTGTATTCATTTTGTTGGAGTTTATACTATTTTTTAATTAAAATAATTTCATTGCAAATTGTTTTTTCTTTGTGTTTTTACATCTCCCTAAATTCTTACATTGGATTGAAGAAGACTTTGCTCAGAAATGTCTGTTTTGTTGTGGTTTTTCGTGTGCCTTCACAGAGTTAAACCATTACAAAGCTTATGTGAAGTGTGCTTTTCCTTTCGGCTTATCTCGTCAAGGGTCGCCACAGCGAATCATTTTCGCATGTAAACGTGATAATCCATTATCGGTGATGATGTTTGTTTTCATTTCGAAATGCACTTTTATGATGCAACACATTCTGTTGTAAATCATTGCTACTAGAATTGAACTATGCTATGTGTGTGGCGGATAACAGTGATGAAACTGTACATACACTTTTGGAAAGTAGCCGAAAATAGTACAAACTGTACCATCAAAGACAAGTTTCAGGAGTTCGTAACATGACAAGAGTGCCTTGCTTAGAAGCTTTTTGATGGTACTCAAAAGCAAGATTGAGCAAGGACAAGACCCAAAAAACACGAGCACACTTGTGACTACGTATTGCTGTGCTGGGCTTCGGAGAGACAGCTGACTTCTATGACTGATGATTGTCTGAGTGGGGGCGGTTGGTTGAAATGTAACTATAACGGTCCAAAAGCAGGAAGTCCATCCAGTTCCTCTCAGCCCTTACGTAAGTTAAACTGAATCATGTTTTCGGAGATGCGTAATTGCGTTGGCTAAATGTGGATGTGTACTACATTACCGAGAAACCTTCGCGCTCCGGGGTAAACTGGAAGCTTACACACTTTTCAAGCTAGGAGTGAGTAACGTCAATGTGCTGGCGCATCTGATCGGGGATTGGCTTCACCTGGCAGTCATTCAGCTTGGATGCCTGAATTCTACTTTTGTGCAACGGGCCCCTGATCAAAAATGTTAAGACCAGCTGAAAAATGGCAGGAATATGCAATTTTTGCACTGTTGGAGCTTAAGGAGGTTCGAAGTACAGCTTCAAAATGCAAAACGAAGAGTTGGGAGACCGCATTAAAGTAACAGACAACCATTAAAGTAGAATAGGCTGTTCATCAGCTGATCAAAAGTTTAAGACCGCAGGCTTTAAAAGCCAAAATCTTGGCAAAAATGTCATTTTCTGTCAAATATTCACATTCATGATGTGAAAAAGTTTTCTCTAATTCAACGCGGTCGGATTGCTGAGCCGAGTTTAGGCTCAGTAAGACAGTCAAATGAAACTTCCCCAAAGATCCTGGGGGTTACGGAACAAAACAACTCTTGGCTTAAAAAAAATGTCACTTGCTCTAAGCCAGGGGTCCGGATTGGCTGTCCTTGAAGGCACACGCTGATCCTCGGTCCAAATGTAGGTTGTTCCTCTAATGCCTCGTCTCCTTTAACGCCATAAAATTGCCCCTTTTGGAGTTTGCTTTTGTTTTCCACACGACACAGTGGAGGGCTGCCATCATGGTCTCGAATGCTTTTTCCAACAACAGAGCTTCAGGTTGTGCAGGGGCGTCAAACAGCAGCTGCCTACGTGCAGGTGATGCCGGGGCAAATCCCTCATGACTGAAGGCCATCGTCTGTGTGGTAATGGCTGGCTTTTTCAACAGGACAACGCTGCAGCTCACAATCTCCGCCTGAAAAGCAATTCTTCCAGAGGAATAAACTCTTTTTTTGGACCATCTTTTGGGTTCCCTTGAACCCAGGATGGCAAAGGGAAGTTCATACAAAAATGGACATGGGTTCCAGACAGTGGATGCCCTCAATGAAGCCATCTTGACCACCTGGAGCAACATTCCCACTAGCCTCCTGGAAACACTGGAATCAAGCATGCCCAAACCAATTTTTGAGGTGGTTAACAAAAATGGCGCAGCTACTTATTCCTTTTTTGAACATTCTATTTCTATTTTGGGTGAATAGAAAGGAATACTGCATTCACTCGTATTTCAACATTATAGTTTCACTTGGACCATACTGAACAATACAACATGGTTGCAAACTGTGATGGAAAATGCTGTTTACATGCTTCGGTTCACTGAATTTTCCGAGCTAAACAAAAATGGAATTCCGGCTTCATGCGTACACAAACATCATGTTAGGAAACAAACACTTACCTTGACTGTAAACAGTGCTTTTCGTCTGTTTACTCATTCTACCATGTCTGTTTAGAGAGGGCAACAGATAAGATAACAGATTTATGGAAATTATAGAGGATGAGATGAGTTAGAAGTTATGCCGTGACCAGTGTGGTGATGGAGGTGCTGACTCTTTTGGAGTTTTATTCATGGATTTATTTATTTTTTTCATTTCAACACAGGTTGATCATTAGAAGGATAACAAAAAAAGTATTCAGATTGTTTGGAAATACTTCTTAGTCCCTCAATTAATTTATTTGATTGTTGTGTAGAGCTAAAAGGGAGGATTTCTGTAAGAAGCGGTGCTTTCAATATCCAGTCTCATCAAAGATCTTCACATTTCAGTGCAATAAATGACTACTGTTATTATCTGCGTATTTTCCACCACAGCAATTATATTTAGATATAAAAAAAATGCTGGTAGGGGCAGGTATTACATTATTATTGGATGTTATTATTTTATTTTATAATTATTTAAATAATGCCATAAGAAAAAGGGCACATTTACACTATGGGATGCTGTTTTATTAATTATAATTATTTCAATCACAATACCGGGAGAAATGAGCCTTTCATTAAAATCCTGCTTTACTTACAGGCAGGATGCCATATGCTCAAAAGGGGCAGGCATTAAATTATTATTGGATGTTATTGTTGTATTTGATAATAAATTGAAAAGGAAAATGTATAATAAAAAAAAAACATTTTATTTTTAAGGGAAATCTAATACGGTGAAAGGTTTCCGTTACTTAATTTTGCAAGCGGAAGTTGTTACAATAAAGTTGGTTGAAAAAAAAAAAAAACCTTCACACGGCTGCCGTAAAGGAGTGCAAACGTGTTTTGCGACAGTTCGGACCGGAACCAAATTTAGCTCGCCCGAAGTGTGATGGCGATCTCCCGCCTTTATCTCGTGCATCTTCGGGCGTCGAGGCTGGAGTGTGTCGTTTATGTCCTCACCGGGAACGGGTAGGACTTCGTTTTTCAGGCGGCGGTTCGGCGCGTGTTGCGACTTCCTCGCGCGTTTAGGAATGCTAGGCGCCGAACGGGAAGAGTTGGGGAGCCACGTTGGGGTGGAACAGCCCGTCTGCGCGCTCCTGGTACGTTCATGTGTCCGGCCTGCGGCGGTTTCTATTGACGGGAACGGAACGCCACCCCTGAACGTGCCGCCGAGACGCGGCAGGACCTTCTGAAGCGAGCACGCGCATGACGCCACCGGCCCGTGATGACGTTCGCTCTGCCTCGTGTGTGACGCAATCGGTTTTATTTTGAAATCCCTCTGCGGAAGCGGTGCCCCCCCCCCCACGATTGACGTCGCGAGGAAGTGGGATGTGGCCGGACTGTATTTGCGCTGCTGTTCGAGATATGAAAGGCATTGAACCAGCGCGCCTCGGGACCAGTGCTGCGTCGCAGGTGACAGCGGGGATTACGACACTGTTTCCGGCCGTCGGGGGTCGAAAGCAGCGAACGGAGCCGCCGAGTCGCTCGCGTCCGGATTGGGCCACTTGGCCGACGATTTCACCACCTCGCGCCCGAACATTTGAGTGCAATTGCTCGACATCCAGCATGTGAATCCCTCCGGCGACCCGTTTCCTGATTGCATTTCGCACTGAGCTCGTTCACCGCAAGTGTCAGCAAGTCGTCGTCATCAGCTGACGATGGAGTCCACGCTAGCGCTGAGCAGACTGGAGCTGACTTCCAGCACCGTCAACGTGGGCCCGGGCATCTCCCCCGGGGAGAGGGGCGCTCAGCGGGCAAAGGAAGCGGCAGCCTCGGCGCACCTGAACGGCTGCGTGCCGCTGTCACACCAGGTCGCGGGTCACAAGTATGGAGTCGATAAAGTGGGTGAGTGAAATGCACCAAAGCTTTTTATTATTATTATTATTATTATTATTATTGGTATGCTCCTTCTTCTTATGGACGGTGTGTTGCACCGTGTATGCATGACTGGGAGATGTGGGAGACAACATGTTCAGGATCCACAGAGGAGAGCTCTGCCCGAGAGGCACAATTCTTTGCATGTTTATTACAATCCGTGCAGGATACACCAAGGAAGCAATAGGACGCGGACATGTCCAGCAAATCCACACCACTGGTGCACTTTGTGGGGTGCGGGCTTTTGCAGACAGACACATGTAAAAATACAGACTCACAGGCGAGCCAACATTACAAGGAAATACACGTGGAAAGAGAACGAGAAGCATTCATTCGTTCATTTTCTATGCCGCTTATCCTCATTAGGGTGGCGGGGATGCTAGAGCCTATCCCAGCTGGCTTTGGCCGGGAGGCGGGGTACACCCTGGACTGGTCACCAGTCAATTGCAGGGCACATATAGACAAACATTCATACCGATGGGCAATTTAGAGCGGCCGATGAAGCTAACATGCGTGTTTTTGGAATGTGGGAGGAAAGCGGAGAACCCGCAGAAAACCCACGCACGCACGGGGAGAACATGCAAACTCCACACAGAAATGCCCATTGGAGATTCGAACCCTGAATCTCCTGACTGTGAGGCCAACATGCTACCCACTGGACCACAGTGCGGCCCATAACGGGAATCAGTAACACAAAATATACAAATCTTTTTCCGTTTTGTCTTTGTCTTTTCTATTTGCTTTTTCCTCATTGCATTTACCGGATGGCCAAGGCTGGCGACAAAAAAGCAAAGGCAAATGAAGGACCGACCCACAGCCTTACTTCTGCCAGGGTGACTAGTCCCGTCCAGGCTGTTAACCGCTTCCCTTGACTCCATCGTGTACGACGTTCACGCAAAGTACAGTATGTGCGAGCCGGAGTGATAGTGACATTACTTCCTGTCCGGGATGTTTTTTTCCGGTCACCCGCTACTACGTAGCCGCTGCTAGGAGGAATCGTTTGATCGGGAATGGACTAGTTGGGCGCATCGTTCTTGTGCCTTCGCCAGCTTGAACCATCCGGTAAGTACAACGAGAACAGACTAGACCAATCAATCAACTTGTGTTTGTATAACCCCTCACGTCAGCTATGGCTCAACCAAAGTGCTGCACAACAGTGCAGGAAATACAAGACCAGCATAATAAAACAATAAATACAACACATTCATATAAATAAATAAAGTGTCACAATCGGCGTAGGTGCCAAAAGCAACTCGGAACAAATGTAAATCTGAGCTGGACCACAATTCAACAGGTAAGACATTCTAAAGCCTGGGACCAGCTACGGAAAATAATCGATCCTCCCACTGTTTATAATTGGACTGAGGAACCTCAAGCAGCTGTTGGTTGGCAGACCGCAGAGCTCTGCTGGGGTGATGAATGTTTAAAAGCCCACATAAATTGCCTTAAAAACAAACCTACAGGGCGTTACAGTAATCAATATGACAACTAATACAATCATGCATGGCCGTTTCAAGACCTCGCCGACTAACAAAGGGACTCACTTTAGCCAGAAGGCGGCGCTGGAAAAAACGGGTTCTGTTGTTAGAGCTAATCTGTTTGTTGATATTCAGGTATTTGTCAGACTTAACACCCTAATTATTGACCACAGATTTGCAGTGGGGGGCAAGAGAATCCAGTAAGCAAGATTGTATTATTGATTCTCTTGTCGTGGGATCCCAATCCGCAGCCTTCCCAGTAAGGTCTATTCAGGGTTTCTGGATAGGAGGATCCGCCGGATAGTCGAATCTCGGATTCAGGAGGAGCAGTGTGGTTTTCGTCTTGGTCGTGGAACTGTCGACCAACTCTATACTCTCGGCAGGGTCCTTGAGGGTGCATGGGAGTTTGCCCAACCAGTCTACATGTGTTTTGTGGACTTGGAGAAGGCATTCAATCGTGTTCCTCGGGGAATACTGTGCGGAGTGCTCCAGGAATATGAGGTATCGGACCACCTAATCCAGGCGGTTTGGTCCCTGTATGACTGGTGTCAGAGTTTGGTTTGCATGGACAACAATNTCCCTGTATGACCGGTGTCAGAGTTTGGTTTGCATTGACAACAATAAGTCGGACCCGTTTCCAGTAAGCGTTGGACTCCGCCAAGACTGCTCTTTGTCACCGATTCTGTTCATTACTTTCATGGACAGAATTTCTAGGTGCAGCCAGGGTGTTGAGGGGTTTCGTTTTGGTGGCCGCAGGATTCGATCTCTGCTTTTTGCAGACGACGTGGTCCTGTTGGCTTCATCGAGCAGTGACCTTCAACTCTCACTGGATCGGTTCGCAGCTGAGTGTGAAGCGGCTGGGATGAGAATCAGCACCTCCAAGTCCGAGTCCATGGTTCTCGCCTGGAAAAGGGTTGAGTCCCATCTACGGGTTGGGGATGAGGTCCTGCCTCAAGTGAAGGAGTTTAAATACCTTGGGGTCTTGTTCATGAGTGAGGGAAGGATGGAACGCGAGATGAACAGGCGGATTGGTGCGGACTCTTCACCGATCTGTCGTGGTGAAGAGAGAGTTAAGACGAAAGGCAAAGCTCTCAATTTACCGTTCGATCTACGTTCCTACCCTCACCTATAGTCATGAGCTTTGGGTAGTGACCAAAAGATTGCGGGTACAAGCGGACAAAATGAGTTTTCTCCGCAGGGTGGCTGGGCTTTCCCTTAGAGATAGGGTGAGAAGCACTGTCATCCGGGAGAGACTCAGAGTAGAACCGCTGCTCGTCCGCATTGTGAGGAGCCAGATGAGGTGGCTCGGGCATCTGGTTAGGATGCCTCCCGGACGCCTCCCTGGGGAGGTGTTCAGGGCACGTCCAATCGGTAGAAGGCCTCGTGGTCCCAGACCCAAGACCCGCCAGAGAGACTATGTCTTTCAGCTGGCTTGGGAACGCTTCGGTATCCGCCAGGAAGAGCTGGACGAAGTGGCCAAGCAGAGGGAAGTCTAGGCTTCCCTGCTTAGGCTGCTGCCCCCACGACCCGACCTCGGATAAGCGGAAGAAAATGGATGGATGGATGATTCTCTTGCCAAACACTTAAATTCCTTGATCCTGCTTTTCACCACAAATAAAGGGTTCACTATCAGCCCATGTGCCACCAACAAAGACATGTGGAAATCATTTGTGTCGTAATAAAACAACACCCTTTGTCCTGCTGCTACAGCGCAGCAGCAGAAAGCAGTTTATGGCTCTGGGTTATTTTTCTTCATCTGCACCATCTTCCTACCTTGTAGCATACCCCACCCTTGTGCAAAGTTCAACAGTTGCAGTAAATACATTCTTTACGACGAAACCGGTTGACCCAGATTGCAAGGTGACATTGAAACATTTAGAACATGGGATCTCAACCATTTTCCTATAGTCATTTTGTTTTTAATAAAAAAAAAAACACTTAAGTCAAACCCAGCAAATGTGTTTGTTTTTAGAATTGTCTTTACCGTCTTTTGAAACTTTAAAACGTGTTTACATGGCCAAGATAAATAGCAGAGGGACCTGACAACTGCATGCATACAAATAATGCATACATTAATATTTCATTAAAAAAACACAAAATCAGACATTTCACTTATGACTTTAATATATGCCAAAGAGTCAGTCATCAACTGTATATTACGTATTTCAAGGTAAATCTTTACTGCGACTCACCCACAATGGATCTGTGACCCACTTTTGGGTCCCGACCCACCAATTGAGAATCACTGATCAAGAAACTACGTTGAATTGGATCATTGAATCATCGTGAGATTTCAGTGTTCATTTATCGTCAGTTTGACCCTCTTCTACTATCTAACCAATGTTGATTTCATAACCGCAGGCCAACAGCAGAATTTCATTAAAACCCTGCTTTGCTTGCAGTCAGGATGTCAGGATTTCATGCTAATACATTTTGTATATTACTTAATTTCATCTCCTCCGTGAATCACCACCTTATCGTGGTGGAGGGGTTTGAGTGCCCGAGTGATCCTAGGGGCTTTATACCCCTGGTAGGGTCTCCCGAGGCAAACAGGTTCTAGGTGACGGGCCAGACTAAAAGTGATTCAGAAGATCCTTATGACTAAAACCAAGAGGAGTGACCGCACCTCACCTGGGCCTCACCCTGGAGCCAGGCCTGGAGGAGGGGCTCACAGGCGAGCGCCTGGTAGCTAGGCCTTCCCCCCTGGGGCCTGGCCGGGCCCAGCCCGAAGAGGCAACACGGGAGCTCCCACCTGCAGACCTACCACCTGCAGGGGCAAGCATAAGGGTCCAGTGCCGTGTGATTTGGGCAGTGGTCGAGGGCGGGTGTCCGGGCGACCTGGTCTTTGGCGGCCAAATCTGGTTCTTGGGACATGGAATGTCACTTCTCTGGTGGGGAAGGAGCCCGAGCTTGTGGAAGAGGCGGAGACATTCCGACTAGATATAGTCGGACTCACCTCAACCCATAGTTTGGGCTCTGGAACCAAATTCCTTGAGAGGGGCTGGACCTTGTTCTACTTTGGAGTTGCTGCAGGGGAGAGGCGGCGAGCTGGGTTGGGCTTATTAATAGCCCACCGGCTTGGTGCCTCAGTGCTGGAGTCATCCCCGGTGAACAAGAGGGTTATTTCTGGCGACCCTTTTCCCCGGCCTTCGGGCGAAGAGGGGCTGAGCTGTCAACTGACCACCACCTGGTGATGAGTTGGATTAGATGGTGGGGAAGGATGCCGGACAGACCTGGTATACCCAATCGCGTAGTGAGGGTGTGCTGGGAACGTCTGGCAGAGTCTCCCGTTCGTCGATTCTTCAACTCTCATCGCCGGCAGAGCTTTGCCTGCATCTCGAGGGAGGACCGGGAATGAGTCTGAATGTGCCGTATTCCGTGCCTCCATTGCTGTGGCAGCCAGTCGTAGTTGCGGCCGCAAGGTGGTCGGTGCCAGTCGCGGTGGCAAACCCCAAACCCGATGGTGGACACCGGGGGTTAGGGGTGATGTCAAGCTGAAGAAGAAGTCCTATCAAGCATGGATGGCTTGCGGGACTCCCGAAGCAGTCGACGGGTACCGGCAGGCCATGCGGCTTCGGCGGTGGTCGAGGCAAAAACCCTGGTGTGGGAGGAGTTCGGTGAGGCTATGGAGCACGACTTTCGGTCGGCCACGAAGAGGTTCTGCCAAACCGTCCGACACCTCAGAAAGGGGAAGCAGCCCCCAGTTCACACTGTTTACAGTGCGGACGGGGGCTTGCTGACCTTGATTGAGGATATAGTTGGTCGGTTAAAGGAATACTTTGAGGCACTTCTCAATCCCACTGACATGCCTTCCGTAGAGGAGGCAGAGTCTGAGGATACGCACGTGGACAGTTCTATCACCGTGGCTGAGGTATTTGGGGTAGTTAAAACACTCCCCAATGGCAAGGCTTCGGGGGTGGACGAGTTTCGCCTTGAATTTCTCAAGACTCTGGATGTTGGAGGACTGTTTTGGTTGACACGCCTCTACAACATTGCATGGAAGTTGGGAACAGTACCTCTGGACTGACAGACCAGTTTTAAAAAGGGTGATCGGAGGATGTGTTCCAACTATAGGGGGATCACACTCCTCAGCCTCCCTGGGAAAGTCCACTCCAGGGTGCTGGAGAGAAGGGTATGACCATTAGTCGAATGTCGGTTACAGGAGTTGCAGTGTGGTTTTTTTTCCTGGTCGCGGTACACTGGGCCAGCTCTACATCCTTGCAAGGGTACTGGAGGTTATGTGGGAGTTTGCCCAACCGGTCTACATGTGCTTTGTAGACTTGGAAAAGGCATTCGACCGTGTCCCTCGTGGTGTCCTGTGGGGGGTGCTCCGGGAGTTTGGGATTGGTGGTCTGCTACTACGTGCTATTTAGTCCTTGTACAATCGAAGCAGGAAAAGAAAGCCCCGTGGAAGACCTAGGACACGCTGGATGGACTATGTCTCACAGCTGACCTGGGAACGTCTTGATGTCCTCCCGGTGGAGCTGGAAGAGGTCACCGGAGACCGTAAGGTCTGGACTTCCCTACTGAGACTGCTGCCCCCGCGATCCGGACCCGCATAAGCAGAAGAAAATGGAATGGAATGGAACTTCATTTCATTCATTGCCGTGCCTAAACCTTCCTAAAACACAATCAAAACACAATATACTTTGTGAACAAGTGTGTAGTAGTGTGAACACGTATTGGCACTACTCTTGCAGCGGAAAACAGATGAAATGACAAAATACACTAATAGTATTATTTAGTGACAACCTTGTACTCAGTGAAAGATTCATTGAAAGGGCTGCACAGTAGGTTTCCTTGTACGCATGTGCAGTAGTGCTCCATGGCAGAACTTGATGAAGGCACGTGTTGTCATTCCACCCAGAGGGTGTCCAAGTGTGGCGATGTGATTCAGAACGAGACAGTAGTCGATGAAAAGTGATATAATCACAAGGGACCCGGAAACAGAAGTGAAACTAGGCGGAACAAGCAAATGAATCAAAACACTGCAAAAGTTGCAATTTCCTTCTATATGTCAAAATTACATTTTACAGCTGTAATTATAAAACCATGATATGTTTGCACAAGGTTATCATACCGAATCGAATACCGGCCCATGCTTAGTTCTAGTGGTCATATTTATTGCCACGTGTTTCTGTATCATCAGCAATTTAGGGTAAATGAGTTGGGTTTTCTACCACAAACTACCTAGTATGGAGATCCTACAGTAGTACGGAGATTCAAACCACAAAACTAGGGTTTTCCCACAGAAAAAAATACTTTCATCAAAAATAATGAACAAATTTGCGGGTTTGTGACTGCTGAATTGCAATTGTAGGGATTCTTTGCACAGTTGTGGAAAATGTACATTTTAAATTGGGACAGCATTGTAGTCAACAGGGGTAAAAAGGGGAACTGAAACATTGTAATTGTTTGGCAACGTATGTTTTAGTATAGGGCAGGGGTGGGCAATTTGTATTTATTTTTTGTTTTGTGTCCTGTTCAGCCATTAGGGCAGATAGTATGATCTAGAAGCCCTTACCTGTTAAACAGATTTACTCTGCCAGAAAAAAAGTATAAGATACTCTCCCCTGTCACATATTACACATACATATTTTATTACGTACTTAATAAATGACGTAAGTACGTACATAATTTTTGGGGGGCGGCCCGATTGGAGCGTGAGGGGATAGAGAAGAAGAGAAAAGACACCATGGGTCAATCAATGAGTTATATGGGGAAGTACGTGAGTACTGTGAGTGCATGTATGTATGGGTGTATCCCTTTAGTCGTGCAAACATGCATGCCCACTGTGGGCAAATATTTGGACTCACAGGCCGCATTGACTTGACAAAATTGGCCTGAGGGCCAGACTATGTAATTGATACACGCGCACAATTTACGCTTATAATTCTAACTCCTGGAAATCGTTGTCTTATTTGATTTTTAAAAGCATCGTACAATCTGCTATATGTTCTTGTGTACCTTTTTTCAGGAGCACTTTAAACATTAAACCACATCCAATAACGAAAAATAATTTTTTTTTACTGAATAAGACACCCAGAATATGCATGAATAAATGATCTCTGATATAAAATATAAACATTGACTATTCAGCAGTATGTCAACGTCCCTCCTTTTTTACTTCCCAGACAGTGCATTGGGTAGGTTTGTTCTGTTGTGTGTCACATACGGCTTACTTGTGTTTTTTTTAGTTCATTTGGTTGTCTGGATTGCTGCATGTGAAAAGCTACTTAAACCATCAAAAGGTTGTCTCAGACTGACTTTTGACTGTTTGCAAGTCATGTTGCCAGCCTATATGTTAGAAGTTTTGTAGTAAGCACTTTGAACACATCTGGCGGGTCGCATTCAAACGCCTGGCGAGCCGCAGTTTGCCCACCCCTGGTATAAGGGTCTCCAACCCATTGATCGTGATCGACCAGTTGACAAGTGGATCTTTTGGACTTTACCGGTCGATCCTGGAAATATTAGGAAAAATAAATGCATTATCACTTTGCTGCTGTCCACCCTATGTTCTGTACCACCCGTACGCCTCGCCAGTCTCTAGGCACGCAACCCACCAGCGCCAACCCTGAGACCGGCCAGAGAGGCCAGCACATGCCACAAGTTGTATTTAATTGAATTAGTGGACTTACAAACATAAAGCGGATCGATGCATTAACAATCTTCTTTATAAACCTGAATCCCTGACAGTGACTCCTGACAGATGTCTCCTCGGTCTGGTAAAACAGAGAAGCGTTTGGTTAATGTATTGACAGGAAGGCACTATAATCTTATCTTATTTTCTCTCAGGGCTCAGCCCTGAATAATCATTACCACTGGACTGACGCGGTACATTGTAGTGGTGACACAATATTGACACGCTGGAGTGCTATTGTGTTTTTAGGCTTTGCTGTGTTGAACAAACAATGGAATCCTTTTCAGCCTGTATTGCTGCTGACTGAACAAGATCGTTCCCCACAGCAAGTTTGCCCGGGCACCACCCAAGTCGACCTGCATAGATATTGTTCTAGTGTACTCAAACAGGGGCTATTGTTGCCACGAAGCACGGGACCACAAAGCCACATTGGTTGTTTCTAACCTTTAAATTGATCCTTGATTGGTTTCAGTTAACACCTTTTATTGATGATGGTGATTTTGTAACTTCACTCCTTATAAAGAGAGACGGTCTGCAAATTAAATAAAATGAAACGAAAAAGTATTCGAATTTGTTTTTGAATTTGTAGTTTATCGAGTTCCCAGGTATCAAGACTTGCTTATTGAAGAAACTGAAGCACTGTGGTCACACATTTCTTGTACGAGTCATCATGAGATTTTGGTCGATTACTTTTCACAGATCTTTTCCAAATCTTGAAACATTTTTGCGTCATTTGGCACCTCAAAATATCAGCTCCCTCTTCTATTTTTTCTCTGAGATTCTGGTCCAGAGATCTGGATGCGCTGCTTCTCAAGTCACTCCTTAGTTTGTCCGTAGCTAATAATTATTTTCTTAGTCGATTAGTGTGAAGCTCGCCGTTTTGAATAATGTAATGAAACCCAACCGCATGCCGCCTCAAGACATGTGCAGCACAGTGTATTGACAGCCCGTTTCTTTCAGCTCGCTGACTACGGCACTGGTCAGTGACGCGCTCACAAATTACAAGTCTCCCACGGTTTTGATGGTCAGGTTTGGACGGAATTTTTGGGGTATCAAAGTAGCTCGGATCGAGTAATCTAGCAGGGCCAAGTACTATTCCTCAGTGGTTACCGGGGAAAGAGTGAGTGAGGAAGTTTCGTTCCGATGATGAGCGAACTAGAGACGTGTTTATGAGTTGGAGATATATGGTGTTGGAATTGCACTGCTGTTGATGTGTTCAGGTCACAATGTAAAAGGGCATCACACTGTGTGACTGTGTGGGGATGATACGGTGCCTTCCTTAAACATGCTTTTGAAACATCCCTAGAAAATAACTCCTGATCCAAATATTAAGACCAGTTGAAAAGTTGCACGAATTTTCATTTTGAACTCTCGGATCTTAAGAGGGGTTCAAAATGCAAAACTTAGAAATGTGAGTAAGACAAAGTGAAATAGGCTATTAATGCGCCTGACCATAAGTTAGGACCACAGCCTATAATAGCCAAAATCTTGGAAAAACTGAGGATTTAATGAGCTTTTTAGTCAGGTATTTACAGTCATGATCTCTTGATGGCACTCCAAAAACTCCAGCAAGGTTCTATGGGTTTCTATACTTGCTTTGACCATGCAAATGAAGATGAACCCAGAAAGAGAGATCGAAACTTCACAGCAGATGGGGGGCAAGTCATTACACCGGCATGACTTGGTGGTGTAAATGTGGAGCTTCCCAAGCCATGCTGACAGAAATGTAGTGTTTCTGCTGCACTGAGTGGCCTACAGTGATACCGTCGATGGAGAGGCTTTGTGTGTGTGTGGCGAGAAGGACATTGCTCCAAGAGATTGTATCACAAGGAGTGAAGAACTGTTAGCGCTAACAAACCGTGCACAAACATTTTTCCATCTACCCAAAATAAACAGGAAAAGACACCTCAGACCAGCTGGACCAGACTGACAACTGGCCATCAACACCAAGATATTGATTCTGATACATGATATGGCAACACAGTCCATCTCGCTGTGGATAAACAAAACACGGAATGTGGGCTGTTTTACTATTTGTAGTTCTTCATATGCTTCTTTTTGTCTCCCAGTAAAACAGATCCGTGTTTTAAATGGTGTGATATACCGCTACACCAGAAAACAGTTCTTCGTGTTGCTGCTACAATAACAATGCCGCTGTAGCTGGTTTATATACAGGTCAGTTATGTCAGTGGAACTTTGGTGGGATTTTTTGGGAGATTAAAAAAAATACTTTACAGTCTAAATAGGTGTGCCCCGTTACGTGCACTGTCAACGCCCACACGCGTGGTGCTTTTCTCTCGTTTGACATGTGGTCATGTTTCACATAAGGATTATGTATGATGGGGAAAAAAAAAAAAAAAAACAAAGTGCAGTTTTCTTTTAAAGACTGAACTGCGGAGGACCACAGTGGCGATTTGTGCTTCACCTTTTTTTATGTGGTTTGATTTTTTTGTTGTTGTAGGAATTCTGCAGCATCCAGATGGGACAGTCCTGAAGCAACTTCAGCCTCCACCCAGAGGACCAAGGGAGATGCAGTTTTACAGCATGGTATGACACATTTGTATGGTCGTTACTTGACTAATTTTGCTGCTCCAGCATTTTGAGTATTTATTTATCTTTTTTTTAATTAGATACTGAAAAACAATTATACGCATAATCTAACTCAGAAAATGGAATCAAGCTGGGTAAGCTTTTAGTGTAGTGGGCATAGTAAGTAAATAAACCATTTAAACATAAATAGGACTAATGCTTGCGTGTGTTGAAATGTCTTCGGGACGTGTGAACAGGAAGTGACGTAACGAGTCGATTAGCTGGATTAGAGTCCAAACAGTTGTTTGGGGTTGTTGCAATTATTATTGCACCTGTTGTGATGAAAACCTGCAATAATAGCCTATTGTTCCCGCGATCACGTCTGGCTCGTGTTCGTAGTGACACCAGTACTACCTTAAATTACATATGTATTTTAGTTCATTTAGTCATTTGCATGCTTGAAAAAAAAATTTAGGCCAAGCATACATACAAGTACCTGAATATGCCTTATTTTTGATTAATAATAGGCCGTTGTCATCCACCAGACTGTGATAATTTATGAATGAATGCATATTTGAAAAAACACGATAAAGTGAGGGTGCAAAGAAAAACTGTAAAGCTAATGGAATCGTAGCGAATTAAAAATAAGTAATACAACTAGTAGTTCAGACATGTCTTCTTAGTGTTTCTTGTATAGCAGGGATCACCAGTATATGGCTCAAGGGGACATTTTTTTATTGGTCCCCTGCACATTCTAAAATTACAAATTAAAAGCTGATTTGCTCATTTTCATCATTTTGTTGATAAAAACCAAAATCACGTATGTTCTTACATCAATAATTATGGTATTGAACTGTGAAAAAATGAGCTATTGTTACTTTTTAGTTTACTTTTTAGTTATTTTAGGTATCACAATGAACAAGAAACTGAAGAAACATGAGCGGTCTAATCATTTTTTCCATCATTTTTTCATGTATATATCATTTCTAAGCAGTGGATTTGTTCTGGCATTTTTTTCCCCACAAAATCAGACATTTCAAAAAGATCTCTCCCTTAGTGTTATATTGAACACTATATATATATATATAACACTATATATTGGATGATTTTGCTGATTTTGCTGATTTCTATCATATGCCACAGGTATATGCGGACGACTGTCGTGACCCATTTCTTCTTCAGCTCCAGAACCATCTACCAAAATATTACGGCACCTGGTCCTCTCCCGATACACCTAACGGTGAGACTAGGTTGTGTGTGTGTGTCAGTGTGCGCACTTGGGGATGCATTTTGTTCAATCAACGGGTACAGTTGGACAAATCCAAATTTGTTGGAGTCCTTCTTACCTCCAGGTGTGCACAAACTACAGTTAAGTAGATATGAAAAAGTTATTGGTTTGGTTGAGCAGTAGGTTATCAGTAGCGGTTTGGGGGAAAAAAAGATATCGGGCTTCTCTAATTGTTAGGATTTTTATTTTTGCATGTTTTCATTGAAATCCAAAGTCAAACTGCCAAACCTCAACTGTATTGATATCCATCTATGCTCCTGGCTGCAGAGCTGCAGACCACTTTCCTGGTCTTAGTCATAGGTGTCAGTATTAGTCATCTCATTTGGCTCATGGGCTTTAGCTCCTTAACATGGTTTGTCTTTCTCTTTTCCGTTCCGTACAATTATTGCCGTACACATTGTTTTCTCATCCCTCCCCCAATTGCTCGGCTGCTCTTACCCGTGTTTTCCCCCTCAGTTTACCCTCTCTACCCTCATTCTACTCTGTTTCTCAAGCTGAACCCAACCGATCAAGCTGGCGGCCGCCCCACTCTGTCGGGGTTCTTGTTGAGGTTTCTTCCCTCCAGGGTGTTTCAGGTTGCTTCCTTTAATGTATAAGGAATGTGGTTCTAGACCTGCTCGACACGTGAAGAGCCACGAGATATGTAGTAAATCACTGTATAAACGGAATTGAGCTGACTCCACCCAGAGACCCCCATCACAAATGGAGTGTCCTTGGAATGTCCTATTTTATGGGCATGACTGTAAAAAGTATGTTGTGAAGCATTGTAGACCTGGTAGTTTACTTAAGCCAGTAATGGTAGAATCCAAAGAGAAACCAATAATTGCCACATTTTGCGATCAGTTACTTTTGTACCCCGAAGCCGCCTGTTTCTCTACTGCAAATAATTGGCAATATGTCTGTCACTGTCTCAGACCTGTACATGAAGCTAGAGGATGTGACTCGACACTTTGTCAAGCCGTGCATCATGGATGTGAAGCTGGGCCAGCGGAGCTACGATCCATTTGCCTCACAGGAGAAAAGGGAGCAGCAGATCAGAAAGTACCCACTGATGGAGGAGATAGGCTTCCTGGTCCTTGGCATGAGAGTGAGTATGACTAATGTCACATGTAATATTGCCATGGGGCATTTTTAACTTCTCTTAAAAAGAAGAAGAAGAAGATTTTGACTCATTTTTTGTCCGCCAACTCCTCCTGCATTTTTCAACCATGTTCAAACAAATCCAATATCAAATTGTTCAGCTCATTTGGGACAAATGTGCTGTCAATTTAGACTCTTCAGAATATTTCCGCATTTAATTTTATATTTTCAGCAAAAATTTTCCAATTGGAAAATGAATGGGCAATTTAAACGGTGCCCTCTGATGGTGACAAATTACTTTACATCGCTGAATCGCTGCTGATGATGGCTTGGTTAATAGAATGTCTGGTTCCCAACCCGAACGCGCTTGGTTCCGTTCCCTGTGCATGTATTCAACACAAAATAAGATAAACAAGGACACCGGTGTAAAGAAGTTGTGTGCAAAACTAGTAATAATCAGTTTCCCACTCATTGAAAAATGTTTCTCTGCTTGCATCAAGCCCGGTCGATGTCACGCCCCTGAGAGCCATATACTCAACCGTGATTGGTAGGTTCGTCAGCTCCGCACACAACACTGTAAAAAGTGCCATTTATATAAAACTCAAGGGCCGCACTAACATTAAACTTTCATATTAAGGTGAGGTAAGGCCTCACCTGTAAGTGTGAGACCCCTGCTGTATAAAATTATATTACATCAGACACCTCTCGACTAACTAGAGCCAGCGGCTGAACTGAGAAGACCGTAAATTCTGATGTATTGGTAACATTGATTTGTGATTTATCGTCAGGCCAGAACTCCAGAAATTGTGCAGCTTAGTTGGTGGAGCGCTTAGCTCCCAACCGAGAGGTCACCGTTTCAGTTCCAGCGTTGAGCTCAGCTTCCAAACTACTCTTTACTTTCAATGTACGTTTCAGCATATTTCCACAGCATTTCAGTCAACTTCAGCTTCTAGACAGCTCCTGTATTCATTCTACCTTTCAACTTAAAAAAAAAAAAAAGTTTGTACATATATAGCCCTTGCCTGTCGGTAAGCCACAGGTCCTTGTGGTAACGTTGGATATTTACACAGAAAACACCCTTTAACCTTGCAATCCTGCCTACACATGGTGTTCCCAGCGTTGGTAGCTCTGGTGAGACGCTTTTTTCCAACAGCTCAGTTCTTCATGCCAGCTGCCGTGGTCCAAGCAGTCTAAGCATACGCTGTAGTAATTCTACACTTGATAAATTTACTTAAGATTTGCCAGATCAAAACACACTTGCTGCATAAGTCTATAAATTGTTATCTTAACGTACACTTCACTACTTCCTGAATCTGCGCGCTAAACCTCATGGTGACTAGATTTTCTTTAGGCATAAATTAGCTGGTTAATAAAAAAAAGAAATAAAAAGTAGTGGTGGCTTACAGTCCAGAATTTACTGAAGTCCAACTTTGAATCACACTACATGGGCTGGTGGAGGTGCATGGCAACCCCTAATGTGCACGCCCCCCTTGTGGAGATAAAATTATTATTCCCAATTCCTGAAATAGTTGATTGACCATAGAACAGTAATGTATTTCTTTTGATCCCTCGTGTCCTTGTGTTCTTTGCCACTTCCTCTCATGCCCAAACACCAATAAATGTACTGCATCATGTATAACTCAGCCACAGAACACACACACACACACACACTGTCAGTGGAAACGTAAACACCCATCATGATGTTTACTGGGTCCACATGGGCGAGACAGGAGTGGAAAACGTAATTGTGCACCTTATCGTTTGGAAAGGAAGCACGTTAAGTAGTGGAACATCTACCAATCAGCTTTGTTTATACCAATATCATTTCCTGCTCCTTTTAGGATATTCTCAGTATACAAACATACAATCTACTGGCAGTGAACAGAATTAACTGATATAGACCCCCGTTGTTAATATGATCTTATCGTCCTTGCACATTTGAATCATTCCAAATGTTCAACTTTTCTTCGTGTCCGCGTAGAGGAGTTTTGGCTGAAGCAAAATGGGAATCCATCAACAACTGGCCGCACCTCATTTAATGATTAACACGGAGTGGAACAAAGGTGCATTCGCGGTCTGAACAGCATGTCCGAGCATACACACACCAGACCACATGTGCCCAACCGCTTTATAAGTGGTGTCGTACCGATCCGTGCAGGGAGTTTGAGCAAAGAAAAGCCTCGAACAAATTGTGGCTCTTATGTTCTCAGCGGCACCTACCACCTTCTGCTCATCCGTCAAAACCAAGCATGTGGTCACTAAATGCCCAAAGGGGCGCCCGATAGAGATGGCAAATGTAGTGTTGGGCGCGCGTCACCTCCATCACAACCGTCACCTTGTAGATGTAATACGGCGTGGGTCAGCTGACATGAAGCCCCCTCCTGATTCGCTCTTGCGCCGCGGCGGTGGCGAAAAAGTGGAGAACAGATGTCGGCAGCCACACACGGATAATGCAACCTTTATCTTTATTATTCCGATTCCGGATAACCTCATGGCTACGCATGGCGTCATGAACTCCACTATAGAAATATGTGGAGTTTTTTCCCAAGTTCTTTGTCAAACTACCTAATTTTCCAATTTTACTTGATTTTGTTTGTTTCTCATAATATGACCATTTTAAAACAAAATATATTTAAAAACAAATATATATTTCAACTGTGTGGTATTAAAATGGCATAATTGTTCCTCATAATATTATGAGTTTTTTCCTGTAAAATTGCAATTTTTTTATGGTAGACTACGGCTGCTGCTTTTTTAAACTTCAAACATCTCAACTTTCTTTTTGTAAATTTTCTTTTTGTAATTTTTTCCCCCCCATATTTCTACGGTACTCTTGTAACATAACTTAATTTTTGTGAAAAAAACAACAAAAAAAAACCCATTATTTAATTTTGTTTTTCATAACACAATTTTTTTTTTTTTTTTTAATATTTCAAATTCGTGCTACAAAAATGATGTTTTATTTTTGCCACATAATATTATGATGTTCTTCTTGTAAAATTGTGTTTTGGTAAATTGACTTAAATTAAAATTTTCATTTTTTTACATGGTAATATATATTTTTAGAAAGTGCTGCTGGCCAAAAAAACCCCAAAATAACAGCGTGCCGCAAATGGCCCCTGTGCAGTTTTTTAGACACCACTGTGTTAGGGTCTTTCTTTACAGCTCTCATGTAGTTTTTGTCATAAAGTGCTGATGACTTGTGTCCACACCAGTGGTTTTGTTCATCTTCAGGACATTCCAAGTAGAATTGTCACGATTGGTTGACCACCCAAGGACAGCTTTTATGTTGTTTTCACCTCAGAATGCAGTCCACGCAGGCAAAACCTTTCCTACCCAATCTGAAACTGAGCATGGACATTCAGTGCTCTTTATTGATTGAATACGCAATGCAATAGGACACACCTGCGCAGCAAAACTTCCAATACTTTTGCTTACATAAAAAAAGGAAACAAGTCCGAGTTTGACTTTTCACATACCTCCTACATATTATGCACGTAAAATGTGTCACATCTGACCTTTAAGGTCACAAAGATGGTCTCAGTGTTGCAAAGGTAATTATTTGATTTGCTGAAGTCCCAAGTGAAGTCAGACATATTACATGTGAGTATATCATAACAATGGCTCTTGAATGCAACCTTGTGGCTCAGTCACGGTAGTTACAGTGTTCCACCATGAGATGGCGCCCAACACCACAGCTGCTAACGATCCATTGTATTCCCTTCTAAAAGGCAGCAAGTGAAAACCTGGAAATTTTAAACCCTTTTTCAATTTTCTGGATAATTCTTGGAACTCATTTTTTCTACTCATTAGTTGGCCGGGCCACTATCACAAGCAACATGACATGAAATGATATGGATCTCATTGTATTGTTCTGTTTAGTTCCGTTTTCTCTCATCGAGACCTCAACAGTTCACATGAATCTATTTCAATCACCCATTTATGGTACCCAACAGTGACTTCAGTGTTTGTGTGCATTTTTTCTCTACCATTCTGTAAATACCATGCAAAACCCTGAAAAGTAGTTCATTTTCTCTCAGGTTTACAAGCTTCGCGGTGACACGTACGACACATTCGACCAGCATTATGGGAGGGCACTCCTGAAGGACACCGTTAAAGATGGTATGTTTGTTGTTAGTAATGTGTACTTACTGCTCACATGCAGTGACGTACAATAAGGTTCACGGCTGGTGAGGCACTGGCTTCTTTGTAGTCTGTGTTTGACTGGGAAATATGCATGTTCATTCCTGTGACTCTTGGTTAAGAAAATGCTCAAATTGCCCCCTTTCCGGATATTTTTGTTTTTGTTTTGTGTTTTTTAAGTGTTTGTCACACTTAAATGTATCAGATTATCAAACAAATTTAGTAAGGGAAAAAATCTAAACCTACATGACCTTGTCTAACGAAGTGATTGCCCCTATGTTGCCCTCTCTCTAGAAAGGAAGTATTCGAGATCTATCAGTCTGGGTTTTAAGCCATTTCTAAAGCTTTGGGACTCCAGCAAACCACAGTGAGCCACAGCCATTATCTACAAATGGCAAAACCATGGAACAGTGGTGAACCTTCTCGGGTGTGGATGGCCAACCAAAATGACCCCAAGAGAGCAGTGACGACAACAACTGCAGGCCTCAAATGCCTCAGTGTCAAAGACTTCACCATAAGAAAGACTCTTGGCATACATGGCCTGCATGGCAGAGTTCAGAACAAAACCACTGCTGACCAAAATTAATTTTAAGGCTCGCCGAATGATGATGATCTCAAAGACCTTTGGGCAAATACTCAGTGGTCTGACAAGACAAAAGTTGAACTTTTTGGAAGATGTGTGTACCAATATATCTGGCATAAAAGTAACATTTCAAAAAAGGAGCACCATACCAACAGTAAAATATGGTGGTAGGGAGATGGACTGGGACGGTTTTGGTGCTTCAGGACCTGGAAGACTTGTTGTGACAAATGGAACCATGAATTCTGCTGTCTAGCAAAAAATCCTGAAGGAGAATGTCTGGCTATCTGTTGGTGACCTGAAGCTGAAACCAAACTGGGTGCTGCAGCAGGACAATAATCCAAAACACACCAGCAAGTCCACCTCTGATTGGCTCAAGAAAAATGAAATGAAAACTTTGATTGGCCTAGTCAAAGTCCAGACCTGAATCCTACTGAGATGCTGTGGCGTGACTTTAAAAAGAGGTTTCATGTTGGAAAAAGCCTCCAGTGTGGCTGAATGACAACAATTCTGCAAAGATGAGTGGGCCAAAATTCCTCATTGCAAGTTTCCAAAACACTTGATTGGAGTTGTTGCTGCTCGCGTTTGACCCAATCTTGTGTGTCCATGTTTTATCCTCTTTTTCATTATTTTGTCATTTGAACCGTTAAGCGTAAAAGTGTGAACAAGGAAATGTACTCTTCTCTCATGCAGGCTTGGCCAAATTCTTCCACAACGGTGTTTGCCTGAGGAAGGATGCCGTGGCCGCCAGCATCCGCAGAGTGCAAAATATCCTCCGCTGGTTTGAGTCTCAGCGTCAGTTGGCCTTCTACGCCAGCTCCCTTCTTTTCGTCTACGAGGGTTCCCCCTCACCTGTCACCTCAAGCGCCTTTTCCTCCCTCTTCAGCAAACCCCCAATCAGCCCAACGTCGGGCATCAGGAGCTGCGCTGGGGAGGATGAAGGGAGACCGGAAGTAGGGGGCAAGAAAGAAGAGATGGCGGAGAACAACAATAACAACTTTCAGGTTGATTGCAGCCTGGATGCTGTTTACACCAATCACAGGAAAGCTGGCCTCCATCTTTGTGCTAAGACCCGCCTTCATGGCAACGGTGGAGATGATGGCACTTCGGGGACAACAGTACGCAAACCACTTTCTGGAGAGAAACTGCCAGAGCTGCATGAGGAAGACAACTCTACATGGTTGTCCCAGCAACCACCAAACGGAAATGGAAACAAATCCCAACTGGACGGAAAGGCCGAGGGTAGCGAGAGGGAGAAGAGCCGCAGGAGAGCGGAGGACATAGGAGGAGGTGACGCTGCAGAGCTCCACGAAGGCAACGCAGACGTGGAGGTGAAGATGATCGACTTTGCGCACGTTTTCCCCAGCGAGAGCCTGGACCACGGCTACATCTACGGCCTCAAGCATCTGCTGACTGTGTTGGAGCAGATCCTTCGTGATGATGTTTAGCCTCGCCTAACAACATTTTTATCTCCTGAAAGCGAACCACTGACTCCTCCCACCCGTCCACTCTTGGAACGACCCACCATCATCTCATCTTTGATGTGTTTGTGTGTCGTTTTTTTCCCCAGAGTGAAAGTCACAGAGGCTGACGGTGGTGCCGTGGTCCGCCGCTTCCGTGCAGTAACCATTCCGACGAAGGCGGCCTTCGGTTCAGTCGGGTATCCTGACGCTCACGATACACCAACTCCAAAATGTGACCCAACTTTTTTCCTAATACACTGGATTTGACAAATCTATTTTTATATCATGGCCACTGAAAAAAACAGTTTAGTTGTATATCAGAGCATCTCAAATTGTGAGTGAGCCAGCAGAGATTTTCTATATTGTTTATATCATAGCAACTGTTTCATCGTATCATGGCAGTTTTAGCGTCGGTTTGTTCCCTTTTCTATGCATTGATGATGCGTGGGATTAGGCACCGCCAGTGCTGTGTTGTGATGTATTTCATTGTACACGTTTTTCCTGGACACCAGTACAGCGGCAGCGTCTCCGCATTCGCATCACGTCATTGAATTGGTGAAAAGCTCCTACGCTCTCCGCAGCTTTTCATTTCTGCACATTTCTGCACAAGCGCACCGTATTTCATGAGGGTGTACAATCTCAAACGTTTTCAGTGTTTACAAGTTTCTCCCGTTACCACCACCGGAAAACCCATTTTCATTGGTTTAGTCCAGGGGTAAGGGAACCTTTTGGGCTAAGAGAGCCATGAACGACACGTATTTTGGTGCGAGCCCTATCCTATTTTTTAAAAAGAGAATACAACTAAAAGGGTGCCAACAATTTTAGATGATAAGTCTCTGAATTGGATGGATGAAAGTGCAGAGAAGGTTTTATATTTGGGATGTTATTTAAAAAAAAAAAAAACCCCATTACACAAAACATTATAAAACAACAATTACACATTTAATTGTGATATTAAGACTTTATTCCCACAATATTTTCACTTTATTCTCATATTAGTTTTTCCCCAACCTAATATTCCAAAAACTTTATATTGTTTTGTTTGTTTCTTAATATTGCAACATTTTAAAAATGAAACAGAAATAAATTACTAAAATGACATTGTTTTACTCATAATATAACAAGTTTTTTCTAATAAAATTGTGACTTTATTCTCCTAATATTAAATATTTTCAACCACCTAATTTTCCAAAAATGACTTTTTAGTTAGATTACAGCTTGTTTTTCTCCTAATATTATGACTTTATTTTTTGTAAAATTACTGCTCATTTTTAAATTTTTGCGGTTTCCTTACATTTTTTGGTTAAATTGTATTTTTAGATTGTGCCGCGGGCCAATACATCACTTGGACTGCACTTCCAACACCCCAGTTATTAAGCAAAAATGTTACATATATTTTAAGAAAAAACTCAATTAAAATACAAGTTATGGTGTTTAGAAACTTCTGAGAGCCATGTGTGGTCATCAACCGAGCCACATCTGGCTCCCGAGCCATAGGTTCCCTACCCCTGGTTTAGTCACCGTCCCAACTGGATTTTCTCCCTTGCGAGTTTACAGTGCATTTTCAAACGACGAGCAAACCATCAACTGGATTCAAGCTGAAACTGACACACTTTACTGCCGGGCATCACGTCATTTGTACATTTTTACCTTGAGTTGTCGCTTCGGGTTTTTGTCCAGTGTCAACAGGGATCTGACTCAGGTAAATTCGTGGCAAAAAAGTCAAGTATAGCAAATGTTAACATTGTAGTGGCATTATATAGAGTACGGTTTTCAATATGGTTGGATGCTTTTAAATGTTGCATATGCGCCCGACTGCCTGTGCTTTTGTTTCCTTCTGTTCTGGTTCCTGATATTTGCACCCTCCCGCTTTGTTCTGTATGGTAGATGCTGAAATATTAGTTTGTGGGGCTACGCTGTCGTCCTTCACCACTTCACGGTGTGTGGCCTATTTTTGGTTAAAGAAAATTGAAAGACACGTCACGTAGTATTGTGGTAACTCGGCATCAGTAATGCTATATTGATGAGACATTACATTACCTTAACCTCCACCGCCATGCAGAGCGAAAAAAAGTTCCCCCATTCAGTGTGGAAGTGGTACACTATTGGCTTTTTGCTTTGTCCTCCTTCCCCGCTTTTAAAATCCTTTCTTTTAGAGTTTAGAATAAACAAATTGGGGGCTAACTGGGTAGCCTGCTATGCTTAACGTGGCGGCTTGTGTCCCCGGAGAGATTCTGTAGCCTGCACCAACAATGAGTAAGGGACGTGTGATAGAACATTATTTTGAAGATACTACAACAACAAGGGACTCTCCGTGTACTAACCAGTCTCATGATCGCTTCTCATGTCTACTATATTAGGAAATATAAGCCTGAAGGTGACTATAGGGGTGTTATTTTATGTCTAGACGGCTCTAACAATGGTAAAAACCACATTGAGAAGGTCATAAACAAGCAGGTCTTCTTTGCTCTCATCTACGAAAATATTGACTCCTACTTGATGAAAATTCACCTATAACAATCAGGTGTGCAACCAAATACCGCGAGAAACGAGGGCCGACTGCACCATCATTGAGGCAATTGATGTGTTTTTAGTAAGACCACAGCTGCCAAAGTCCAGCTTTATGTTGGAAAGAGTGCTGCTTAGTGACTGGTGAATGAAGATTGACAGTCATTGAATGTTTTTGGTTTTTGTGGGTTGCGTAACTTCAGAGGAAACATGATGAAAAACTAAATATTCATATTCCCAGCCACAGAGGATCTGAGCAAAGCAGAACACCGTACTGACCCGGATATGAGACGCCCTGGTCTTTTTCAAGACTAGTTTTTGGAAAAATATTGCGAGACTGCCTTTTAAAAACTGTTTTCAATGTCATGTCAGTATTAAGCAGTTGAGTGAGGCACTGGTGCCGTTTGTCCATCTATTCCAGTTAAGTTCCAGTAACAGCTGTTCCTCTACCATGCCATTTCCTCGACCCAACACTGGTAATGGGCACACACCTTCCTGTCAATCTGGAACTGAACCATGACAAATCCCGGCCACGCCGGGTTGTAAAGCAACACATGGATATGTTTTATCTCAGCTTTGTGATGTAGGTGAAAAAGTTATTTTTGGTTTGTTTGTTTTACATTTTTTCTGGTTCTTTTAGAAATATATAATTGTGAGATTTTTTTCCTAAGTTATCTTAAAGTTTTTTCAAAATTGTGACTTTTTGTCAATGAAATATAACTCTTTTTTTCCCCTAATATTTTGACTTTATTCTCAAAATTACAGCAGTTTTTTCCCCCTCGAGCTTTTTTTTTGTAAATTGTATTCTTATGATTATTACTTTAGTCTTACATTTACTTTAATTTTGTAACATAACTTTTTACGCAACCTAAATTTCTAAAAAAAAAAACACACACTTTAGACGTTTCTATTAATGTTTAATTATTTTAAACCTATATTTTTTAATTATGCTTTTTTAAGTATTAACATTTCAACTGTACGGTACTAAAATAAATGGTTATATGTTGTTTCCATAAAAAATTTTTGCTTAGTATTTTTAATTTGTTCTGCACATTGCATATTTTGCTATTTTTTTGTTTTTGCTTTTAGTTTTCTTGTTAAATCATATTAGAATGTGGACTCCCCTGTTTTGAAGTTACCATTTAGAGTTTTCGCTGGCGCTTACAGGTATGTGTGTGCACGCGTCAAGACGGTATTATATTCGGGTCAGTACAGTAATTCTATTTGCTGCTTGCAGGCCTTGGTGGGAGCAAATTTTAAGTGTGCCCGCAGACATTTTTTTACACCATGAAATAGTTTTCATTCGTGGGAGGAGAAAATGCATCTAACTTTATACACTTATTAACCCTTTAACAGACTTTTTTTCTTGGTTATATTTGTTAGATGGATTGTAATTTAATAAAATTGCGGCCAATGATAGAAGTACAACTCGAGGAATGTGAAAATGGTGTGCGGGAAATGAACAGAGTCGAATTTAATATTTTAGCAAAAAGGTCTCCTATTGGGCCCCCCCCTCACCTGCAGTATATTCATGTCCTATACTGGTAGAGTAGTGGTAAAAGTAACAGCAGTGCAATGCGACTAACCAGATGAAGTACTGTTATTAGTAATTTTTATTGCTACATGGCAAACAGGTTACCGGTAGGTGCAGTAGATTCTCAGAAAACAAACAAGACCCAGCATTCATGATATGCACGCCCTTTAGGCTGTGCAATTGGCTGAAAGAGGGGTGTTAAAATTTTAGTAAAATCTTACTCTCTCCAGTCCACAAAATGTTCCTAAATCTCTAGGCCAGTTGTTGTGTTCTTTGGCAAATTGTAACCTCTTCCTAACTGTCACAGTACTTTGAGGTAACTCCAGAATGTCTTTGATCATCCTGGAGCTGATCATTGGCTGAGCCTTTGCCCTTTTGGTTATTCTTCGATCCGTTGTGATAGTTGTACTCGTTTTCTGCAACGTGTCTCTGGTTTTGCACTACTGTTTTTTTAAACAAACCCCTTTCAAAGAATTGCAGGGCCTTCAGAGCGTGCATATCATGAAATCTGGGTCTTGTTTTCTGAGAATCTACTGCACCCACTGATAACTTGTTTGAAATGTAGCAATAAAAATATATGAATACCAGTGATTCATCTGGTTAGTCACATTGGACTGCTATTATTTTGAACACTACTGTACATAAGAAAGTGAAAGTGTGCTGGTAATTGCTGCTGGGCATTTTTATTTGAAAGGAACATCCTTCATTGTAACAGGCTTCTCGTTTTGTGCTTCACCATTGCAAGCTGTGTGTGTGATGTTTACCCCCCCCCCCCCTTTTATGGTATGCACAGGCCTTTTAGACAGGATGTAGCTTTTAAATATACCCATGTACTGTATGCAATGAAAATATGTAAAGCCAATGATAATTAATCCCTCCTGTAATTTATCCCGATTGAAAGCGTTGCAACTTCAATGTGGCAAAAAGAGACTGCTAATTGGAATTTTGAATTATACATCCATTTTTTAGGAGACATATGTTTACATGATTTAGCAATTATTTGTCTGGAACTACATTTATGGAATTGAGAACTCATTTTTGTCTTAAAAAAAAAAAATATATATATATTCATTCATTCTGGCAGCTTTATCGGCCTCTCTGCTCATTTTGCTAACAACTTCCATATCCTGCATATTTACATGGAATAAAGAGTAAATTATTTCTGTATGCAATGACTCGGATGCAACTTTTGTGGATTGGGTAAAGTTATGCCATGATACTACATGTATTTACTTTTACAATTAATACACATACTTACCTTTTACTTTTATTTACCTTTTACACCCCAGTTGGGACTTTTATGAATAAACATTTGTATGTATTATAATTCCCATCTTAAAAAGGGACACCGCAGAGACCCTTACATTATACGGAAGTTATTATTACAATATACATTTGGAACCTTGGTTAACATCATTCATTTGTTGCAGATGGTCCGACTCTAACCAAAACGGGCGCTATCCTATCCTGTTCGGTATCTTACAAAATGGCATCCGCAACGGGAAATTACGTCGCCCCCTGATGCTATCAGCAATTTACTCTCACGGTATATATTGTTTTGCTGATATGCAATGTTGTCCAACTCTGTTTCTGATAAGATACCGATATGTGTGACATCATATATCTCCTGGAATGAACACGCATCTCTTGTGAAGCTAATGGATACTGCATTGGCAATTAGCTTCTCGGAGTGGCTGTAAACATCGGTAAACACGACGCAATACGTATTCTACCGGGGAGTCTCCCGCAGATACTACCGCATCTGCCTGCCGCTATTTCCTCTACATAGACATACCCTGAATGAATAGTGTTTTCCGTAACGTTGGCAAATGATGCTCTCAAAATCATGCAGTCTGTGAGTTAAATACTATTAAAGGTTGATACCTGGTACCTGTGAAAGGTAAAACTGGGATCGTCATCCAAGGTAAAAGTCACCTTAAATGTTTATTCCTTTCAGTCATTTATATGCATTTCGAATTGTTTTATGCATGCAAAGGCATCATTTTAAAACTATAAAAACATAGTTGGGCCTGCGCATTGTATTAATAACACAACAGAATGTGCGCCATGTTGCACGCTAACCAGGGAGTTGCACGCAAACTTGAGGTGTATTTCCGACAATTGCTAAAAAAAACATGCTAACAGAGACGGTCACTAACCAAGGTTCCACTGTATTATTACAGTTCACAAGTACAAACAGTGTTTGGTTTTTTTGTTGGGTTTTTTTTACTAATTTTTGTTGAAAAAACTCCCAACTTTTCTGAGTCCAAACAAACAGCAGAGTCCCAGAATTGGACGCTGGTTGATTGCGAATTTGTATTTAGAATATTTTCTTTCCCCCCGTACGAAATTATGGAAATTGAACGAATACCTTCCAGGGTCAACTTAACATAATAACATGTTTATTAACAGGATGTCTCAAAAAGAAGTTGGGTTGACTGCTGTTTAAACTGAAATGTAAAAAACAATAAAAATAAATAAAAAACATGCGCACCCTGCCTGCTCTCTTCACTTGGACGAGGGATGAATTTCTAAAAATATACAGAACATACTGTATATAACGGAACAAGAAGATGGGAAAAAAGTTGAAATGTTCAGACCAGCAATGATACCACTACACTAAATATCATTTTGTGAGACAAGTCCTCACGTCAACCGCACATTGGGCTCACAGTCAGGAGGTTCAAGGTTTGAATCTCGATTGGGCATCTCTGTGGAGTTTGATGCGTGGGTTTTCGGCGGGTACTCCGGTTTCCTCCCACATTCCAAAAACATGCATGTTAGCTTCATTGGCCGCTCTAAATTGTCCATTAGAGTGTGAGTGGTTGTGCCCCGCGATTTCCTGGCTCATGAATGCCCTCGTCATTTCTACGTCTTGGTTGGTTCTGCTAAAAACTGGGGACACCCCTGTCAGCCGGAACAGATAATATAATAGGATAGGATAGTCATGTCATTTTACAAGAATAAAATCAAATTATTAAGAAAAAAAGTAATTTAAAAGAAAATATACTGTGTATATATATATATATATATTATAAAGAAAAAACCCACATATTAGTAGTCCTATTATGAGAAACAAAACAACAAAGATGTCATTTTAGGAAAATCATTCATTCTTTGTCTATGCCGCTTATCCTCATTAGGGTCGTGGGGATGCTGGAGCCTATCCCAGCTGACTTTGGGCGGGAGGAGGGGTGCACCCTGTACTGGTCGTCAGTCAATCACAGATTTTAGGAAAATTAGGTAGTGAATTATTATTTTTTTAATAGTCATATTTTGAAAAACAAACCAAACAATGAATACATTTTAAGGCTGTCAAACTTTTTTAGCCTCACCACACCTCTAATAACTTTAGTCTCACCTGAACGCATCAACAGCAGTGCAATTCCAACACCTTATATGTATCTACTCCGCTCAGCATCGGTATAATTTGCTTTATTCAAATACGCTCAGAAATCCCAGGAAAATACAAGTACAGTAGTGTAAACTCAAAACGTGTGTTCATCCTAAATTACACGGTGTCTTTGAACGCAACCCCTCATTGCTTAAAACATACACGTTTATAATTGTTTCCCGTCATTTGTCTTTGTTTATCAAAGTTGACATATTTGGTGGCTAATTACGATTAATTCATTTCAAAACTGTGATTCATTTGATTAAACTATTTGAAAGCCCTAATATAGTTGTCATTTTTGAAAAACGAGATTGAGGAAAACATGTTACGAGTATTATGGGGATAAAGTCAAGTGCGAGAAAAAATGGAAAATGTTGAAAATAAAATGAAAAGTTGAAAATAAAAATGTTAGAATTGGCATTCTAACAAAAAAAAGTCGAGATTTTCCAAGAACTTGTAATATAAGGAAAATAATGTCATTGCAGTAGCGTAATATTATGAAAAAGAAAACGGAACAAGTCATCCTTTCTTGGAAAATGAAAAGTTAGAACATGAAAGTAAAAATAGGATGAGAATAAAGACAGTAAAATAGGACAATAACAAGAGAAAAACAAATATAGAAGATGTTTGGATAAGTTTTAAAAAATGGCAAAACAAAGTAGATGCTAATAATATGCTCTTTGTTTTAATATACTGTATATAACTTTTCATATTTGGCCCTCGGTAGGAAACACCCCCACACAAGTGCAGAATAAAATGGCTGTATTAGTCCAGCAGCTTTAAGACTTCGATGACATGCCTGAGTTCAACAAATACATTTCATTCAAAATACAAAAATAACATTTATACAATTTATAATCTGTCTGCTACTTTACTAAAACTAACAAAACATTCGAAAAACTAAACCAACATTTCCCAATGCGTGTACTCCTGAAATCATTTATGCGTATAAATATATGTATTGTCCTTAAACGGCACAGTTGGGAGTTAGGTACTTGAGGTCCGCCCATGGGAACGTAATACAAAAACATTTGTCAGCATAGCAATGGTTCCTTTAACTGTCCGATTGTCGCATTTATTGTACCGTTAAGACGATCTCTGCAGTGTGTCGTGTAGTGCACAGTAAAGGGGGCGTCGGCATCCGTGGACGTTTGCATCCTATCTTGGTCCACTGAGCTTGCCAGGTGAAAAAAAATACACCAACCTCCTGATACTGTGCAGCCTTGGTTAGAGTCCGCCCCGGTTAGTGTATTTTCCAAATACCGTATACCACAGCGCTTATCATGTTGTTATTAAACTGTGATTCCAATTGTGTTCCTAATTGATTTTTTTGGTTTAATACGCATGAAACCATTTGAAATGCACATAAACGAAAGGGCTAAATAAAAATTTAGCATGTTTACCTTCACTGAAGACGTTCCCAAAGACAGGATGTGGCAGCGAGCTCAACCACCACCACCTTCCTGTTTTCGGTCACGTCAAGAACGACAAAAAATACGTTTTAGTAACAGATTAATTTGATTTACATTATTGGTTTAATGGGAAAAATGGATTCAGTTAACATCCGTCCTGGTTAGAGTCCAACTTTGTGAAATGATTTAATGACACAAACCAAGGTTCCACTGTATTATGCGATGATTGGGGGGGCAAAAAAAATATTTCAAAACAAAGTGACCGCAGTTGATTTATTGTTTTCATTAACGTTTATCATGTACATGAATAGAACTCGCAAGAATAGCAAGCAGTCTCTAAATCTGATGGACTTTGGACTTCAAAAGGTCTACCTTTGATGTGCTGTGTGATGGTTCAGCAGCCAGAACTAAGATAAGGCAGCAGGGTACGCTGATGTGTTTGCTTTTGTCATTTCTAGCCTTGTATCCCCAAAAGATAACGAACCTGACAGTTGGCCAGCTACAGTACTTCCTGGTAGTAAACGGTTCTGGCAAAGCGGATCCCCAAAGCACCAGACGTGAGTCATTGGCTAAGACAAGTGGATCTTTACGGTGCTTGCTATCCCAGATGTCGGAAGTGGAGTCTGCATGGGGTTGTAGTACAAATAATCTGATATCGTTTTCCCTTGGTGATAAGGCCAGAAGAACATCCAGGAAAAACTCGGGAGTAGAACCGCTGCTCCTCCACATTGAGAGGAGCCAGATGAGGTGGTTCGGGCTCCCTGAGTACGTGTTCCGGGCTCTTCCGACCAGTAATCGGCCTCGGGGAAAACCCAGGACACTGGAGAGACTGTGTCTCTCGACTGGCCTGGGGGTGCCAGGGAGAGGGAAGTCTGGGCTTCCCGGCTTAGGCTGCTGCCCCTGCGACCAGACCCCGGATAAGCGGAAGAAGACGGACGGATGATTTTTCCTTGAAATGTCTTGAATGAAAACTGCAGATAAGTCCGGACGAGGCGGAAGAGTCACGAGGATCTTCTTGGCAGGTGCAGTTAAGACTCCCAGAAAGATTTGACTGAAAATTTTAGGACCTCCTAAGAGAACTAACATTGTTCTTGCAAGGAACACATTTTTTTTTATTATAGTCCCTCCTGATCAGGATTTTCTTTTCAAGGTTTTCAAGGCCTGCGGGTAGTACTTCAGGAAGATCCTGCGAGCGATCTCGTACGTATCGCCCTGGGGCTTGGTGGAGTACTTCCGTCCGTTGTAAATGAATCCTTTCTCTATTTGGAACACAGCCTGGTTGAAAATGTCCTGCTTAAAGGGCTGCCCGCTGTCCAGACACTCCACAAGAGTTTGGACAAACAGCCCCCATCGCTGGGCGTAGTAGTCCTCCATGAGGCCGCCCCACTCTTTGCTGGCGTAGTCCTGGATTTCTCCACTGGGGCCCCACAGAGTGAGCTGGTTCCTGGCGTTCATGTCGTAGAGCTGGGCCTCCTCGTCATCAATTGCCAAGGACTTAGCCCGCTCCAGCCATGTTCCCAACAGGAAGTTGCGATCGCTACAAAGCAGACGGTTGAGCTCCGGCAAGAGGTCGTAGATGAGGACCCCGCCTGTAATAAGCAGCTCCGGCAACTTCTGTTTCTGAAAGGCATCTGTGATGTCCAGGTAGAAGGATGTCGTTACAACTTGCAAGACCTGCCGAGTCACATCCACAAGATCATACCTGAAGGTCTCCTTGGACATCAGAGAAGGCGAAGCCTCTATAATTAGTTTCCAGGCTTTGAACAAGTCCGCCGGATCGTACCAAAGGTCGGTATTCATGTGAAGAGAAGGCCTGTGCACCAGCGGGCTGTGGTTATGATTTCGGTAGTGCGGCACCGTGCAGTTGTAGACGCTGGAAAAGAGGAGTCTCCACGCGGCAATCAAACTGTCTTGCGTCGTGCCGTAACGGCGTACGGCATACAGAGACGCCCACTTCACCAGGTTCACCGGCTCCTTCCGCCAAGCCAGCTCGCTCATCAACTCGTACATGACGGGGTTCTGCTCGATGCCCTCCGGTGTCATTCCGATGCCCACCATGGTGGAGTTGGGGAAGTGCAAGGCTTTGAAAGGCCCCGAGTTGATGCTCTCCACTGTGCCAAAAAGGCCGCTGTTGCCGCCAAAGTTTTGCAGCATGCACCAGATGAAAGGCTGCCCGTAGAACGATTCAGTGTAGGAGAAAATTGGCTCCGTCTCTGCAAACAAATCTAGCACGATCATCCGTCCGAGGGGCACCCCGTGTAGTAGGGCCCGAATCTGGGCGGGCTTCCAGAAAGCTGCATCACTAAAAAACAACCAACCCTGCATCAGCCAAATTGCCTGAGGATCAACTAGAGAGGAGAGAGAGAAAAAAAAAACATGTAAGAGGGACAAGAAAGGGACCGCTCTAGAACATAGCGCAAATTTTTAACTCAGTAGGGAGCTTGATGGGGGCTAAGCTTTGAAACACAAAAGGGCATTTGTGGGTCCCCAAACTGGGGCAATTATTTCTCTTGAAAATAACAACGAATGAAATGGTCTCAAGCTTGCAAAAAGGTGGGGTTGAACTTCAGGTCAGATGTAATAGAACAGGCTGAACCACCGCTTTGAGAAAGGTGGTACAGTGCACAGCAGGGGTGCCCAAAGTGTGCACCAGGGGCCATTTTGGCCTCATGCCCAGTCTAAAAAGTATAAATCTAAGAAAAAAACTCAAAATAAAGAGGCGGCACAAATTGAAAGATCACCAGTAATTATAAAAAATATTACAAATAAGTTTGTATTTTTGGGGAAACTATGAATTAAGAAGAAAATGTACAAAAACAGCATCAAATGGCAGAAATGGGGGGGGGGGGGGGGGATTGCTGTCATTTTATGAGAATAAAGATAAAATATTGTATTTTGGCGTAAAAAAAAATGGCCACAACTTTACGGGAATAAACGCATAATACTGTGAAAGTCATAATATTATGAGACTGTCCCACTTAAATGTGTGAGCACATCAAATTTAAATATTAGTCAACGACAACACAACACCAAATGCAGCTGTCAAACGAAACCTTTTATTAAAGGAGAACATAAAACAAGCCTACACGGCCCTGTGTGATAAAGTGATTGCCCCTAAACCTACCCTTAGCAGCAACAACTGCAGTCTGGGGTTTGTGGTTACTTGCAATGATACAGCGCTGTGGAGGAATTTTGGCCTACTCATCTTTGCAGAATTGTTGTAATTCAGCCAAATTGGAGGCTTTTCTAGCGTAAACCCTCTTTTTTAAACTCATGCCACAGCATCCCAACCGGATTCAGGTCGGGAGTTTGACTAGGCCAGTCCAAAGTCTTTTTTGTTTTCCTTCAGCTATTCAGAGGTGGACTTGCTGTTGTGTTTTGGATCATTGTCCTGCTGCCGAACGCGAGTTGGTTTCAGGTGGTCAAACAGGCCGGACATTCTCCTTCAGGATTTTTGGTAGACAGCGGAATTCATGGTTCCATCTATCACAGCTACTATTCCAGCCAGCAAAACAGCCCCAGACCATCACACTACCACCGCCATATTTTACTGTTATGATCTTTTTCTGATAATTTACACCCAATGTATTGGGACACACACCTTCCAAAAAGTTCCCAAAGGTCTTGGGTATCATAAAGATGTTTTTTGGCAAAACTGAGACCAGCCTTGATGGTCTTCTTGTCTTGGAACTCTGCAATACAGGTCGTTTTTGCCCAGTGTCTAATGGTGGAGTCATGAACACTGACCTTAACTGAGGCAAGTCAGGCCTGCTGTTCTTCAGATGTTGTTCTAGGGTCTTTTGTGACCCCCTTCGATGAGACCTTGCCGCGCTCCTGCGGCCACGCCTGTGAAGGTTCACAACCTTTGTTGTTCCGTGTTTTCGCCATTTGTGGATAACGGCTCTCATTGGCGTGCCAAAGCTTTGGTTTTCTAACCTTTTCCAGAATGACAGCTGTCAATAAATCTCAGTTAGGTTTTAACAGGGGAGGCCATCATTTTTTTGCACAGGGCCATATAAGGTTTGTTTCTTTTTCCTTTTAATGATAAAAAGTTTCATTTGAAAGCTGCGTTTTGGGTTCAGTTGTGTTGTCATCGACTAATTTATTTATTTATTCGAGCACGGGGGCTTGGCGTCGCCGTGGATACAGGAAATAGGTAGACAATGACGTCGCCGACCCAACGCCACCTCGTCGCAGCCAGAAGTGACCTTTGATGACAAACTAACCTAATTTTTTTTTTTTAATATGTAAAAAACAAACTCGCCTGCAGTCATGGAGGCAAAGACAGATTGACTGACTGCCGACAGGTAGGCGGCGTCTGAGGAAGGCGGAGTCATCTCGTTGAAGGTGTCGGTGTTGTAGATGTGGTCGGTGCCGAATTGCTTCACCACCTGGGACAGATAGAGGGAACCGATCTGGAGGAAAAGCGGGTCTCGGGGATCCAGGATGTAGGAGCATGAGAAACTGCAGTTGAATCGAGCCCAAGGCCCCAGCCGGGTTACATTGGCTTCTGGATACAACCTGTAATATCAAACCCCGGCGAAAACCCATGAGAATACTACAATCATTTTGTGTTAAACTTGGAATTTTAAAGTATTTTTGTCACCAGAATGCAGTACACCAAAATATTCACATGCTTTATGAAACTACAAAAACATAACACCAGAAATGCACTAATTATAGCCGGGCCATTTATTTACCCAAGATGCAAAGAGGACTGGCGGTAACTGCAAGTATTTACAAGTGCAATAATCCCTTAATTATCCCAGACCCGACTGTGATAAGTGAATTTCCGTGAAGTAGGATTGCTTATTTATAAATTGAATATGACATTTTTAGAGCCCTCTAGACATGAAATAGCACCCCTATTGTCCCCTTTACACACCTATTACCCAATATAGTATACATGTTAGCAGAAAATAATCAATTCAAGACCTAAATAGATATGTATAAAAATATCTCATGCTCAATACATGAGACAAGACATGCGCGTGTGTCTGGCTATAAAGTTCCCTTAGGGAGCTGATTGGCGGGCGAACAAGAAGAGACGTCTCAAAGTTGAGTTTTAGCTTTGCGTGGATTAGTCACAGCCTGTGTTTTTATTTTTATTGTGCCAAAATGTCAAATTTGCTAAAATAGGCATACGTTTTGACTAACAATAGGCCATATTCATCTACAAAACAGCATGATTTATTAATTAATATATTTTCTAACCACGATGATGGAGTGACGCCGCAAAAATTCAACGTGCAAAGTGGCCAGGGACGCCTGTATGCTGCACAACTCAGCAGAAACAGTACCAATGTTGTACAAAAAGTAGTAGCGATGAGGGCCAAACTGCTCCGCCAGCAGTAATACCGGTGATGAGACAGACGTAAACAACAGAGTGGAACCTCACGCCCATAGAAATCAGAACACATATCACACATTCAAGACGCGGGTAAAGAAATATGGCTTATTGATCAGAACTACCTGCAGGAACTACACACGGGCTGCTATTGCATACTGTATTTGGGTCTTGGTATGTTGCTGATTGTTTGCTCCTTGTGTTCCTGTTATTATTGGATTTTATACACACGGGATTAGGATGAGGGACTATGGATGAAAAATGGCCTTTTTGACAGAAATGTCTGTTAATGTGCGCTGTCGCTTTAAATGAATAAACGGCACAGCAGGTGCCCCAGCGGTCATGTACCATGCATCCACATGTTTGCTTACCTGAGGATTCCCTTAGGGATGTTCCCAGAGAAGGCTGGCAGCACTGGAATCATGCCAAATGATCTCATTCGCTCCAAAATTTTAAACTGTCAAAAGAAAGATCTGTTAGGTGTGGTACCGTTTGACTTTTTATTTTTTTTTATTAATGACTAGAAGAACCAGCGACCGCTTTCATTTCATCAGGATATGATACACGACTTAGAAGATCACCTTTATGCTCGAAGCTGCCAATTGGAGACAACAAAAAGCAAAAAGTGGAAGGTTTTACATCGGCCAAGTCATTCTCCAGACTTGAACTCGGAAAGTGCAGGGGTTTTCAAAGTCTAGCATTGTGGGACTCCCCCCCCCAGGCCCTGACAGCTAACTTCCCCCCCCATGTGAACATCATTTCATTGAACAGCTCTTGCATATTCTAACATCCGTCAGGGTCCAACGTTGGCAGTTTTAGCCATCTACCCGTCTTTGTTGCCATCTGGTGGCCTCAACCAGCAAGTAGAGCATTCATTTTTTTGTATTTTTAATTTTTTAAAGTAATTTTCTACTCGCCAACGCCACCCCATCTCGTGCAACCATCGATGGTGCTGAAATTTGATGTAGTTTCCCATCTTAGTTGCGTATCAGATGCATGCAACAAATGCTCAAATGTTCATATCTTCATCTTTTGATGTCAAAAGTGTTGAATAATTAGGTATTGGGTCGCCGTACTTGGAGGTAGAGCTGGTTCACATGCCAGGATTGGGGCAGAGGCCCCCCAAACTTGAACATGTTGCCCATGCGGTTCCATGCAAGAAACGCTGGCCCGGAGAAGAACTCTTCAATTTCGGACTGGTTCAAACCAAGGGCACGGTAAACCTAAAAAGAAAGGGGTACAGTAGGTAGTATTAGTCAATCATATACTGTGTATTAGGTAGTATTTGCAGGACTTCTGTTTACATAGAAGACAGCTTCAACAATGGTTGCAATCTCTTCTTCTTCTCCTTTGGGCTTATCCCTTCAGGGGTCGCCACAGCCAATCAATTGCCTCCATCTAACTCTGTCTTCTCTTGCGCCAACTACCTTCATGTCCTCTTTCACTACATCCATAAACCTCCTCTTTGGTCTTCCTCTAGGCCTCCTGCCTGGCAATTCAAAACTCAGCATCCTTCTACCAACATATTCACTATCTCTCCTCTGGACATGTCCCAACCATCTCAGTCTGGCCTCTCTGACTTTATCTCCAAAACCTCTAACATGTGCTGTCCCTCTGATGTGCTCATTCCTGATCCTGTCCATCCTGGTCACACCCAAAGAGAACCTCAGCATCTTCATCTCTGCTACCTCCAGCTCTGCCTCCTGTCTTTTCCTCAGCTGCACTGTCTCTAAACCAAACAACATCGCTGGTCTCACCACAGTTTTGTACACCTTTCCTTTCATTTTAGCTGAAACTCTTCTATCACACCCGACACTTTTCTCCAGCCATTCCAGCCTCCCTGCTTCTTCACCTCTTTTCCACACACTCCATTGCTCTGGACTGTTGACCCGAAGTACTTCAAATTCTCCACCTGCCGAAAATAATAATTTCCTCGCAGTATCGCTTTCAGTATCTCCTTCAAGCTCTGGTCCTCTACCCGAGGCCCTGGAGCTTAAGGGTTCAGTGCAGGATCTTAGCTGTTCCCGGTATTGCGCTCTTCTGGACGGAAATGTCAGATGTTGTTCCAGGTATCTGCTGGAGCCATCCACCCAGCTCGGGGTTTAGCGCCCACAGTGCCCTGACCACTACTAGCACCACTGTTGCCTTCAAACTCCACATGTTAGTTCTCTAGTTCTTCCTTCATTTCATCGGGTGTCTGCTCCTACCTCTTGCCACAGCGCCTCTTGGCCAGTGAACGCCAGTGGCAGATTGATTCCATTAAGCGCCATCCAGTCAATCTCTCTTTCCCATCTTGGCCAGTCCCACCACACGGAGGAATAGCTTACAGTGCAGACATTCTGGTAGTAGCGAAACCTGGACAGACACAAGACCACACACGTAAGTCAGGATGCACGTTAAATGAATGGCAGCAAGGCATGCTGGGTAGTCCAGCAGCAACAACACCGTGAACAATAAAACATTGCATATCAAGAGTATTTTAATTCCTTGTTTACTTCTCTCATGAGCTCCTCCACATGTTTAGCAATCAAGCAAAAATGCGACAAAATGTTGGGCGAAACAGTACAACAAGCTACCCAGCATGCCTTGCGGGTGTTTTTTTTTGCATGGATATTTAGTTCCAAATGTAGGTTAGTCTGTGCGTGGTGTGTTGACGTTGTGTTGTTTTGATCACTTTTTTGTACAGATCGGATCTGACTGCCACAATGTTACTGAAAAGTTACAATTCCGGCTACAGTTTCGATGTTAAAGGTTTTTCAAAAAAGGAATTTGGAAATGCCCGGCGGGCCGGATTAGGACACTTGGCGGACCGTTTTAACAAGATGTTGACACAACTGTATACAACTAAAAAGTGTGCAAACTATTTTAGAAGATAATAAGTCTCTCAAGTGGATGGATGAAGGTGCTGAGAAGGTTTTATATTTTGAATGTTATTTTTAACACTGTGATTCCTGTCATGTTTTACTTTAAAATTTCAGCAAAAAAAAAACATTCTAAAACAAAAATTATACATTTAATTGTAAGATTATGACTTTATTCCCATAATAATTTTACTTTATTCCCAAATACATTTTTCCCTCACCTAATATTCCAGAAATTACAACTTTATATTGTTTTGTTTGTTTCTTAATATTGTGACATTTAAAAAAGAAAACTGAACTCTGGTACTAAAATGACATTGTTTTTACTCATAATACTACAAGTTTATTCTCTTATTTTTTTTCTCTAAATATTTTGACTTTCTACTTGTAAAATGACAGTAATTATTATTTAAATGTATAATTTTTTTTTTAATTTTCCAATTTTTTCAACTTTCCTCAAAATTATGACTTTAGTCCTGTAATATTTTGACTTTATTCTACTTATAACCTTTTCCGCAACCTAATTTTCCAAAAATAATACCTTTTTTGGTTAGATTACAACTTTTTTCTCCTAATATTTGGACTTTGCTTATTTTTAAATTTTTGCTGTTTCCTTTTTTGTTAAAATGTATTTTAACAAAATACAATTAAATCAGTCGGACTGCACTTTGGACACCCCTGTGGTAATGCAAGATATGTTGTTTATATTTTAAGAAAAAACTCAATTAAAATACATAGAAGTTCTGGTGTTTAGAACCTTCCGAGACATACGTGGTCATCAAAAGAGCCACATCTGGCTCCCGAGCCATAGGTTCCCTACCCCTGGTATAGAGACTATTTTATGTGAAAAAGAGGGCGTGGTAGGCCAATGTCCCCTCCATTGGTTGAAACGACCCAAACCCCAAACCTGTTTTACATAAAAGTCATCTGGCGCTATATAGACAATTTCATAAATTAAAAAAAATGCTGTGTTGTGGATTTGTTACTTAACCCCTAGAGTCACTCCATCGTCATGGGAAACGGTGCCACGCTTCACATGGCTTTTTCAGTCGGCGCACATGGCATAACTGGGGTGAGCTGATGCGGGTCTAATTCACAACAGTTAATTGAGAGAAACCAGTCCAATAAAAAGGACCTAGCCACCGCGAGTGTTCACCGTGCCCCCGGTAAACAATGAAATATCATGTGTGACAATGCTCCATTTGTCTGCGATGCAACAGATGGGCGGCAAAGACCCCTCAGATGCTGCTACCCCGGTAGTTCAAACACTTTAAGTGAAACTTTATACATGGCTGATGTTGCAATCTTGCCTCAGCGGCCGCGTGGACTTTGCATGCTCTCCCCGTGCTTGTGTGGGATTACTCAAGAGTACTGCGGTTGTCTCCCACCCTTCAAAAACATGCACCTTGACTTCTCTTACCCAACCTCTCTGCCAGTCAGCTGGGACAGGCGCTGTGGGCCTAAAAAGGTTGTGTTAGGGTTCTAAACGCCGCACTCTTTAACTTTTACACGCCAGTATATTAGCTGTGCATTGGACTATTACGGTCATTTGACAGTGATGCATTTAAATGAGTTATCAATATTGCACTAAATAAACCACAAAATCTAATATTTCACTTAAACTTTGCAATGGTTATATAGCAGGAGTGTCCAAAACTTTCCCCACCCGGGGCCACACACTGAAAAATAAAAGGATGCATGGGCCAGTTTAAGAAAAACTGCATATCAGATACAGTACATATGTAAAAAAGCCTATTATTAGTAACAATTTAGCCCCCCCCCCTTTTTTTGCATTTTCCCCCCTCATTTTTGCTTGCTGTTTTTAAATTTTCCAAATATTTCAATTTTATTCATTGAATAAATTTTCTTGTAAATGTTCTTCTTGTAATATTGTGACTTTATCCCCATAATATCGACTTTTTCACCAACCCGATAACTATTTTTGTGTTGTTGGTTTTTCATTATACTACGACATTTTTTAAAAATTACTTCATTTCAAATTTCAATTTCTAAAAATGTCAAACTTTTTTTTCAGAATATTGCAAGTTTATTATTGTTAAAAAATAAAACTGTTTTCTCTTAATGTTTTGACTTTATTCTTGTAAATGTGCAGCACCCCCCCCCCCTCATTTCTGCTCTTGTTTTGTTCCCAACTATTTCTTCTTTCTTCTCTTATTAGTTTATTCCCATATTTTGACTTTCTTTGTATTATACTTTTTCTCCCCCCAACCAGACTTTCCAAAAGTCACAGCATTGCTGTTTTGTTTGTAATAATATTACAAAAAAATATTATTGTCATAACATTTCTACTTTATGCTTCTAAAAAGACATTTTCCTTCATATTACATTATTATTATTAACTTATGACTTTTTCTCGTTATAGTTCAGCGTTTCCCTTTAACATTTTGACTTTATTCTTGAAAAATTGTTTCGGATTTTCCCAGTTTTGCTGCTGTGTATTTTTTAATAGTTTTCTTCTTAAATTACATTTTTAGAATGCGCCGCGGGACAATAAAAAAAATGTACAAAACAGCGGTTCGCAAAAGACGCCCGGGCTGCTGGTAGGACACCCCTGGAATATACCTGGAGGATCTTCTTCTTCTCTGGTTTCTTTGCTCTTCCTCTAGGCCTCCCGCCTGCTTGGCAGTTCAAAACTCGGCATCCTTCTACCAATACATTCACTATGTCCCCTCTGGACGTGTCCGAACCATCTCAGTCTGGCCTCTCTGACTTTATCTCCGAAACCTCTAACATGTGCTGTCCCTCTGAAGCGCTCACTCCTGATCCTGTCCATCCTGGTCACACCCAAAAGCTACCTCCAGCTCTGCCTCCTGTTTTTTCCTCAGCGGCACTGTCTCCAAACCAAAGTTTCTTACACCTTTCCTTTCACTTGAGCTTGAAACTCTTCTTTTCTCCACCCAAGGACTGTGTCATAGCATACGCGCGCGTCAGTGCGCGCGCACAGACTGACCTGTGCTGGGTGTTGATGCGGAGGACACCGGACAGTTTAGGTAGGGGACGAGGTAGATCCAGCTGCTCGCCGGACCAGGAAACGTGACAGTTGCAGAAGTACTTCAAGTAGTTGTAAATCCCCGAGGCCACCGACACGCCGGTGTTCCCGGTGGCGACTATCTTGTCGTTTTTGGTCGACCTGAGCTCGCACACGTCCAGGCTGTCGTTGGAGAGGTTCCCGTTCACGACGACGATGAACTCCGTCGATCTGTTGCCGAGCAGGCGCCTCAGCAAGTCGATCACAGCTCTGCCCTGCGTCTTGTCGCTGGCGTGCGGCTTCAGGTGCTCCAACGCGGGAAACGCACACGTCGCGGCCGCGCACAAGCAGAGCACGAGCGCCACGGCCACACTGCGGTCACTTCTCGGCAACATTTCGACCCCCACGGTCCCCACCGCAGCTCCGGTTTTACATCAACACGATCGCTCCATTTGCGGCCGACCAGGAAGCGTTGCCTTCTTCAGGAGCCGCCAGCCAATCAGGAGAGGGGCTGGCTTGCGTTTTATAACGGGCTACCCAATCAGAATGAGCGGGCTCTTCCTTCTTAAGGAGGAACCTTTGTCACGTGATCAACCCCTCACGTGGTGTATTTTTACGATAATGTCCTGGTTTCGGGTGAGCGGTTGGTGGTTTTTGATTCGTTGGTATCCAATAAAAAGCACGTGTAAACTCGAACACGGGTGCATGATCAGAGATTGGGCAATCAACTGGGTTTATAAGCATGTTTCTGTGGCCACGTGACATAGGAAAGTTTGCGCCACGCAAATAAATAGGAAAATGGTGGTAAATATTGGTTTTCATACATTTTTGGCTTATGATGTGGCCAACTTTGTTCCGGATGTCACACTAGAAGTACCAAGCGATCTTGGCCAGACCTCAACGTCAAGAGGGAGGATTATTGTGAGTCCATCCACCTATTCACCCTCTATGCTGCTTATTTTCACTATAGGGACATGTAGACATGTTATTAAGAAACTGTGATCACGTGACAGGCATTCTAGGACCCAGCTACTGTATGCTGCACCTCGTGCAATTGTAATCAGTATTTCTGGTGCTGTAAATGCCAAATTAGGGCATCTCAAACATATTCTTATTTTATAAACCATATCTTTAGGCTCACTGCACTTCCTATAGCAATTTATCACCAATTAACTACAATCTGTTGGTGTTGAAATACTCCCTCTGTCCTGTAGGTGGCGATAACGCGCCACAACGTCGCTCGCCGCGTACAGTGATAACAGAAGAAGAATTTTTTTTTTACCCACAAGCCACCGGTGGCGGCTGAAGGCGCCTTTTGCTGAAGCTACAGCTCCGTGTGGGCTCTGAGCGGGACCGGAGGATACCCCAAGCATGCAAATAGTTGTTGTTTCACTTCAGTTGACGTGTAAGCAACGCCGGCATGGCTCCGCTGAGCTTCGTGGCAGGGAGTGTTAGCCTTTTGGCGAAGTCCTTCAGTGTCTTCAGCTGCACGGGCACTCTGGCAAGGTAGCTATCTGCTTCGACGTAGCTAGCTGTAGAAGTAGCACCACGCGCGGCGACAAAGCAAAACAACCTATGGCTTGTTTTGGTACAAAAGTCATTGTTGGTGAATCTGTTTAGCATTATCTTGGTGTGTAATTGCAGTGTGATTACGCAAAGTAAATCATCTCATTTTGTGTGTAGTACCAACACCAATCTCGCCAGAAACAGCTAAAATCAGATTCTAAAACTAGTCGACGCAACAGCACCTCCACTGGTTGCTCGTAGGTACTGCAATTTCAAATGTATTTCTGTGAGTATTTTCAATACTGAATACAACCCAGTGTGTGCGTGTTTAAGCGTGACTGACAATTTTAGAATATAATAAGTCTCTGGATGTATTGTTTTTATTAACATTGGTGTAGTGAGGCTATCCAATAATAAATAAAAAGAGCACATCATATTCCCAAACGTGCTGTTAGGCACTGGCAAAATAAACAGAATAACATGACAGATGTGTATACTGTTTAGACACAGACTTGCTGTATGATAAATATTTGTATTTGATGGGATCAATATTTTACATTCGGTTTTTCACCTCTTAAGTTTGGATTTGGCTCTAACCTTAGAGATAAGGTGAGAAGCACTGTCACGCGGGAGAGACTCGGAGTAGAATCGTTGCTCTTCCACATTGAGAGGAGCCAGATGAGGTGGCTCGGGCATCTGGTTACGATGCCTCAGGGAAGACCCAGGACACGTTGGAGAGACTGTGTGTCTTAACTGGCCTGGGAACGCCTCAGGATCCGCCGGGAGGAGCTGGATGATATGGCTGGGGGGAGGGAAGTCTGCTGCCCCGCGACCCGACCTCTGAGAAGAAAATAGAAGGATGGATGAAAAAACTACTTTGTAACCAACCGAAGTTTGGTTGTATATTGTGTGCAATGAAAAAGCACAACTCCTAATCTTCAGTCCAATTCATGATACAAAAATCAATAGTGCAAATCCCTTTAAATAATGACACAGGTTACCATACTCCACTCTGCTGGTTTGCCTGCTCAACTTTTGCACCCTTCTCAATCCAAAAACGTTCCAAACTTTGGCGTTCTATAGCCTACACCCATAGGTCCAGTTATGTCGTGATACCCGTTGCATGTCGCCACAATCGATTAGTCTCAAAATGTATAGCTGATTGTAATCGAAGCAAGAGTAATCTACCGGTGAATCTGAATCGTCACATCCTTAAAACGGGTATCCAGTTGAATTCGGTTTATCGTTAACATCCCTTTTATTGTGTTAAGAAATGTCTGCGAGCCAGACGCAGTCATCACAAGAGCCTCATGTGGCTCCCAGGCAAAAGGTTCCCTACCTCTGGGCTAAATCAACAACCATTCCATTTTCTTCCGCTTATCCGGGTAGCAGGGGCAGCAGTTTCAGTAGGGAAGTCCAGACTTCCCGGTCCCCGGCGACCTCTTCCAGCTCCACCGGGAGGACACCAAGGCGTTCCCAGGCCAGTTGTGAGACATAGTCCTTCCAGCGTGTCCTAGGTCTTCCCCGGGGCCTTCTCCCGGCTGGGCATGCCTGAAACACCTCACCAGGGAGGCATCCGGACTAGATGCCCGAGCCACCTCAACTGGCTCCTCTCGATGTGAAGGAGCAGCGGCTCTACTCTGAGCTCCTCCCGGATGGCCGAGCTCCTCACCCTAATCAACAACCGCGTACAGAAATCCTAATCATCAATAAATACACTCGTTTATTTTTCTTTCCTAATCATATACTGTTTGCATTTTTGATGAGCCAGAGTCGTCCAGGCTGCATATAGCAACCCAGTGAAATGTCTGTGTACCCAAGCCAGTGGCCCCCCAAAGAGGCCTCTCAATGGATACATGAGATATGTTGTGCAGCAGAAGCCGCTCGTGACCATACAAAACCCAGGTAAGATGCAACATGTGACAATATGTCATGAGGAACAGTGTAGTGTGAAAGCGCACATAAGGACATTTTTGGCCTTTAGGTGGCACTGCAGCTTACATTGAGACTCAAAGATAGAACTGTTTGTCTCCTTCAGATTTAAAACAAATGGCAGTTGTCAGCAAGATTGCCCAGGAGTGGAGGACAATGACCCCAGAGCAGAAACAGGTATTTCATCATACACAGTCTGAATCCAGTCGTTCTGGGATGCTGTTTGGGCCCTGTCTCGTTTGAATATGTAAACATTTTTTCTTATAGAAAATAGAATAAGAAAGAAATTAGGAGTTCCGGGGTCAAACTGCAGATTTGTGTACTAGAACCCGACTGATATGGGATTTTTGGGGCCAGTGTCAGTTTTTAGAGAAAAACTTATATCTGATATATCAGCTGATAAATGTAAAGGATTGATATGAACAGGATAAACACTGTACTGTACAAAAACATAAATTCTTTTTTTTTCACAAAATGCAGTTTTGAAATGAATGTTTTTATAATTTAGAGAGAAAAAAATCCAAACCCACATAGCCCTGTGTGAAAAAGTAATGGCCCCTGCACCTAATAACTGCAATCACACGTTTGCCGTAACTTGCAACAAGTCTTTTACACGCTCTGGAGGAATTTTGGCCCACTCATCTTTGCAGAATTGTTGTCATTCAGCTTTATTTGAGGCTTTTCTAGCATGAAGCGCCTTCTTAAGGTCATGCCACAGCATCTCCATGGGATTCAGGTCAGGACTTTGACTAGGCCACTCCGACGTCTTCATTTGGTTTTTCTTCAGCCATTCAGAGGTGGATTTGCTGGTGTGTTTTGGGTCATTGTCCTGCTGCAGCACCCAAGATGGCTTTAGCTTGAGTTGAAAAAACATAAATTCTTGCCGGCAATACCCAAAATACGATTCAATACAAAGGTAACTACAAACAAAACTTTACTAGACTTGCAAGACTAGTAGACTAGAATAGAGCTGTGGTTGCTCCCAGAGTGTATGTCACGTCGTGCTCTCAACTCTGACTAATAGGTGTGTTCAAAGTGTGGCCCGGGGGCTACTTTTGGCCTGTGGCTCTTTTTTCCTTGGCCCTCAGCACATTGTAGAAATAAAATAAACAAAAAAAACCTGAAAATGGGGATTGTTATTGGTTATTGTTTTAAATTATGGAGGGAAAAAGGATCTCTTCATTTAAGATTTCAGTCACGAAACTCCAGTACGTGTCAGTGCGTATCTTTCTTGCTGTTCTGTTGCGCCCAGGGACATCGAGCAGCAGGTTAAAGTATAGTATAGAGTGTATTTATGAGGCGTATTTATCAATGAATGAATTTTGACAAGCTTATGGACATTAGAAGTTCCACTAAGCCTCGTACAAATGTCATGAGTGCATACGTCACTGGAAGCGGTGCTGTAGCAGCTGTTTGGTTTCTCTTCCTTACAGCCGTTTGAAGATGCCTTTGTGCGTGAGAAGGAACAATTTAAGATTGATCTGAAGCATTACCAGGCCCAGTTGACCCCGGCAGAGATCCAGCAACAGGTCGTAGAGAAGAGGCAGAGGATGGCCAAAAGGCAAGCCATCCGCAAGAAGCGGGTAAGCGAGCAGAACATTTCAAAGCCTATCTCTATGTCTGTGCTTTTCAGAAAGAAATAGGACACGTCCCGTGGTCTTACTTAGGGCTGGAGAACCTGTAAAAAAAAGTTTATCACAATTTTCTGGCCATAAATTTGAAATTGCAGTTTTTACAGCATGTGATAAAGATATGGCAATATGAGGCTGTTAAAGGCTAGTTGGTGCTACTGGCAGTGCAGCATGGAGACCTTGAGTAAAATGGTTTTTGATAAGTGAAATAAAATAAAGTAGAAACAAAAGTCATCATTTATAGGTGAGATCGGATTTAGTTGTGCATGATGCAATTTTGTTTTCATTTTGCCTCAACTACGAAAATACTCCCAGTGTTGTCTTTTAAGTGTGTATTAAACAGTATTGAAACGGACAATATCAGTATTTATAGGGAGCAAAAAGTCTACTCCTACTGAAGTTACAAAATGCGTACTGTGAATTTGAGCAGGAACAATTGTAGCGCTGCAGTGAGTGACACTTAGTCATGTCGTGTGACGTAGGAGTTAACCAACATGGGGAAGCCCAAACGCCCTCGCACACCGTTCAACATCTTCATGTCAGAACATTATGAGGAAGCCAAAGGAACCACCACACCGGTCAGTATTCAGCACTGTTCCCGTTTGACGAAGTCTGCGTCGACATATTTCCAAATTTACAATAGGAATGTGTATCCGATTGGAATGTACCACTGTATAAGTGACAAGTAAAGACCATTCTCTCTCTCTCTCTCTCTCTCTCTCTCTCTATTGTTTGTTAGGCAAAGATGAAGTCTCTGTTTGAGGACTGGATGAATCTCGTCAGCAATCAGAAACAGGTAGGCTTTGACCACTAAATAGTCTTTTTATTGTTAACATCAAATTTAGCTGAAAGGCCAACACAAAAATGTTTATAGCAAATGAAATACATTTTTGCGTATAATATTAAGACATTGTACAATTCACGTCATTGCTTTGCTAATTGATCCCAGTAATAGCTGGCTGTATTGATCCACTTTAGTGAAAAAACAGCAGTCATTTTTCTCCTCATAAACAACGTAGCAGGGGCTACTAGGTGGCTGTAATTAGTCATAATCATAATAGTATAGTATTTTTTAATAATAGAGTGTAATAATGGTAATTGATCAGTTTATCATATTTTGGAGATAGATACATATACTTGAAGCTACCTATATAGTCTGAAACGTGTCCCTACTGGACTGTGCCTTTATAATGCAAGTATGCATGCTGGCTGGTGTGTGTATGAACATTTTGGGGAAGCTTTGTCATTGCTAGTTACATCAACCCCACAACCCTCATAGAGTGCTGGCTTTTCACAGACACCCTGCACGCTTTAGATAGTATCGTTAGGTGTGTGATTTTGTTTGGGTTTTTTGTCATTTTTGGAGAAAGTGGTGAGTCTAATTGCTTGTTTAAAGTAGTGAATTTCTAAAATAGGCGCTACTGTCACAGTGTGATAGAAGTCATATGCAGCAATCCTGTTTTGATCTGACAAATCTTAAGGAAGTTTGATCAAATGTAGAATTACTGTAGCTTCAGCTTGGACGTTAACGCTGGCAGCTGTTTAACAGCTTCCCCCAAAAAACAGATGTTAACGATAAACCAATTTGACCAGCTATCAAGTTTGAGGAGCCAAAAAATCTGATGCGAGACTCCCAAATAAATTGATTGGGGAAAGAACCACCGGGTATCGCGAGAGAAGCAATCCGTGACTTATGAACTACGCGAGAGACTGGTCTGTCGGCGAAAGGATTGCACTACACATTTTAAGTGTTGTTTTGTATTTATTTATACTTATTCTGTGTTCTTATTTTCTTATCTCTCCTGCCTTGCCTGGGTTGTTTTGTTATTGTGTTGTGATTAAGTGTTTAAGGTTATTATGATATATTTTTTGAAGAAACGTAAGTGTCATAAGTATCTACCTTTCATCTATCTACTTAATAGCTACATTAACAAACATTAACCGTAGAATCGTATCGTTTGTACACTGCATCAAATCGTTCTGTTTTCCTAATATATCGCATCGTAACTTGTGTATATAGATCTGATGCTGGCAATGCCGGGTGCAGGCAGGCTTGCAAGGTTTATAGTCTGCAATTCTAACAGTCTGATACATTTCTGCCTGCCCTCCTACCGTGAGACACGATGAAATGCCCGGTTTCTGCATGGCTCATCTATTTTTGTTCTCATCTAGGTGTACGTACAGTTGGCAGAAGATGACAAAATCCGTTACAAGAATGAGATGAAGTCGTGGGAGGACCACATGTTGGACATCGGCCGAGAAGACCTGATCAGAGACAAGACTATGTCGGCCAAGAAAAAAGCTGCAAAAACAGCAAAGGGCGAGACAGTAAAGAAAGTGGAAGCAAAAAGGCCCGCTGCCAAAGCAGCGTCGACAACAAAAAGCAGCCCTCCAAAAACATCCAGAAAGACAAAAAAGACTTGAGCTTTCTTCATCAGCGGAGTCTGTGGTTGAAGGTGTTGTAGACTACTAATGTTCCGACCATGCACATCCTTCTCTTTGTTTATCCTCTGAGTTGGAATGACACAAAACTTATCAGACAAAGCCAGTTAAACATCTCCACTTGTGTTTAGTAGTAATTAAAAGCAACAGGCACATAATTCAATGCAAATTCTCACTGTCCAGGTTTTAGTCAATTGGTTGGCTTACCAATTTGACAGCATTTTGGGCATGTAATTGAAAAATTTGTTACCAAAGAACCTTTGTGATAAGAATTTTTAAAATGCACCCTCTACAGACAAAGCTAGTGGGACACCTGACCATTGTACTTACTAAAACTGACAATAGAATAACCCCTGCCCCACTTCTGCAGCTCAAATTACGGATTAAAAATTAACTCAAAAATTTTAAAACCAGATTACAAAATGGCAAGAATTGACATTTTGCACTGTTGGATCTTCAGGAGGTTCTAAGTAGAGCTTCAAAACGCATAAAGAAATAATAGGAGCGAGACAAAAATGTTGTGTGTAAGCAAAGTATTGCAAACAAGCATTAAAGTGAAACAGGCAGTTCATCAGCCCACTAAAGATTAGGAGCTCAGCCTTTCGAAGCCCAAATTTTGGCAAAAATGTTGATTGGATGCCATTGTCTGTCAGGTTTTCACACTGTCATGAACTGTTGATGGCAAAGGCAAAAAAGCCGCTCTTTTGCAGTCGGATTCAGAATGGCTGCATTAGCAAGACCTCTCGCAGACAGTCATTTCAAACTTCAAACATTCTGAGGCTTATGGAACAAAAAAGTCAAGTGATAGACCAAAAAAGATTTGTCATTGGCCTTGAGCCGGAGGATCTGGTTGGCTGTCCGTCAAGTCAAGGCCCAAATGAAGGTCTGGTGCTAGTCTCTTTCAGCACCAGAAAATTTCCTGAAAATACGGGACATTGAAAGGTGGAAGAAAGTTTTATTTTCTAATGAGAAAAAAATGTAACTTAGATAGTCCTGATGTCTTCCAGCATTACTGGAATGACAAGGAGATCCCACCTTTAATGGTGGCGCCAACATGATCTGGTACTTTTTCCTTCAATGGAACAACGAAGCTGCAGGTTGTGCAGGGGCGTCAAACGGCAGCTGGCCATGTGGAGATTTTGGAGGGGGATATTCGGAGACGAGTGCAAGGAAAGTTTGGAAAAAAAAATGGAGCAACAGCACTACTTCGAACCTCCTTAAGATCCAGCAGTGCAAAATGTACACCTATGTTTTTCCATGTTGGAGAAGAGCAAGTGAAACGTTGGAACAGTTGGACACGTGCGTTGAAAGATCAGAAATAAGTTCACCTGTAAAAGTTAATAGTGCTTTGTAGCTTCAATCCTGAAATTTGACCCGGAATGTAAAAAAACTTTTGTATCAAATGTGCAGCTAGTTTACTACATCACAGTGGGAGTGGCTTAATATGCGCCTAATGGACATTTTTTGTACCATACGTTTGTGCAGATGCACCCTTTTTACTGTGAAAAGCTTGCATTGTAAGACATTCATGCAACAATAACACCCAGTTTTCGATAGGCTTTGTATTGTTGCCCCAATGGCCTTTCCATCCAAATAATCCACAAGAATATTACTTTTCAAATGTGGCACATTTTTTCCATTTAACTTTTTTATGTATTATTAGTTTTTGTGTAGGATTTTAAGTCTTTAACAACATGCTTACTTTAGTGACCGTGGTTTCTGTATTCTGTAATTCAATAAACCCGTACTGTACATCCAGCTTTATTCTCTCCTGGTATTGTGAAATCAATAAGAAAACTCATGTCCAATGCCGCAAGCACAACTGTGCTGGGTGTTTTAACTGTGGGAAAAATTAAATCAGAAGCTACCCTAAAAGTAGGACCACGACTCACAAGTGAATGTCATCCAAATTTGAAGACCAGTTGAGAAATTCCAAGAATTTGTTTTTTACTGTTGGATCTCAAGGAGGTTCAAAGTAGAGCTTCAAAATGCAAAAAGAAGAAATGGGAGCGAGACTTGACTTGAGTAGGCAATTTGCAAACAAGCATTAAAGTGGAAATGGGCTGTTCATCAGCTGGTCAGGAGTTGATTATAGCATAAACGTAACCCAAAGTCCCCCCAAATTAGAATTAAATGTTCAAAAAAAGAGTCAGTGATAAGTGGCTGTGCCATTTTTCTCCTTCAAAATCGGTTTGGATATGATTGATGATTTTGGAATGCCTTCAGTCATGAGGGAAGCCCCATGCAATATCTCCACGTAGCCAGCTGCTGTTTGACGCCCCTGCACAACCTTGAAGCTCCATTGTTCCACTAAAGGAAAAAGCTGCCCAGATCACTCCCTCTACTTCTGCCTTTCAATGTCCCATGTTTGGTTCCCTCGTGCAACTTCCAAATGGGCAATTTCGTGGCGCTGCAAGAGACAAGGACTTTAAAGTCGTTTTTTGTTCTCACGCATGCTATCTGATGGTTTTTGAACTATTCTTGCAACACGAGTAACGACTGTAACAACCTTAAGATCCAAAAGAGTGAAATGTACATTTTTGAAACTTGTTTTGGCTGGCTTTAACCCTCAACCTTGCCCTCAATCGTGGCAAGGTCTGCTATAAATTGGCCCAGGAATGCCTTTAAGGATGCCTTAATACAGGGGGCTCAAACGTGTAGCATGCGGGCCATTTTGCGGCCCATGATACATTATTCTGTGGCCCCCACCTTAATATGAAAGTTTAGTGTTAGGGCGGCCCTTGAGTTTTATATGAATGGCTCGCTTTAGTGTTGTGTGCGGAGCTGACGAACCTACCAATCACGGTGGGGTATATGGCTCTCAGGGGCGTGACATCGACCGGGCTTGATGCACGCAGAGAAACATTTTTTTAATGAGTAAAAAATGTATGTAACAGTTTGTTTCCCAGGAAACAAACTGTTACATATGGGAGTAACCATGAGACATCCTATAAGGTCTGTGTGGAAATGCGTAAAGACGAAACCCGGTTCTTACAGAACAATAATGTTTATTTACACAGCACTCAAAAGCACTTACACCCAATACTAAGCAAGGATCATGAAACACAAATTAAAGATAGAAAACACTGGGATGTGTCCCAATCAGTCATCTTTTCAAAGTGATAAAAAGCAACCCAATCAAGAGTACAAACCCACTACTGGCATTACCTTTGAACAAAATACAGTTCCTGTACTGTTTTGGTAGAATAAAACTGCTACTCCCTATAAACACACAGGGAGTTGTGAGCATTTACCGTAGCTAGAAATACAAGCTGTGTAACGAGACAAATCTGACTTTTTACAAACACGTTTTTTTTACATAAATGTCCACATTAAAACATCTAAAAAAAATGCTATCCAAAAATCAGTGCATTAACAGCAGGAGGTAACAGGAAGATCTACCATGTAATCTCTTTCCATAGCGCCACATTATTTGGTGCAGTTTCAGTCTTGGGAGTATGGAAGTCAGTTTCTGCTATTGTACTAAAAAAGTATGACAACGGTAAGTCAAAAAAGTCAATTATCAGTAAAAAAGTTAAAATTTTGAGGAAAAAAGTCATAATTATGAGATAAGTCAAAATGCTGCCTTCATCGCTTGGCACATGCACAGAATATCATAATTTCAACAATTTATGTCATGACTCTTTAATCTCGTATATTGGACTTTTTATCTCATATCATTATGACTTACCATTGAGCTATTTTTTTCTGTGCAGGAAACGGGCTTCCATTTCTAACCTAAAATGAAAAAATCCACCCATTATTTACAGATTCATCCGTTTATGGGTACTATGATTGCTCAGTAACACCCCTTCTGAGGTGGGTGTGTTGGGTGCAACATAGCAGTGACTTGCAGTGAGGTTTATTACTCTGTTTTGAAATGTTAATTAATCAATTGTGTTTATAACAGTCGCTCATTAACAAAGGAAAATAGGAATTCACTTTGGTTTAAAAAAAACATTTGGTTTCAAATATTTCTTGCTGGTTTTTCCTCTCTATGGAAAGGCCGCAGTGACAAGCACCTTCCAGTTTATGCACACCCCCACTCCTTCACGATGAAGTGAGTACTGCAAGTGTCTCTACATATGACTTTTCTATGTATTTTATTGATCGATTAGCAATATTAATGATGTCACATGTACATTAAAGGCATCACAGAGGCTGTAGCATGTGACGGTGTATAAAATAAATATTTCTGCAAAATTATAGGCATAATATAAAATGGAGGAAATGTGCAAATTCTGCAATTGAATCACACAGAAAATACATTTACAATAGTTCAATGGAGAGATAGTAACATTTCTTTTCTGTTGACATTTGTTTTGAAATGTTTTATCACGCCTCCCGACTGCACGTCACTGCTACACAGGAAGCACACCAAGCTGCCAAAATAAGAGCGCTTGCTATCCAACGTGTCATGACGAGCACGGATCAGGATGGTTGAGATGCCGACTGCTCCACGAGAGTTTGAAAGTTAGGAGATAAGACCAGTTTGTGTTGGACGTTCCCTAACACCATCATGTCCCCGTTCTTGCCGTCCGACAGATTCACAGACACCAGTTCCTGCAAACATCAAGGACGAAATACAGTCAGGATTCAGAGAAAAAGTAGATATTCACCCTTTTTTGGGGATCATATGTGAATTTCCATTTCACATACGACTAACATTTTCAAAATATTCATAAAATAGAACAAGGGTGTCCGCAGTAAAGAAAACAGCAAAAATGAAAAAATAAGCAGTGATTTTTAAGAAAGTCCGATAATATCAGCCCATCCTTATTATCAAACCGATACTGGCGTCGAGTTTTATCTCTATAACAAAAAACAATTTTTAAAAACTGCCCAATGTAGGCCTACGGACTCCCTATATACTCCGATATTTACTGTGGTGCAAATGATGAACAAGCGTTGGTGGCTGCACTAACAATTTTGCTCGCTCTGTGCTCGGCTAACGCTGCGTCTGTAGTTTGGAATTATTTCAAAGTACAATAGTGTTCAAAATAATAGCAGTCCAATGTGATTAACCAGATTAATCATTATTAGTATATTTTTATGGCTACATGCAAACAACCAATAGACACAGTAGATTCTCAGAAAACAAAGCAATCATGATATGCATGCGCTCCGATTCCAAATCCTGGGAGGTTTGTACAAAATAGTTTTCAGTTTGTAAAGTCAACGGCAAACACTGGTATTTTTTTTAACACCCCCCCCTTTCAACAAATTTCCCAATTGGACAGCTTTAAGAGCTTGCATATCATGAATGCTGGTTTGTTTCCTGAGAATCTACTGCACCTACTGGTAACTTGTTGGCCATGTAGCAATACAAAATATACTAATAACAGTGATTCATCTGGTTAGTCACATTGCACTGCTATTATTTTGAACTTCACTGTATCTCCTTTTATAATTAAACCTGCGATTTGCAAAAACTGCAGAGCTTTGGTTATGCGACGAGGAATTCCCAAGGGCGAAAGCCATCAATCGGAAAATCATGGAGTGTATCGCAGTGGGTAACCAGCCCTTTTCTATCATGCAAGACGTCGGATTCACCAAACCTGTGGAGTTACTCGACTTTAGTATTTCTCAGATGTTGTACAATGTTGTTTACAGCCACGTTGCGAACTACCTGAAGGAATGAAAATGCAGCTCCATCAGTGACGTCCATGACAATATTGCCCAGCTTCAGCTCCACCTTTCCTGACTTTCTGATTTGGAGTTTACCCAGGTATCCCTCGGAGAATTCCGACAGCTTGGGCGGGCGCTTCACAGAAGAGGACTCCTGGGGAGAGGACATGACACTCAAGACTTCATGGCTGAGGCAACACAGATTGTCATCAGTCAACATATGCTGCTCGAATGTGTTACAATGTACGTTAGGTTGATGTCGTTCTGTTTCATTTATGTGCCGCCGAGTCAAAACATCCTTTCATCTGCAGCAGCTCCATATACAGTCAAACCTCAATTTTCATAAGCCGCAGTTTTCGTATTTTACAAAATTACAGGTTTTCAGAATAATGTATTTGCACTGTACTGTATAATGTAGTCCCGCCAATTAAGTGGCCAAACAAAAGCTCCCTCCAAGTCTGTGCATTGTTTACTAAATGTGACCACGAAATAACCCACCATGGGGCCACAGAAAGTTGAGAGTGCTGAAAAAGGTGAGAAACGCCATTGAATTCCATCTCAACAGTATGTACAAGAAGTTTGCATCAACAATAAGTCATTTTTAATTATTGTACAACTATAATTAATGTCTATAAAATGTATGTTTTGTTCACATTTTTGGCTGTTTGGAACTGGAATTGGATTTACATTATTTTCTATGGCAAAAAGGTCCTTGTTTTTCGGTACAATATGGTTTTTGTCCTACATTTTGGAACAAAAATTTAAAACTTTTACAAAAACCTGTTCCACTGTACCTTAAAGCAGGGATTCACAATTTTGAGTCAGGACCCAAAAGGCCACGCTTTGCGTAAAAGGGCTTTTGACTAGTTTCTTCTGATAAATTCATTATCTTTGCCATTAGTTTATGTACAGGTTAACTCAGGGGTGTCCAAAATGTGGCCATTTTATCTCAGCACATTTACAAGACAACAAAAAAAAGAAAAAGGAAAAATTCACAAGAATAAAATAGAAATATTGGAATAAAGTCATGATATTTATATAAAGAAATATAACGACTACAAAAGCATTCATAAGCGTAACGTCATAATCGTATGAGAAAAAAAAGACTTAATTTTGATAATAGTTTGTGCAATAATTTTGGCAATATTAATAACAAAACACTTATTTAAAAAATAAAATTAAATTAGGTTAGGAAAAAGTTAAATTATAACGGGAATAAAGTCAGTTTAGAAAAAATTAAAATTGAAAACAGTAAACAACACCAGCAGAATAAAAAATATTATTATTATAGGGAAAAAAACAATACCCATCTTGGCCGATATTACATTTCCATGCCAATATCGGGCATGCCTAATTAAAACACATGGGGATGTTTTATTATTTTTAACACTGTGCTTTCTGTAATGTTTTACTTTAAAATGTCAGCAAAAAATACATTTAATCGTGTTAAGAAATGTCTGAGAGCCAGATCCAGTCTTTAAGAGAGCCACATCCGGCTCCCAAGCCATAGGTTTCCTACCCCCTGTATTAAATAATACAATTCATCACAGCCTGTTAGTTTACAAGAATCAAATGACAATATCAAGGGAAAAAACGTATAATCCAATAAAACAAGTTGTATTTTTATGAGAATAATGTAATATTATGAGGAAAAATAACATAATTTAATAGGTGGGCACATTAGGGCCACATAAAAAGCCCGAGACAGCTATGAACATGAGGGCTTGTGTGACCTTTGGTCAAAGGTCATATTCTGACTTTAAAAGCTTGCAATATTACTTTTTTTCTTGTAAAATTATGACGTTTAATTTAAAAGTTTTACTTTTTTTTAATGTGGCCCTAACACGCTGGCGTAATTTGAGTAGCATGATGTTGAAATATTTAAAAAAAAACAAGGTCTTGAATAAAGTTGTAATTTTTGGAAAATTAGGTTTGTCACGAGAATATAGTCAAAATATTAAATAATAAAGTCATCATTACAAGAAGAAAGTTGAACTAGCTAGAAAAACAATCTATCTACGTCCTTTCCGACCAACAGGAAGTGTCAAAATTGTGGACAAGTAACGTTTGTTAAAAAATTATGTCATTTTAGTAGCATGGATTTGAAATAATACATAAGAATATATATATATATATATACTGTATATTTTTAAGTCAGAATATTGTGGAAAAACAGTCATCACTTTTGGAATACAAGGCTGGGTGGAAAAGTCAGAATATTGCAAGAAGAAAATTTACAAAGCTTATTTAAGATGAAAATTCAATGAGAAAAATTTAAAAAAAAAGCAAAACAGGTGGACAAAAATGGGTAAAGACCAAAGCTGATACTAATAATACTTTTTTCACCTACATTGGTATGCAAAAGTTTGGGCACTGCTAATAATTTTCAAGAGTTTCCTTTATAAATCATTATCATCATAAATCACATACTGTACACAGGTCATGCCAGTCATGAGGAGGGGTATTTAAGGTGGCCAATTGCAAGCTGTTCTCCTATTTGCATTTCTCTGAAGTGTGGCAACATGGCAACCTCAAAACAACTCTCAAATGACCTGAAAACAAAGATTGTTCAATGTCATGGTTTGGGGGAAGGATACAAAAAGCTAGCTCAGAGATTCCAGCTGTCAGAGAAACATAGTGATGTAATGAAAGCCGCAATCACATTTATATCTCGATATATATATATATATAAAGTGGCCTTTGCATGTTGTCCTTTTTCATTATGTGGCCATTGGGTGTTTTGACACCCCTGGTGTAGACTATAATGTAAAACAACTACAAATATCATAAAGTCTAAACCCCTCACAACTCACTTGTTTTTTCCCAAGCAAAGGCTTCTTGTCCATTGACTTTCTGCCAGCTTTCTCAAACCTGGGTTCAGGACCACCATCAGCTTTTTGTTCTCCGACAGGCATACAGTCAGGTAACTGCATGAAAAAGAAATCCTCCCTGCCAGACAGGCGCAGATCCTCCATCTTCTTTGCCAAAGACGGCTGGTCAGTCCTGCTATGGTCTGTTTTAACCTGAGGTCCACTGGACGGCGACCTGAGAAGAGGAGGTTTCTCCTGACCTGCATCCAGACAAGGAAAGAGTTCTTTACTTCCTACATAACAACAGCAGCACGTTCTGAAATTCAGGTATGCAATGTAAAAGTGTTGGCATGGAAGACTATTACAGAGTTGTTTTCTCACATGTTGTGCTGGTCCGACACAAAGGCAACTGGATGGGTTTCAGCTTGGCGTCATTCCTCAAACTTGGATCACATATGAACTGGGTGAGCAAACACATACAACCTTTAAGCAGTTAGTTATTGAATTAAAATGCTATCCTGATTAAGTCAACTGTGGTGATGTTTATACTACATCGGATATTCTAAAGCCCAGGCATGTTGTACAACAGGGTGTCCAAAGTGCAGCCTCTTTTTCATTGGCCCGGAACACATTTTCCAAATATAATTTTACAAGAAAACAGCAAAAAGTGAAAAATCAGCAATCGCTTTACAGAAAGAATATGGTGCAAATACTATGAAAAACAAGAAACCCAATTTTAATAGCATATTAAATATTTAGTAGCATATTAGACATTACAGAAATAATGTTATTTATTAAAACACAACATTATGAAAAACAAAACAAACAATGATATAGTATGTAATTGTGGAAAATAAGGTTGCAGAAAAAATTATGTGAATAAAGTCAAGATATTATGGGAATAATGTCATAATTACAAAAAAGAATGACAAGAAAGTTGATGTAGTTGAGGAACAGCAGAAAAAAATACATCAATCATTTTCTAATTATTAAGAAGTTGTATTCTAATGAGAAAAGAGGTCACAATTTTTTTCATGATATTGATCTATTGATCTATTTATCATGATAAATTCATGATATTATGAGAAAAATAGTGGAATAGAGCTGACATATAGGGCCGCACGGTGGGCGAGTGGGTAGCACATTGGCCTCACAGTCAGGAGGTTCAGGGTTCGACTCTCCGTTGGGCGTCTCTGTGTGGAGTTTGCATGTTCTCCCCGTGCGTGTGTGGGTTTTCTCCGGGTACTCCGCTTTCCTCCCACATTCCAAAAACATGCATGTTAGCTTCATTGGCAACTCTAAATTGTCCATAGGTATGAATGTGAGTGTGAATGTTTGTCTATATGTGCCGTGCGATGGACTGGCGACCAGTCCAGGGTGTACCCCACCTCTCGCCCAAAGTCTGCTGGGATAGGCTCCAGCATACCCGCGACCCTAATGAGGATAAGCGGCATAGAAAATGAGAGCTGAAATATTGAAGAAAAATATGTTTGTTTTTTTAAGTGATTAAACATTTTTTGTTTTTTTATGATGAAAAAAAAACTAACAAAAATATTTCGGAAAATTTGGTAAGTCATGCAAAATGTGAGAAAGGGTATTTAGGGTGGCCAATTGCAAGTTTTTCTCCTCTTTGCATTTCTCTGAAGTGTGGCAACATGGGAACCTCAAAACAACTGTCAAATGACCTGAAAACAAAGATTGTATAACATCATGGTTTGGGGGAATGATACAAAAAGCTAGCTCAGAGATCCCAGGGGTCAGAGAAACATAGTGAGGTAATAAAAGCCACAATCACAGTTCTGGTTAAGGCAAACCAAGAAAAATCTCAGACAAGCAAAGGCGAAGGATGGGGAGAACAGTCACACTTACACAGAGACCGGGAAACAATTGTAAGTTTTTTTTTAACCCCCCGTATAGGAGGGACAGGAGACACCTAACTCACGACGCGAGACGACGCACGAGATTGTTTTCCAAAAGGCAAGAGTCACAAAACAATATCGGTATGTTGTGAAATGTTTATTGTCTCACAGATTGACACTAATCAATATTATTGCCAACATTTTTTGAGAACAATTAAACCACTAATGTAATGATAATATATATAATAATAATATCATGTCATATTTCATTCTGTTAAGTTGCGGCCTTGGCATTTGTGACTTCTCACAGGCCATTCATACAGCCCAACAAACGTTTGCAGCGTTTCTTGAAATTATGGTTTTTCAACTGTATTGCAGAGCAGCGTTTCTTCGCCCGTGACTTTCAGCGCACCATGCACTGTGCAATACTTTGCCGATCAAACGTCTCAGTGGGTGTTGTCTGTCGGGATGAAGGCTCTCGATATCTTGATATGTAGTTTTTTTTTGCAAATGGGAAAACTGGGTCGGGTGGATATGTTTGAGGTGAGCAAGGTCGTTTTGTTGCCTTTTATGTTGCTATCACTTTCAAATAAATAGGGCAGAACGGCTCGTTCCTGTCGGTGGGCTCACTTTGCTCAATGATCCAGGAGTTGGTTTTTACAAAGTACCTTTTACAAAGTTTTTGCAAGATGTTACTATATTTCCCAAGACACTTAGTAATCACTTTTGCCTTTGAAAAAGGCATTGTTCATCATGAAACTGTTCTTGGATGGTTGGGAGAAGTTGCTTTTGGAGGTTATTTTGCCGCCATTCTTTAGGCAGGGCTGTGTTCTTAGGAAAAATTGTGAGTAAGCCCACTCCCTTGGCTGAAACGCAACCACACTCAAATAATTTCCGGATGCTTAACTGTTGGCATGACATAGGACTGATGGTCGGTTCTGAAGAAGATTTTCTGGATGCCTCAAACAATCAGAAATGGGACTGATAAGAGAAAATGGATTTACCCCAGTCTTTGGAGACTAACCCCTGTACCTTTTGAAGAACACCAGTATGGCCCTGATGTTTTGGTGGCTTCTACGCACCCTTCTTGACACCAGGACATCTTCCAAAAGTCTTCACCTCACTGTGCGAGCAGATGCACTCATGCCTCCCTGCTACCATTCCTGACCAAGAAGGAATGAAGCCTTCTTCACAACAACTGAACCTCTCTCCTAAAAGTTCTTAATGAAGAATGGTAGTTTTAGGTGCGATCCTACTAGCAATACCCTTGCCTGTGAAGCTCTTTTACTGCTAAGCAATGATGACTGCGTGTGGTTCCTTGCAGGTACCCACGATTAACAGAGGAAAAACAAAGATTTCCAGCACCACCTTCTTTTTTGAAGCTTCCAGACTGCTATTCTCCCTCAATCAGCATGACAGTCACCTATGTTAACCAGAGAATCACTAACATGATGTCAGCTGGTCCTTTTAGGGCAGGGCTGAAAATCTCTTATCGCTCTTCATAACAGTCTGTACTATATGCAAATTCACTCGGTACTTTTAATTTACTTTTTCAGAGTACTTTTAACTCACATCGTCCCTCTGTAGTTTTCTGAGCAGCTCGTCTCCATCATCATCCAATTCTTTCCAGTCTTGTTTCACAGGTTTACAGGTAGGAGAGATGTTGGCGTCACACACGTCTGAAGCAGCAGTCCAGCCTGTGAGGGGAAGGTTTCGGACTAATACTCACACGCACACAAGCATTCTCCGGTAAAAGACGGTCAATGTTGACTATACCATACCCAATCTACCTGTTTTTCGCAACGTGTCAGCAGGACCCTGTTCGAAGATGGAGTGAGACTGGATGGTCTGAGGCTTTGCTTTTCTTCTGCCTCTGTTCTCTCTTCTCCTCCCGTCTCTCGGTCTGCTCTCTCTTTTTGGCACAACTGGAATCTCTTCCTTTAGTCTGGAATCAACCGTTATGTTTGATGTTGATAAATATTAGATAGTTACAGTAGGGGGGCAACATTTGGCCACTTACTCATCTTTGCTTTTCCTCACAGCATGAATGTTTGGTTCAAACGTTTTCTTTGGAAAACAGATAAACTTGTTTTAATACATTTACAAAATGCATATTAATAATAACACATAGGGCACTATAGGGTTGGGTTGTCTCCAAGTACTCCAGATTCTTGCAGCAGTCCAAAAATAAGAATGCTACTTTAACTGGGAACAGTAACTTGCCCACTGGCGAACAAACACCGGTGGCGATTGCTGGAAGACTGCAACGGAAGCTCAGCTTCCACTAAAATGTCTAAAAAAAAAAGTGTTGCAATATTTACTGCTCTGTGTACATTTCATTGACTAAATATGCACAAGAATACCTCCTTCTTTTGTCAGTCAGATGCTGAGCGAAGCATAGAGCGGGTTGTTCCACTGCGCAAAACTGGATGGTCATCGGATAACTCCCGGGCTTTGTCCCGCCCATCGGACGCTCAGCGGCACTGGGAGTCTATGGGGCAGTGGGTTGGCCCGGACGCCCGGTTTCCGCATGCTGATTGGGTAATTGGGTAATCTGTCTGAGGCGGGATCCCTTTTTGACCGAGCAATCTTGAAGTATAAACATCCACCCATTCTTTCCGTTGCTTTGAACTGATCCGGAGGCGTTACACTTTGTCTTTGTTAAAAACGACTAGGAACGGAGGGTAGAATTCACACCCATCCATCCATCCATTTTCTATGCTGCCTATGCTCACTAGAGTGGCGGGGGGATGCCGGGGTACCCCTGGACTGGTTGCCAGCCAATCGCAGGCAACATATAGAACATTTATGTTGTAGGCCGGAAAAAAATGGGCTTCCCCTCCTTGAATAACCAGCAACTGTATGGCTATTGAGTAAGATTTGACAAAAAAGGTACCTTCTTTTTCTTTAGGGCGCCCCCTAGGGTCAGGTCCCGGGTTCGCAGGGATGTCAGTCTTCTAGCGGAAGTGGGGGAGGGGACACTTCCGAAACCAAGGCCGCCAAGTCCTCGGCTTGGGATGCCAGAGGGACAGGGAACACCTTCGGCGTCCTTCGTGTCCATAATTCAGACCACGTAGGTCCTTTTAACGCCTAGCAAGGAGGCAGCGGGCATCTCCTCCCCTCAAAACGAGTACCCTTTAGAACAGGAAGTCAGACGACATCGCCTTTACTTTGAAAGTAAAGGTAAAACATCCGGTCATTTCTCTTCGCTTCAATCGTGTCACTAAAAATGCCCTTCTGCTTCATTTCTCCACATTTGAAACATGAATATTTCGCTTTGGGAACGCACAGGCTCGGGCGGTCTTAGCAAAGTAAGGTATGTTTACTGCAGACAAGTGAAACGCTGCCTATTTACTCGACTGTTTTGACCTCCACATCACAGCCGAGCGACAAAGATGGCGGACATTTCATCACACAACAAACTAAGCAAGCGCGGCTCGTATTTAGTCGGCTCTTACCTTGTCTGTCCCGCCGGCGTCCTGGCTACTTACTACCCTAGACGTCGTAACACGTGGTGGCAGAAAAACCCAGTGAGCAGAGGCAAACATTTGTAAAACAGACCGCCCGCCTTTTTAGCTAGCTTTTCCTACACTCACATCCTGCCGTCTTGAGCCTCCGTTGTTGTTTCCAGACAGTACACCCGTACAGCCGCAAGAGGGCGGTGTTTTTCAAGCTAGCAACTCTCACGTTTGCCAACAATCGCGCACAGTCCACAAACCTTTTATTCATAATTATTTAACCCACAACTAGTTCATTTAACCCATAACTTGTACTCTCCTTTTATAATGTCTATTTAATTTCCCTCCCTAAATCATTGCACGAGTTACATTTATTCATTTGTTCATTCATTTTCTATACCGCTTATCCTCATTAGGGTTACGGGGATGCTGGAGCCTATCCCAGCAGACTTTGGGCGAGAGGCGGGGTACACCCTGGACTGGTCGCCAGCCAATCGCAGGGCACAAATAGACAAACAAACATTCACACTCACATTCATACTCTAATGAACAATTTAGGGTCACCAATGAACCTAACATGCATGTTTTTGGAATGTGGGAGGAAACCGGAGTACCCGGAGAAAACCCACACACGCACGGGGAGAACATGCAAGGTCCACACAGAGATGCCCAACGGAGATTCGAACCCACAACCTCCTGACTGTGAGGCCAACATGCTACCCATTCATCCACCGTGCGGCTGAGTTACATTTATTGTAGGTAAAATAATGCACAAGTAATATTTATTACAGTAACACTTTACAATGAGGTACAGACAATCACTGTAGTTAATGAGTAACGAACCTACCTAACACTTACCCCACCACTGCTCATTTATTTATTTGTATTTACTGTCACTTTGGGTTGAGTTGTCACCGAGTACGTGCGTCGACTGCTAGACAAAAGCGAGAAGGTGGAGCACTGCCGGTATTTTTAAAATCGCCGTTTATACAGTGCTATTTTGCCACACGAGTGTCCCAAATAGGGACTATTTTTTAGACGCGAGTCGTCTCTCGGCTGATTTTTTTTTAGTTTTGAACTGCAAGCTTGAATTTGGGTTACGAGCTTGGCTGACGACAAGAATGGATGTAAATAGCATTGGCATCGCTCTAGCTAGTCATCAGAAAAGATTTTCAGCACATCAGTAAAACATGTATCTAATGTATCTACTTATGTATTGTGTAAAACTATGACAGGAACAACATCAAATTATAAGCACTTAAGGAATACAGACCCAGGATCCACCAGTCCGAGCTTGGAGTTTGTTTTTCTGTGAGGTTGTGCATCACAAATATGCACATTAGCACCCAATAAGTTCATCAAATCTTACCTTTATGCAGTCACACATAGTATCAGCATTTGGGACTAAATATGAGGTGTAAAAAAAGCGGAAAATACAGTGTAGTAATATATCTGTGCAGCGTGGGAAAACGTAGAAGGTGCATTCAGAGACTGGCAAAACAGTGGGACAAATTGCGGCTCAAACTAAACATTCAAAAATAGCCAGAATTTCTAACTGTATATTATTTTATGAATAAAATAATGGCCCATATTCCAAAACACATTTACAAATTACACCCCAACTTATAGATAAGCACTTCCTGCTTCTCAGCATGCTTGCCGGACTTCTTTGTAAATAGTTGTAAATATTACACATTTATTGTTATGTAAGTTGTTCGGCCATTCCCGCAGTATAACTAGCTATCCTGTGTGTGTGCTTATCTGTTGGTGTTAAGTTTTCAGTATAGTGCCTAAGCACACCGTGCTGTTTTGTAGACGCTAATTAAAGGCCGATTTGTGCACAATAATCCTTTCCCATCTTCATTCCTCTGACATAACAATAATGTATACTCTTATCTGACGGCACTTACTGCAGTACATTTGTTGTTTGTTTGATAAATAAACTAATAAACTAAAAACGGGTGTAGAATCCAGGTTGATACCGCCACATTTGAAGCTGTACTGAACATGAAGTCACTGTGTTTACGTTTTAATGTTCTGCAACTCGACTGCAGTTATGTTGTGGCTTTTTGATAATGAGAATATAGATATATATATATAGATAAGAACTGCATATAAATATGCAGACATTAGCGGCATTGGCTTACGCGGATTCCACCTTATAGAAATGTCCAGTAATTGCTTTGTTACAGATAAAGAACACCAGTTCATGTATCACCATTTGCCACCTCCGAGTAAAGTGCATGTGGTTCTTTTGTTCAGTACATTTCAGTTTGAACTTTCCTGTATAAAAATACCTTTTATATCATATTATGTATTACCAATTAACATTAACTGTGAATGTTTCAAAATGGGAAGCACTGAGAATTCAGACAAGCTATAATGTAAATACTGTAGTTATTTAAAATGACTTTTCTCATCAGTTTCTCGATGACTGACAAAATGGACCGGGCGAGAAGAGCAAAGAGAAACTTGACGACTTCATGACAAATACCCTTTCTTTGTTTCCAGAAAGGCACAGTGTTGGGTCGTCCTTTAAGGTACGACTGTATGTCTGAATACAATTTATATTGGACCTCCAGGACACCTCAGGCATTTGTAATTTTGCACATGTTGTAGGAAACAATGGCGACAAACACAAGCGTGAGAAACCCTGTCACGGATATCACTCCTGTTACCACATCCATTTGAGTGTTGCCCTCTGCACCTAAAAGGGTAGACAAGAATATACAGTGTAAGTACTACGACCGACTGCAACCTTTCACCATGATGATAAGATATGCCTTTACAGCTGCTATTCTGTGTAAGGTCACATGTCATGTGATGTCAGGCCTGAACTCAATCGATGGCCATAAAAATCTCATTTTACCAGTAAGAAGATGTGAAACCATACCGTGGTCTATGGTTGTGGTAGACTATGGCCTACTAACAGCGGCGAATGCTCTAAGACTCTTAAGGTAAACTCAGCTAAAATGTCCTCTAATGTCCCCTAAAATATGTACTGCTCTGTGTACATTTCATTGACTAAATATGCGCTGGGATACCTCCATCTTTTCACAGGTATTCCAATAAGGTTCCAGGTAACTGACACGGCATCCTTCTCATTCACCCCCGCAATGTGTTTTAATAAAGCCACTTTTTTTTTAGAATGTCAGACTATTGACTTTGATGGGGAAGTGTAGTGTGGGTTGTTCCACTAACTGGATGGTCATTGGATAAATGCTGGGGGTCAATGGAGCCGTGGGCACTCAGCTTCTGCATTATGATTGGAGGATCTGTCTGAGGTGCAATACCTTTTGGATTGACAGAAAAATGAGCGAATCAGCAATCTTGAAGTATAAACATCCACCCGAGCATTTTCCAAGTTTGTCCTTCCGTTGTTTTGAACTGATCCGGAGACTTTACAGATCCCCAGCGACTTTGTTAAAAACGAATAAAAACAGAGTTTACAATTCACATTAAAAAAAAAAAAATATTTATATTGTATTTATGATGTAAAAATGAGCTTCCCCTCCTTGAATGACCAGCAGCCGCCACTGCTTATAAGTAAAACATATTGGAAGACAAGTTATATGTAGTATTCTGGTCATTGGACATAACCTCTTATTAGATTGCATTCACACTGCATGAAGTCAGCCATGACTTTTTTTTTCTCCTATTCCATGTGGAAGTGGTTCATTCTGTTCTTCTCCCCCACTCTGTTTGAAACACTTTCAATTTAGAACAAATCAACTGGAGACTATCTAGTTAACTTGGTAGCTTGCTATATGCAATGAGCAGTGGCTGTCTCTTATGTTCCTGCAGTAGTTGAACAAATCAGAGTAGGGCCGGGGGGAGGGCAAATGACCAGGACTTTTAAAGCCAAATAATAAAGCTCACATCATGAATTAGACAGTGACGTTAGCGACTGAAGCTCCGCCCCTGTAGCATGTGCATTCGTGTCAGTAGTGTAAAGGTGACTATTGGGGTGTTACTTTACTTCTACAGGGCTCTAATAATGGTAAAAAAATGAATGTAGAAGGCCAGGCTTTCTACGCTCTAATTACGGAAATATTCACTTTATTTATACTGTGTTTAATCCTACTTCACAGAAACGCATTTATCGCAGTCGGGTCAGGTACCAATTAACCACAATAAACAAGGGACGACTGTATAAGTTAAGGATTTTATAGGGTTTTTTACCGCTATATGAGTCTTTTCTCCACTCCTAAAGGTATAATAGGTGGTATATTTCATGCATGCAAACGCATGTATCATTGAAACTGTTTTGTTTCCCTCTGAACAGGATCTAGATTGTCCATAAGTGTAAACGTCACCTTGAACGGTTTGTGCTTACTAATAACTTACCATTATGTCCACTTCCTGTGTTCTCTTTGGGTATCAGCATGTGTTTGATTTTGTCCAAGTGTCCATCATTGCGCTCGGGTTTTATCCCAAGGAGATGCCACATCATTGGGTACACGTTAACCAGGTCAAATGGATCGACAATCAGGTTTTTCTGAAAAGTGGGCCCCACCGCTCTGAAGGAGGCTTTCATACCCATGACTTCATTGTCAAAGCCATGATCTCCTTTGGTGAATTGCAATGGCAAAAACTAGATGGACACAGAAATGAGAAGTTGTATGAAAAACAAGCACGTAAAAAACAACCATTTTGGATAAACTTGTCAGGAATCTCTGAATTTTTAGGAAGCAGCATTCCCACAGGGCCATAATCCAAAAGTTGGAATTGGATATACTTAAAGCTGAAACCTGGGATCTTAGACAAGATGATCCTCTGAATTTGTCCATCAGGTGGGATTTTAGTCATCTCGTGCTCAGCAGTGATGATGATATTGAGTCTCTCGGTTAAACCATGGTAATAGATCTTGTCCCGAATGTAGCTCACAGTACGATCTACTTGCTGGACCATTTTCTGGCATTCAGGAGAGTCTGGTCCATATTTGTGCCCAACTAAATCTGGTTCTCCAAAGTACAAGGGAGACAAAATCCAGGTCCTGTTGGTGGAACCACTCTCCAATCACCTTATCAATGTTCAGCCTCCATTCTGTCTCATTTCCAAGATCATAGATTCCACCTGCCTCACATTTATTGTCTCTTCTTTGTAAAGTGGCCACTCTGGCAGGAAAATGCAGAGAGCCAGTTTTTAAACCCTTCAAGTTCAAACACTTTGGGCAGTGCTTAAGTCGGTTTGTAGTTCCTAGTTTGCTCCAAAGATAAAAACCCTTTTGACTAAAAGCGTTTTTTCTTTTTTTTCCTTTTCCAACTGTGGTGATGTTGCCACACACACACACACACACACATTGAACACTCATCATGGGCAAGAATGCTAACTGCATGACATTGATTTGGGGTTTTTGAGTGTGCACCGCTGGGTTACAACCACGTGAAAGTCTGCATCATTTTCGGCACAATGCTTGCGGTGCAAACGTTAAATATGGCAGCACACAAACTAAGTATCTAACATTTGGTAGACTAATTTGAATGAAGGATTTGTGCGAGTGTGCATGGCGTGTTGCATAAATACCATAAAATTGTATTTAGGAGATCGTAAATATGTTTTCTATGTCATAACAATGAAAATATTTCATTTATAAATAAGGACTACTACTTTGCGGAAGATATCTTATCAGCGTGTCTCTAACCAGTTAACCGCAATCATCAAGGGATAACTGTATTGTGTACTGAATGAGTAAAGCATCTTTCCATACTGTCTTTGTGCTGTTATCCAGATGGGTAAGCTGCCATTGCCCCAGTAGGACTCAACAAACTGAGCTGCATGGTACTGCTTTTTCTCCAGAGTGGTTGTGTTGAACCAAATATTGTGGATTACCCCCTGATTCTCCACAAAACTTCCTGGATGGAAATATTACTGTATATTCTTCCAGACACAGTGTTTCATACGCTAAAAATGACCTTGCCATCAAATCAAAGCACAAAATGAATACAAAACCACCACCCACCGGTGGGTGCCTGTAGCTTGTTTTTCAGGGAAGTTGTGTACCTAACATATCTGCATATTAGCACTCAAAAAGGTCCTCACATGTTACCTTAATGCATTCCCACATTGTATCATCATTTGTGGGCAAATATAAGGTGCAAGAAAATGGTAAATATGCAACCTTTTAGTCTATTTCTGTGAACGTCTCTTGGAGATGAAGAAAGTATCTAAGTAGGACAAATTGCTGCTCACATTGAACATCCCAAAACTATTATTTTTATAATAATACATGATGTTATTAACATTATGAATATATATTATTATAATAACATATTACTTCCACAGGCCGCACAGTGGATGAGTGGTTAGCACATTGGCCTCACAGTCAGGAGGTTCAGGGTTCGTATTTCCGTTGGGCATCTCTGTGTGGAGTTTGCGTGTTCTCCCCGTGCGTGTGTGGGTTTTCTCCGGGTACTCCGGTTTCCCCCCACATTCCAAAAACATGCATGTTAGCTTCATTGGCCGCTCTAAATTGTCCATTAGAGTGTGAGTGTGAGTGTGAATGTTTGTTTGTCTATATGTGGCCTGCGATTGGCTGGCGACCAGTCCAGGGTGTACCCCGCCTCTCGCCCAAAGTCTGCTGGGATAGGCTCCAGCATCCCCGCGACCCTAATGAGGATAAGCAGCATAGAAAAGGAATGAATGAATTACGTCCACAATAAAATCATGGCGCATATTTACAAAAAACATTAAATGTGATTAGTGGTGATAATTGTGGACAAAATCAGATTAATCACGATTAAATATCTTAATCGATTTAAGAGAATCATTACATCATTGTGTCTGTATGTAGCAGTGACATGCAGTCAGAGGATGATGGAAAAAAACGAATGTTAGTATTTGTCAATTAAACTGTTATCATAAATGTATTTTCGATTGTAACATTTTCTTAAGTAAAAATATCTCCTCTCAATGCAGACGAGCAGCGGTTCCACTCCGAGTTTCTCCTGGATGACAGTGCTCCTCACCTTCATCTTCTCATCTCCATCCTCAGCTTATCAGCCCCCCCATGGAGAAAACTCATTTCGGCCGCTTGTACACACAATCTTGTCCTTCCGGTCACCGCTCAAAGCTCACGACCATAGGGGAGGTCGGGAACATCGATTGACGGGTAAATTGAAAGCTTTGCCTCTCGGCCCAGCTCCCTCTTCACCACACCGGACGGATGCAGACTTCGCATCCCTGCGGATGCCGGACCAATCTGCTGCGGTGTGCGATCCAGTGATGTGAGATACCATTGGTTTCATTTCTGATTTGATACTGGTAAAACATCAGGCTGGTATTATCGATACCAATTCAATACCATGTGCAAATTTACCTAATGTGTCTGGTAAATTTTAAAATATACCGTACAGTATTTCCAATCATAGCATAAACAAAACAAGAGATCATAGTCATTTATTGATTTATTTTAAACCATGAAGTGTATTGAGGCAGGGCGGTGATTTACCATATAGCCAAGCTAATATACAACATCAGAAAAAGGAAAGGACAAAATCTGATACCGGAAAAATCAAAAGTGTTACTACTTTAGAGCACAAAGAGCTGGTATCGGACATATCGGCATTTCAGTATCGATCCACACATTACTAGCATGCTCTCCTCGATTTCAAGGGAGTCAATATTTTCTCAACAAAATCATTTTGTATGGAAGATTCAGACGAAAGAAGGCAAGAATTTTGTTGTGGAAGTTTGCAGAAAACTTGCCACGTCTCTTCCAAGGTGCGTGCGGGTGGAGTGATGAGACATTGCCGAGAGCAGCTTCACTAACACCTCATAAAAATTATTTTCGGATGAGAAGAACTTTTGCGTACGTTGGTCAATACCCTTCTCCAAGTTGCACGATAATTCAGTTCAATTCAAGTTTATTTATATAGCACATTCAAAAACAACTTCAGTTGACCAAAGTGCTTTGCACAAAATCTAAGAAGGAAGGAGACAATAAAATAAATATTAAAATACAATACCAAGTTAGGGTGAGGAGCTCGGCCATCCAGGAGGAGCTCAGAGTAGAGCCGCTGCTCCTTCACATGGAGAGAAGCCAGTTGAGGTGGCTCGGGCATCTAGTCCGGATGCCTCCCTGGTGAGGTGTTTCGGGCATACCCAGTCGGGAGAAGGCCCCCGGGAAGACCTAGGACACGCTGGAGGGACTATGCCTCACAGCTGGCCTGGGAACGCCTTGGTGTCCTCCCGATGGAGCTGGAAGAGGTCGCCGGGGACCGGGAAGTCTGGACTTCCCTACTGAAGCTGCTGCCCCCGCGACCAGGACCAGGAGTAAGCGGAGGAAAATGGATGGATGGATGGATGGACAATACCAAGATAACTTGTCTAGCTAGAATTGAAGGCCATAAACTACACGTTTCCATGACTGCCTACCTTTGGCAGATTCATTGCATACATATCCGATTTATATCCACATACGAACGAGACCTGAATCGCCTTTGAAAAAAAATCGGAAGTGTGCTGTTCACTCTGACATGAAAATAGAAGAAATTGACCTGCAGTGTGAACACAGTCATAGACTCGGACATGTTGGCGCTGATTCTCATCCGAGCTGCTTCACACTCAGATCCGGTGAGAGTTACAGTAAAGATCACGGCCCGGTGAAGCCAGCATTATCTGCAAAAAACAGAGACCCAATCCTACGTCCACCAAACCGGATCGCACCTAGAAGTTCTGTCCATAAAAGTAATCAACATAATCGGTGATGAGTGAATGGCAGAGAGTCCGACTTATTGCCGGCAATGTGGACCAAGCTCTAACACTAATCATTCAGGGAGCAAACTGCCTGAACTAGCTGGGCCGGAACTCCCTACTCCCGGAATACTCCCCACAGGATTCCTTGTGGAACCTGATCAAACACCTTCTCTAAGTGCACAAAACACAGGTGGAGGGGTTGGGCAAAGTCCCATCCGCCCTCAAGGAGCTGATATCTGGAGGTTTGGACTAATATGAAAAAATGGTATCTTGAATATCTCAAACAGGTTTTCTGTGTTCTGACTATGAAAATACTCGATTTATTCACCTATCATGGTCGGGTCTGGAAACAATTACCTGCGGTACTGCAATCCATTATTCGTGCTTCCTCGCACCGACCAATTTGTGCAATTGGACGTGACTAAGATTACAAGAGCTGGGCTTGGCCAAAACATGTTTCCATGCACCTGTCTCTGTGCTGTCCCAGTAGGAATCAACAAACTGGGTCATGCAGTACTGCTTCTTCTCCTGGGTGGATGTGTTGAACCACATGTTGTGTATCACTCCATGGTTCTCCTGACGGGAAAGATGCAAACGTATGCTTTTAAGCCTGCCCAACAATTGTCCTTCAAACTATTGTCGCTATTGGAAGGATTGAGGAGATTATATGATATGATATTATAAAGTAATACAATTTAATTTCCCAAAAGTATGTAACATTGTTTTTCATATTTACTTTTTTATTTAATTATTTTTTCATATTAGCGTTTGCTTGCTGACCTTCTGCTCGCTCTGTAGCCCCGCCTCCACGCACCGGGACAAAGAGGCTGAATGTCTGACACGGGGGTTCCCTCTCCCTGGTCTTTCCACTATAGAACCGATGCGCACAGACACGTTTGGTTGTTCGGTTGAATTAGTTTGGAACATGCATACATACATTGTACAAAGATTTTTCGTGTTACACTCCTCAGTTCTACATGTCCGAAAAGAAGTAGGAAGAAGCAGATCTTATTTAATCCTACCCCCTTCTCACATGATTTATTAATACACTCATACATACTGTGTATGTACATGCATACACACATACATTCATATCTATGTTTGTATCTATCTATGTATACACACATACATGCATATATCATACTTTTCTTTGAAAAAAAAAGATTTTTTTTTCCCCTCCTCTTTCCTTCCCTCTTCCCCTGTGGATTTCCGGATCAACATCTTGCTGTCTTGGCGTTGTACTGTGATTGGGATTACATGGAAGTACCTGATTTTAATGTTGTTTACAACCATGTGAAGAAGCTAATTGCTGATGCTGCATCTGTTTGCTTCACAGCAGATACAGTAGTGTTCATAATAATAGCAGCCCAGGGTGACTAACCAGACGAAGTACTGTTATTAGTGTATTTTTATTGCTACAGGACAAACAAGTAGGTGCAGTAGATTCTCAGAAAACAAACAAGACCCAGCATTCATGACATGCACGCTCTTAATGATGTGCAATTAGGCAATTAGTTGAAAGGGGTGTGTTCCAAAGCACAGGTTTTTTTTTTGTAACTGCTTCACATCCGTGTGGCACGGAGTCAACCAACTTTCAGCGGTTATTCCACTCCGACATTCTTTTAACAACATTCCACAATTCATTAACGTTTCTTGGTTTGGCTTCGGAAACAGCATTTCTGATGTCACCCCACAAGTTCTCCGTTGGATTAAGGTTGTCTTGGTTTGAAACCAAGAGGTTGGTGGGATGCTAGTGTGTTTGGGGTGATTGTCTTGGTGAAGCAGCCATTTCAAGGGCAAGTCCTCTTCAGCATAAGGCAACATGACCTCTTCAAGTATTTAGACACATGAAAACTGATCCATGAATGTTTGTTTTCTGAGCATCTACTGCACTTACTGGTAACTTCCAATAAAAATATTATTATATAAGTACTTGTGTGTGTTTATTTCTCACATTTCCTGTGTTCTGTTCTGCTTCTGTGACAATTTGCATGAATGAATGAACAATTTGTTGTGATTTTTTTTCATATTGGTGAATTTATTATTCATTCATTCATTCATTTTCAATGCCGCTGACTTTATTACTGTTATTACTTTACTTTATTTTTGAACAAACTGATTTTTTTTATTGCATCAGGCATTTCTTAAGTTATTCCAAAAAAAACAGATATAAATGGACTTAACACCAAAGTATAGTCTCCCAATTTTCAACATTGTAATCCTTATAATGCTCATGAATACTAAATGGATCTGACTGGCGACCAGTCCCGCCTCTCACCTGGGATAGGCCCCAGCACACTTCAGCGACCCGCGTGAGAATAAGTTGCACAGAACATGGATGGACTAAATTGATTTAAAAAAAGTTTCAAGGTGTAATGTGACCCCTACACCACTAGATGGAGCCAGAGCGACAGCATTCAATCCCTGCACAGCGCTGCTGCGTGTGTGTGTTTGTATGCAACGGCACACAAAATGCAAACTGTATGCAGGTTATCTAAGTAAAAACTAACTTTGCATTTCTTTATACTATTACTATTACTATTATTGTATAAATGTGTGCAGTTCAGTAAAGCAATCGGACGACCTTATATTCATTGAGTGCAAACATTTCATTTCACCAAAACACATCACCTATTACTCTGGTGCAAATATGAGTGTAGATCAAATGAGGCCCTTTTGCAGGAGTGGGGTGGTAGTGGTTTGGTTTGCTCCTTGTGTCCAGTACAGAGGTCTGTGCAAATCCACTGCCCCAAATGGGAAGTACAGTTTTGCAGAAACCACTTAAAAATGCTCCGTGTGCATTTGTTGTTCAGTTTCTTCTTTGTATTTGTTGATACCTTGTTTTTGTTGTTTGAGTGTGTGTTTTTTCCCCAAAATAAAACTGTGTGGTTATTATTCCTTCACATTAAATATTTTCTACTTTGAAACTCCTTTTTGGAAAATATTGCATATTTTGTGTGTGTTTTAAAAGCATAAAACACAGAAAAAAACCCATTATAAAATACAAAGAGTTTATTGCTATGAATAAAGCTGAAGTTGATCCTGAGATTTAAGCGTGGAAAGGTAAAAAATATAAATAAATAGGACTGTCAAAGTGACCTTCAGAGCCACTAATTTCAGTGACTTGTGCAAATATTACTAATTTATCTGATTTGGTTGGGGTGTTTGTGCTATGACAGGAACAACATCAAATTCAAAGCATTACATGAATACTGACCACCATCCAACATAGAAGGTGCGTTCAAGGACTAGTGGGACAAATCGCCGCTCACATTGAAACATTCAAAAACCAGGGGATTTCCAACTGTATATTATTTTCAAATAAAATAATAGCCCATATTTCAATATTGATATTGAATATTGATTGCGTATGGAATTAAATCTCTACTGGGCACAAAGAGATGCCCGGTAGAGATTTAAACCCAGGTCTTTAAGAGCTCCTGACTGTGTGGCCACACGCTAACCACTCGGCCACCGTGCAGCCAAGATTCTTTTAGTTAACATTTTTTTTCAAATTTTCACAAAAGTACACACGCATCCAAAAAAGCTAGAAATCTGCACATAGCAACCGTGATTCCCCAGAAGAAACTGGATGTAAAAAAATCTATGCACGCATAACAGTTTTGCATCTTTAATAAGTTCTGGTATCGTTTTGCATGATCATACATTCTGTATTTATTCACTCGTAGTAAAATGTTTTACAGTATTTATTCCGTTCATGACTGACTGCAATTACTCATGCATGCATTCTTTTCTTTGACTATCAGAAAATGGTCATGAGAACGTGCAGGAAGTGAACAAACGATCAGCAGTTGCGTGGACATGAAGAAGGAGTGTGATATTTCCTCCTCTTTTTTGGACATCTTGAACTGTAAAGATGCCATGTTCTTTATTTGGAAAGAAACTAAACCATTACAGGGCCGCACGGTGCTCGCGTGGTTAGCATATTGGCCACACAGTCAGGAGATGCATGTTCTCCCCGTGCATGCTTGGGTTTTCTCCTCCCACCTTCCCAAAACCTGCACGTTATGTTAATTGCTGACTCTAAATTGTCCATCGGTATGAATGTGAGCGGGAATGCTAGTTTATCTGCCATGCGATCGACTGGTGACCAGTCCAGGTTGTACCCGTAGTCATTTGGGCTAGGCTCAGAAAATGGATGGATGGATGGAAGGAAGGTCTGTACCAAAAATGGGAGGTCTAAACCTTTTTCTTTGTCCACAAAAGGTTTATTTCCATGCCAGGATAATCCCTCCACTGCCCAGGTGCGGCATATTAAGGGAAGTACGAGTTGCGCTAAACTCGCTCCATGTAGGTTTCTCTCCCTGAAGCCATGCACCCTGTTTTCAAATAACACGGACCTTATCAGCTTCCTGTTTTCATCGCCTGACATCGAAATGTGCACTTGCAGAGCAGGAGAAGTGGCATTCCACTCTGTTAGTGAGTATCAATAACCAGCGAAGACTTTTAGTAGAGATGAAAGCAACGTTATCTGAGAAAATACGGAATCATCCGTAGAAGGTAATGCTTGCTGATTGGGTGGGTGCGTGCGTGGAAAGTCTAAACGGCACCAGGCCTTGTAACCTCCCTCCGTTTTGTTCTCGCTCATCTCGGAAGACCGAAAAATCCATACCCGGCTACCGCAATCTAGTGTCTCCCTGCCCTGCCAGTTTAAATAGCCCGCGTTAAATTGAGTGGGTTCAGAACCGAAAATCGATCTTTCCTTCGGCCGTCTTACTGCAGCGCCCTGCACCACTGAGCTTGCGGTCACCTGCTCACCCCCAGGAGAAACGAGCCCACAGAGAGCGCATAGAATTGTGCTTTGTGATAAATAGGTGCTGCCTTTTTAATCAGCAATGAAGATGTGATGTCAGTACGCCTCCATTTGTAACCCATTCGCCTGGAATTGACTTCGAACGAGGAACTGGTGCCCAAAGCTTTACGGATGAGAAAACCTTGTACATGGTATCTAGCTCTGGTGTGCAGATGTTCTGCAGGCGGGCGACCGGGTACCACACAGGCTAGATCCGCTCCTTCTGTGCCTCCAAAGTGATGCGGCCCATTTGGAAAATTGCAGCACACAAAGTGACCTGGAAGTACATCCTTGCACAGAGAAGGACAACATGACTGACGGTAATGGGAACAAGGGAAGGAGGGTCGGGAGAGGGGTCACCGTGTGCTGTAAGTTCTCGCCTTTTCCATTTCTTGCCTTTATTTTATTGGACAAGATGGCAAGATTCCGAAATGTGCAGCTTCAAACAAAAGACTGAAAAGTAAAAATACATGCACATAAAAAGAATACATATGACTCCGCAATGCCCACCCACGGCGGTGCTCTTCTGTACGAGTAGCTGACCTGAGCGGGTTGTGCATGCGGGGTGCTGGTATTTAGTGCTGTGTATCGTCCACTTGCATTTGTGGGATGACGTGGTTCTGTGGGCCACGGGTCACCGCCGCTCTCGTGACCACAGGCCTTTGTAATTTTGCCCTGGGGCACCGTAGTTCTTAGCAGCTGCAGACAGTTCTTGAGGGTGCCAATTTGGCAGCTGTATGTTCTCACTGCCGTGCCTTGATCTCCAAGATCCTCCTGTTCGTGGAAGATGCTCCTGCACTGGAACCTCCCACAGGAGCCTTACTCTTTAGGCTGTCCCTCCTGTGGCTGTGGGCTTTTGCTTCCAAGACAAAGGCAACAAGCTGAAGAACGCGTCATTCTCTGTAACATTTATGATGGGATGGCATTGAGCAATGTTACGCTTTCTATGGAGCAGTGGTAGAAGGTTTTCAGGAAACGTGGGGAGATGTTGTTCCTCAGATTTCTTAAAAAGTTTTGGGCGTGCCTTCTTTTTTTTCTGCAGCCACGGTGTTGATGCTCCATTCTGATTCGGGACCCCTCGGAGCTGGAAACCGGACAACTGCTCCACTTCCTGGTCCCCGATTCACAGCGGCAGCTTGTACCTTCTGAAATCTGATATTAATAACAAATAAAAACTACAGGGACAAAAAAAAAACCCCGAAAAAACAACCTTGACAGAAGTGGCGGCGTTTGGAGGAAACAAACGCCGCCACTTCGATGAGGTTTTGGGACGCAGACCGGCTGGCACGTGGAATGCCTCAATACTGCTGAAAAATTCCACGGAAAATCCCCAGGAGCAAGTCAGTCTCATTTGTGCACACGGGAGCAAAGAAGTTTCCGTGAAAACCTCTAGTCATGTAAGAAGTAACATGTATTGTCTTTTCTGGTTTCATGTTTTTATCATTCTGTCAGAAAGCAATGGGGATGTGATGGAACTGGAACATCCTACTCCTCTCGCTACAAGCACTCCATAAACCCAAACCCAAAGCCTCCGTTCCGAGCGGCAGACCTGAAGTGGTAAGTGGTGTAAAGGTGGTATATTACGCACAAAAGCTGAACTGGACATTGATGTGTTATGTATAACATCAAGACGCCGTTTCTGTGCACAGGAAAACGGAAGCGTCCGAGTGAAGACCTTCTTCAATATTTCATGGAGCAAGAGGATGACGTCTGGAACACAGCCCATGCTCAGCCAGGTTGTCGGATTGTTGGAGAGGCACACCAAGGAAGGCAACTGGCAACACGTGCAATCTGCATTGTTTTGGTACGACAGCACGTGTCTTGAACGAAAACCTTTAATCGGTGTGTTTACATGCATAATCTTCCCGGGCAAATGGCTACAAATGATTTGTCAACTTGGTGAGGCCGACACAAAAATAGAAAAAAATGGCAGGATGACAGAAAACCCACCACAACAGAAAGATTCCATCAATGCTTCTCTAAAGTGGGTTGCATCAGAATTGTTATCAGGCAGCGCCTGAACATTGTCAGTAGAGCCCTCAGTGTAGCTGTCACCGTGTTCCTCACAAATGTTCTGCAAAGTTCCGCAACCGACAACCTTCCTTTTTTGCACAGCTCAAGACTGCGGCCACGGTGGATGAGTGGTTAGCACATTGGCCACACAGTCAGGAGATCTGGAAGACCTGGGTTTGAATCTCCGCTGGGCGTCTCTGTGTGGAGTTTGCATGTTCTCCCCGTGCGTGTGTGGGTTTTCTCCGGGTACTCCGCTTTCCTCCCACATTCCAAAAAACATGCATGTTAGGTTAACTGGCGACTCTAAATTGTCCAAAGGTATGAATGTGAGTGTGAATGTTTGTTTGTCTATATGTGCCCTGCGATTGACTGGCGACCAGTCCAGGGTGTACCCCACCTCACGCCCAAAGCCAGCTGGGATAGGCTCCAGCATTCCCGCGACCCTAATGAGGATAAGCGGTACAGAAAATGAATGAATGAAGACTAGGAGTCACCTCCATCTTCCTTCCAAATGCCATCTCCACAACAGATCGAGCACAGCTGAGTCTGTAATTGCATGTCCGTCTTTGTGGGGTCAACCTCCCTGTGTCCGAGGACTTCGGGTCACCTGTCAGCCAATACCCACTTCACAGCCTGATATGTTTACTTTATTTTGGCGAAGAAATTGCCCATCGCCGAGCAGACCATGAAATCCTGCACACTCCCAGGGTATCCAACACAAATGTCCCAGAATTGTCTTCGTCTATTTACATCAGCTAGTAAAATAAGGGAATGTCATTCTTTCAGTCCGCCATAGTTGCGTTGTTGAAGAAAACACCTATTTCACTTATTTAAGAAAGCGCTTGTTTCCTGATCGGAGGCGTAACTCTTGTGACGAAAGGACACGGAAAATGAAACGAGTGTATTTACTGCATTGGGAGTTCTTGTCAACATTATGAATCCAACAATTAGTGGCATCCCCTTAATTTTATATGTAGGAAAGAGAATATCCTCCAAAATAAATGCAAGTTACCATCTATAAACACATATGAAATAAACTTCTGGATGACTGTACGAAGCAGTCCTGTTACTATTCGAAGGTTCTGTAATCAAATATTAATGGAGGATGCCAACACCAGTGCTCTTCAGCCTCGAGACTCTTCATTTACGCCTATTTCTCAATATGTTCTAAGGTCTGTACTGTGTACTCGTCCGTTATTATAATTCCAACCAGGATTATAAGATGTGACACCGATTATACAACCTCTATTGTGGTGGTCGTGGCTTGCAACTTCAGTTTGTTGCAGTTCATACTACTACAGCGTTTGGACATTTGGAACAATGTCATCATCTGATCGTGGGTGTCTTCTTTGGATGGTCGTGGTGACGCTTGGTTCTGGTCAGTAGGGTGAAATGTCTTCTGTGCTGATAGATCTATGGACACCATGTTTTCAAAAACATGTATGTTTCACATGTTTTGGATAATACTGAGAAGGATGCAGTGGCGGGTTATGACAACAGCCACTGTTACCTGTAGTTAACTAACGCTGTTTCTGTGAAGCCGAAAATCCGACTGCCGGAAGATCCAATGTTTAACGTGAAACTAACTTCACCACGGTAAACATTTGGTTAATGGAGTAACCCTTATTGCGGGGTCTTTTCAACTTCTTGGCTAAATCCAGTCGTTTGTCTATGAAAAAGTCCTGTGTAGCGGGTCAAAACAGGTCAGTGCACCTTCCGGAGCTCAGAAGGAGGTTGATCACCAAATTATAGCATTGAAATTTCAAATAATGAAAGATTCCAGAAGAATTAAAATGTTAGTCCTGGTTCCCATTGATGCTCGATGCCCAACCTTAACTGTGAGCACAGTGGACTGTGGAAAGCATTCATAATTCACTGCCTCGTTATAGTTTCCAGTAAAATTTCTGTGAAGCTTTTCTCACAATCCCATTTTTTACTCCAATGATGAAAAGGAAGAGCTACTCTGCTGGCTTAGTAAAGCAATGCAATTAAAAAGTTGGTATGCATGGCCATTAAAAGGACACGCAAAGCATTGATGCTGAAAAGCATTTATTATCCAAATGCCATCAGAAAAATTCCATTCATAATGAATCCGCGACTTCTGCACTGTTGGAATCGCCAGTCAACGCTGTACGGAGGACAGCTGTCACTCACAGATGAAGATGGTTGTCACATTAAAAACACGGGGAAAAAATGTTCACATGTCATAGTTCAGTTCATAGTAAGTTCAGCTTATGAAAAATGGGAGCAAAAGCGAGTGTTGCACGTGTTGTTGAGTGTACTTTCAAACACGTTCACCGTGACACCCCGTCACTCTAAAAGTAAAACTCCAAATGAGGCAAAGTATTTTAATTTGTTACGACCCTGAATTGTGTTTGTTTCACCGCTGGTGATATTTGGTCACTGGGATGGAAGTCATACAAATTTGGGACTAGAGCTTGCAAATGTAAGTAAACTATCTAGCACATATGGAAAAACACACTAGAAGGCAAATAAAATTAACTACCACCTGGTAGGGGCGTAGCGGTACACTAAAACCTCATTTTGGCTCGGTTCAGTTTCTTGAAGCGCTCGCTTCGGTTCATTTTCGGTACATAAGCAGCAGAAAAAATGACTTCAAATGCATTTATTAAAAAAAAATTGCAAGCAATATATATATATATTTAAATAAATAAAAGTGACTCATTTCGGTGATACTTCAAATAACTCAGACTTTATTAAATAGAAACAAAAATAAAACTGTCGCATTTAAAACATTTAAAAATAATGATAAATTACCAAGTTCATTCATTTTCTATGCCGCTTATCCTCATTAGGGTCGCGGGGATGCTGGAGCCTATCCCAGCAGACTGTGGGCGGGAGGCGGGGTACACCCTGGACTGGTTGCCAGCCAATCGCAGGGCACATATAGACAAACATTCACACTCACATTCATACCGATGGACAATTTAGAGTCACCAATTAACCTAACATGCATGTTTTTGGAATGTGGGAGGAAACCGGACGCACGGGGAGAACATGCAAACTCCACACAGAGATGCCCAACGGAGATTTGAACCCAGGTCTTCCAGATCTCCTGACTGTGTGGCCAATGTGCCAACCACTCAGCCACCGTGCGGCCGAATTAACAAGTTAAAACTGTAAACTTTGAACACTTTGCAGCAACAGCCAGGATATGACAAACATAGCAATTCAAATTTTGGGCTAAACTCATCCACATTCGGTGCAGAAAGGACAGTGTACCGTGGTTGCAGGGACAATATCTCCAGCGGGGGAGAAACCCCGCTCAGTAGCACTAGAGGTGGAGAGCTGAAGCTGTCGGTGTTTGCAACATTCACTGCCAGATGATAGCGTTTTAAGGGCGCTAACATGTTACCCTTTGACCATCCGTAAATTTCACAGGGAAGCCAAAGCGGAAAAAGTTGGCCGGCTGGTCCTTCTCTGTGTCCGTCACGTTCAGCGCGGTTTGGTAGAGGTCAGTGCTTGTGGACGCTTGGCACCACACACCTTTGCAAAGCCACTGAGGCAGGTGAAACCTCTAAAACCGTGGTCTACAACCACGTCCTTTACAACCCCACAGGCCCCTCTCTGCCGAACCAAGGAGCTTTAACGCGCCCAGCAATTGTTGCGTTAAAAGAATTGGAAAAGGAAACACTCGTTTTTTTTGGACGGTCCTTGAAAAAGGTCTGCATAGTTTTTTTTCTCAACTTCAGAAAGTACCCAGTACCCACGTGCAGACTCGACAGTCTCCGTTTACTTATTTGGATTTATGAGATCTTTCTTTTGTTAAGGTAGTGGCTCTCCTTGCATTGTGATTTAGCCTTCCCATTTCTCCGCCCCTGCGGTTTGGGAGCAGATGCCGTGTAAAGTGTCTCTGCGCGGCTGGTTTATGTGAAAAGGACACCTCAGCCTCCTCAGCTAAGGGTAATTGGCAGGTCCCTATAACTGCACTGGCACAAGAAATTTCCCTTTGGTCTTTTTGAGTATACAGTTATGAGTTTTAGTTTCCATAAATCACCAGCAACCTTTCAGCACCTCATGAATCTGGGGGTAGCTGGACGCGTATAGTTTATGGTGATCCCATTAGACGGGATGTGTTCTGGCATAGGGTCCTCTAGAGCAGGGGTGGGCTATTAATTCTGAAGGGGGCCACATAAGAAACCAGAATAGTGTTGGAGGGCCGCACCACTGATAACTCTAATTTAATTCCCAACTTTGTCCCGTTGTAAAAAGCACTAAATTGTTTGGTTTGGTTGAATTAGTTTGGAACATACATACATTGTACAAAGATTTATTTGTGTTACATTCCTCAGCTCTACATGTCCGAAAAGGAGTAGGAAGAAGCACAGCTTATTTAATCCTACCCCCTTCTCACATGATTTTCTAATACATACTCTTACATACTGTGTATATACATGTATACACGCATACGTTCATATGTATACATACATATATTGTATTTTTCTTTTTTATTATTTTTTCTTCCTCCTCTTTCCTTCCCTCTTCCCCTGTTGATTTCCGGATCAACATCTCGCTGTCTTGGTGTTGTACTGTGATTGGGATTAAATGGAAGTACATGAGTTCCTGATTTTAATACTTTGTTGAGCGTGCCCTTTCAACGTTAATATCAATGTTTGTATTATTGTATGTAATCTTACTGTTTTTATGTGTTGTATCGTCTATTATCCTTATTGTCATGATTGTATGATGTTTAGTAGTATCCAGATCCTTGATATCTTTGACAAGCAGCACTCCTGCTTCTCCTGGACTTCCATGTAGCTTGATGTATATTTTTCCCTTGGTGCTCCAAGTACTTTGTATCTTTCCCTGCTTCCTCAAGTCTCGTGCTTTCTTGGCGATTTCAGCGTTGCGTTTTGTCAGATGCTCATTTAAGTAGACGTTTGTGCCTTTCAGGTTCTTCCTCTGTTTCAGCAGTGCAGGTTTGAATTCCCTGTTGGTGAACTTGATGATGACAGGTGTGGTGTTGTTTCTGCCATTCAGTGGGATGCAAGTATCAATGGTGTTGATATCGATATCCACCTTCTTGGACAATCTGTTGCTTTGCTGAAGGAACATTCATTCCATCTGGTTCTCCTCTGTCATGAGCTTCCCTATCTTTTGACCCGGGTGTAACCCTGAGCCCTGTGAGGATCACATCATTCATTCGTGAATTCTGATCCATCTCATCCATTATAGTTTTCATTTGCTCAGTGATGTTATCCTTTGCTTCTTTCTCTTTCCTCCAAAGCGGTGAGCCAGACGGCATTATCCTTCAATAGCGTCCTGATATCATCTTGTAGAGCCTTGATGTGGTTGCATAATGCATTGTTTTCTTCCTTGGAGTTTTTAACCTCCTTCAGGGCAGCACGCAAGGCAGCATTGTCTTCCACTAATGTCTTGATATCATTCTGCAGAACTCTAACATCCTTGCATAATGCTCTATTTTCTTCCATATGGTTTTTAGCTTCCTTGAGAGCAGCGTGCAAGGCAGCATTTTCTTCCAATAGTGGCTTTATATTATCCTGCAAAGCCTTGATATCAGCGTGTAGTGCTTTATAATCTGACATAGGGTTTTTAACCTCTTTAAGAACAGCACACAATGCAACATTTTATCTTGCAACTTCTCGATTTTTTCTTTTAGAGCTTTAGTTTCTTTGCTCAGGGCTCTATTTTCCTCCATAAGGTTTATCACCATGGACCCCTAGGATCTTTTTGATGAGACGGTCATGCTGCGATTCTACATGTTCAATCTGTGACTGCAAATTCTTAAGGTCTGGTTGTGCTGCAGGACACTCCAGTATCTCCTGCCTTTGCATCTCCATCTCTACCTGTCTTAACTTCTTAAAGTCTTGTATCCAGGACTCCCATCAATTTTCCTTTTCTTCTTGTATTTGTGATGCACTCAACTGATGGCTGAGGTCGACCTCCCCCTCCACATTTGGCAACAAGACTGACGCTTGTGATTTTGAGTCCATGCATCCAGGGCCCTGCATCCTTTACAATTGTAATAAAAGCTCGCTTTCTTTTATTTTTTGCTTTTGTTTGGCATTGTTGCTAGGCAACTGCTTGAAACTTCAGTAATTAGCAGCTTTCAGCTCATAAAACTCATTGATTTCGAGGAATCTGCACCTCTCGCCGATCCAAGTTAAGGTTGAGGGAATGAGCAACCAGTTGCGATCTTGTGTTCATGAAATGTATTCAGAAAAGCACCAAAATAGTTGTAGTTTATAGTATCCTCAGCTTAGCCCTTGCCTTGTACATCCTCTCCAGTCAACAAAAGAAAAAAAAAAATTTTTTGAATAGCTGGTACTGGTAATTGGGGGAATAAAAAAGTCTTTTGTAAATATTTATATCACCATGTCCAAAAGAGCAACAGACTGTGATTTAAAGCTCTTGCTCTAGAACTGTTCCAGTCACAGCATCAGCAACATGGTTACCTTGTAACGGTGATTTACACAGCACATCCTGATGTATAATACAACGTAAGAATGTCCATTTCTGACCAGGGTTGACTTCTGTGAAATTATCCACCTTTCTCTTATCAAATTCATCCAGCATTTTTTCCAATCAGATTCGGACAACCGTTCGTTGTCACACCCGCCATCCTGTCCCATTTCAGTCCTAACTTGTCAAAACATGCAGTTGCTTTCATTGATTGCATGGCTGCTCGCTCCCCCGTGATTTGATTGTAAGAAGATGAGCAGCTGTCACGTACGTTACAAGCCTTCATCCGACGCCAGAGAAGAATAGTCAAAGTCGGCCGCTCTGTTCTTCAGCTGAGGCTCCAAGTTTCCAGCGATGTCCTCAATCCGCCTCGTTGCCGTGCATTGGGAGAGCGGCACGTTCTCAAATGCTCCACGCATATCAGCGTCCACTAATCACACCTTATTAAACTTGCCATCAGAAAATGGCCTACTTTTTTGGGCGACTTTGCGAGAAGTCTGGGTGTGCGTAAGAAAAAAAACCTTGTTGGCTTTGCAGTTTTGTTGGCATCAGACTCCCTTGCGCGCTATTCAGACAGATTTCTGAATTTTCCCCAAAAAAGCAACACGGCTGTATTGCAAACACGGCATATTTTGTTTTAAAAAGTATTTTCTACTTAATGATTGTCCTCATCAGGCCCAAGGGGTGACCCTGTCCAGCCTGCGGGCCGTACAAAGCCCGGGTCTGCTCAAAAGGGTTCTGTTGGCTGATTGGGGGATCTAGAGCAGTTGTGCCCAACCACCGGTCCGTGGACGTCCCCATAAGCTAGAAAAATAAGTAAGAAACAGATCTTTGGAAAGTTTCTTTGCAAAAAGAGAAAGAATCTCGATGAGGAGACAGGGGAAGAGATCTACAAATTCCAAAAAAGAGCTTTTAACAGACAATACCAGGATTCCTACCTTAATTGGGTTTAGTTTGGGTTAATGAAGTATTGTTAGTTAACTGTACCTCCGCTGTGTCTCCTTTTGGTCGTGGCCCCTGAGCCAGGTCGTAACAATCCATACCAAAAGGAATTTGGGATCTTAATAGGCCTCTAATCTGCTCATATTGAGAAGTGTGCAACTATACACGTGTAACCATCCTCAGCGTAAAGCCATTAGAGACACACCTCATTCTAAAATTGCCACACACTTTCATTGGTATTTGTCAATGGTGGACAACAAGTACCAGTGAGTCAAAGAACATTTCAAATCAAGCTCAAAAACGAACCTGAAATGTGTCTCCGGACGTTGGATCAAGTTTGAAGATGACGCTCTTACTGAAAGTTGAAGCCCCAGTTGCTTGCGTGCAACTGCGTCAAAGTGTTTCGCAGTTGAAGCAAATATGCAAAGCGTATCAAACCAACGCCAACTACACCCCACATGACGCCCTCCCCAAGTATATTTGGAGGACACAGCACCTGCGAGTAGTCCGGTACTCATGGAGACGGTTGTGCAGCTGCAAAGACCCAATACAGGCAATGCAGATGCGCTGACAGGCCATGGAGTAAAGGGGGAAGTAGGCAGTCAAGATATTGTACGCCGGCTGTGGCGTTACTGGTTTAAAATGTGGAAAGAGATGTATCTGACTTGATCTGCTTGATTCTCACCATGGTGACTTGGGACTTGATTACCTCTGGTAGTCAGTGCATGAACACAATCGCCAGAATCCTGCAAAGGCATCATTCATGGATTCACCTGCTACACCTGCAATGTGGCTAAAAAGGACTACTAAAGTACACTGTCGAATACTACCAACGTTCCAGCATTGAACCGTGCTGTTTCACAGTAAAATACTGTAATCCAAATTTCCTGCAATATTACAGCCCATCACTATAAAACGGACTGCTCCCTTGCATTTCACAGTACCCAACTGTTTGGTTAAAATATTTAGGCGTTAACGCCAATGCTATATAATTTCAGCGTAATTCTACTAATAAACTGGTTATGACTGTCTTGGCCCCCAAAAGTGACAGCTGTGGAGGCTCGCACATGGCTAGACAGTGGTTGTATCTAAATCTGGGGTCTGCAGCCCAACAGTCACCATTCGTGGGCTGCACGAGGTAATCGTGTCACGCGAAGGCCGATCAACTTGGGACGTTTGCCAAGACTCCTCCAAGCACGGCCAACAAACGTGTCCCCCTCCGTTGACCGGACGTCTGTGTCCAGACCATCCTTTGTGGCCCATTATATCCCAATTATAATAAGACACAGCTATCTTTAGATTGCCTGCATGTATTCTTCTTCTTAGGGAGTTCAGAACAATTTTAGAGAAATGTATTTGTATTTCTATGAGGTGAGCGCAAATAAAAGGTATAGAAAAATCAGTGAAGCAACGCGTTAAGTGATTGTGTGGGTCCTGATGTGGCCTTTGTATGCACCCCTCCATTATTGTGATCATGTTTTGCCCTGGTTGTGTATTTGTAGAATGGGGGAAACGGGCCTGAGTGGGACAGTAACCCACCAACAAGTGGAAAAAAAGTGTGTAATATTTAGAAAACAAACATTTTGCCCCGTAAAGCAGTTATGAAAATTGTTGCTGGTGTAATAATTGCTACTACCTGGCCCTGTTATGTCCACATGAACAGGGTCTTGAGGGGTAAGACCATTTATTGTCCCCCCTGTGCAGAGAGGAAAGCGGAAGGGGGAGGGAGCAAAGGTTGGACGTCAGAAGATGGTTAACAAGCCTTGTCTGTAGTTAATATTTATATGGGTTTTTTTGTGTGTGTGCCCTTTTTTATTTATATTTCCATTTGTCATTTCCAACTGCAGTCCAGCCACATCATTTGTAATTGGGTATGTCATATTTCTGTATCCCAAGGGAAATAAAGGATATTTTAATAAAAAAAAATTACAAGACCAGGTGAAGTTATACGCCTGGTGGCCATCCTAACTGAAAGGGTACACAAAAATAATAAAAATATGTGCATATTGTGTAGCAGGAAGTGCAGTGGCTGCTTGTTTCCACCGTCCGCCTCGTTATCCATCGAGTGACTTGAAGGCTGCCGTGTCTGAGATACTTTTAAGAACGATCCAAGACAGCATTACATCCAACAGCCATGTAGTTGCATTACACGATAATAAATTGCCTGCCATATTATTATACTTGCCAACAATAGTCGTGATCAAGGGGCACCTCCTCCAGGACTGACGCCTCCGCAGACAGCTGGTCCCTCCACGGAGCCCCGCTGGCTGCCTCCAAATCCATTTCCCGCTCCTCCTCTGGCATGCCATCCTGCAGCTCCTCTTCCGAGGCCATGAGGTCACCTGCACTCAAGCTGATGTTGTTCGTGCAGGATGGCACATGCTGTTATGACCTGCAAACAAAAGTTGGTTTCCATAACCAATTACTATCATTACTGCGTGTTATATAACCTCCAGTGCTTGCAGGAACACTGCTCTACATCCAGGAGTTGCATTGACGATATACTGTAGAAACACACTGCTGGCCATGCATCCGGTTTGGGATGCATGGCTGTGTTCTCCGCTAACATCTCCTCATTCTCTACGTTTCACTCTGATGCAGTCATTCCGTCGCTGCAGAGTAATGTGAACTGCTGTGTGGTCTTTCCTGACCTCCGGTGCTGCCACCCACAGGGTGTTTCCACATGAAGGCGTACCATAAGGGTACAAGTATCGTTCCTGTGCTGCTAAAACTCACTGGACATAAATGCTGTTGGTAGATCTTTGTCATTCTTGCTGTGTTGTGGCGTGTTTTTTTTGCTCTCTCATCCATCGGATCCAGCCCCCACAGAAAAGGGTCATGGGATTTTTGTGGGTGGCATCTGTAAATATAAAACCCTCTCCCTTGGCGTACAATGTAGGCATGCAAACAAGTACGCACTCTTCTAATCTGGTTCAAGGGCCCCAACCACAGGAGACGCATCATGCATGAGTTTGACAAAAACAATAGGTTATTGAAGCAATTTAAAACAAGTAAGACCCAATTAGACCTAATTCAAGCAAATGAGGATATCAGCTAAATTATTGAATAACGTAAGCGAACATCATTAGAATGAATTGTTGAAATGATGTACGGGTGGAAATTTGTGTGTTGAAGGGTAACGAGGGTAGGTACGACAGTTAGTCTTTAATTAGATGGATTCAAGTGCAGAGAAGGTTCCTGTCATGATTTACTTTAAAATCCCAGCAAAAAAAATTAGACAAAACAATACACATTAAAGAACAATTCCATTTCTAAGTGTAATATTATGACTTTAGTCCCCAATTTTTTTTCCCCAACCTGATATTCCAAAAATTCCAACTTTGTATTGTTTTTTTGTTTCTTAATATTGCAACATTAAAAAAATAAAATGAACAAAATTACTAAAATGACATTGTTTTTACTCATAATGCTAGACGGTTTTTTTTTTTGGTTAGATTACAACTTTTTTCTCCTAATATTTTTGACGTCATTTTTTTGTCAAATTACTGCTCCTTTTTTCAGTTTTTGCTGTTTAAAGTTTTTTTGTTAAATTGTATTTGTAGATTGCGCCGATATGTTATATATACTGGGATAGGCTCCAGCATCCCCGCGACCCTAATGAGGACAAGCGGCATAGAAAATGGATAAATGAATGTTACGAAAAAACTCAATTAAAATAAATAAATGTTAAGGTCTTCAGAAACTTCTGAGAGCCATATGTGGTCATCAAAAGAGCCACATCTGGCTGCCGAGCCACAGGTTCCCTACCCCTGCAGTCTTAGAGCGATCGCCATTGGTGCGTATAGTCGGACATCTGCTTCAAGCAGACCCAGTGCTGTCATTATTAATGTTGATGGTGATTAATAGTAACAGTGATTGCGGGTGCAGACCAGTTTGAGCATTTGTGCATTTTGATCGGATAAATCTAAAAACTTGGATCAAGTGTAGGATTACTACAGCGTCTGTTTGGCTGTTAACACAAGTGTTCCATTTGGAGGGACTCATGTGGGCAGCACTCAGAGATGCAATGCAAAGATCTGCTGGCATTCTCTGAGCAATATAGATTTCCAGCCGAGGGCATAGGCTTTATTCGTGAGCTTATTGAACGGCGCATCAGGAAGGCTCGTTGTTTTTTTTTGCCGCGAGAATTTACTCGCATTCAGTCGGTGACCCCGAAAATCTTAGCAAGAAGACTGCATGTTGTTCCGTCGGCAAAGTGTTGCTTGTGCAACGAAATGTTGGTCATGTTCCCAGGTCACTTCTGATCAATCCATGTCAATTTCATAATTAAAAGAATGTACCAATTTTGTGGGAGTAGCATCCTTTTGTAAAGCAAATATGTTCATAATTACAGCTTCTTGCAGCCATATAAATATGGTTGTTAACATTATTTTAACACTTTTATAATCACCGTTACACACACGTTACCTAATATAGTACATAGACACAGTGCAAGTAAATAAGCCTCATGCACGTGTTGCTGTAAATATCTTCCGGTTGGAGACGGACAGGAAGTGACATTTTGGGTTCAGAGTCGAGTTTCGGCTTGGCCTCGGTTATGGACACAACAGAAGCCGGTGTTTTGCCATAAAAGCCTGTTGTTCTGACAATCAAGTGTGGCGCTCATGTCCCACCAAACATTCCAGCAACATTACTGACACCTAGTGACTACTGACCAGCGTGGATTCACCCGTTTCGATGAAACCCCAGTCACTAGCACACTGTTCACGCATGGGCTTTGTTCCATGTCATGCATGACAAGTCTGAACTTTGCTCCACCACTCAGTGGTGATCAAAGTATTAAGGTTAAGGTAATCAAAGTATTTTGCACTCATTCCATGCACAATGAAAAGGATCTTCCCAGCAGTAGTTGTCCCTCTCTGCCCACACACTCATGCCTCCACACACGGCTCAGCATCCTTCTCCTCGAATATCCTCTCCTCCGTCTCCAGCTTTCCCCCTCTCTCGCTCTCTCTCCATCTCAGTCTTGCTCAGAGCAGTTGTTCAGCAGAGCAAGCATAACATCGCACAGTGTGCACTTGCCGTAGCATGCGTGGACAGCGGCAATTGGTTGTGAAATCACAGAAAGGGACAAATAATCCGATAGAAAGGCAGAGTGAGAACATGACTGAGAGTCATCCACAGAGGCAGGACTGAGCGGACTGAGAGAAATCGACACCGCTGACCGTCGTGAGTACTCTAGCATATGTCTGTGCTTTTCTCCAATCGCCGCTATTGATGGGAGCCGTTTCCACCCTAACTGAACTGCACACTGGACTTTCTGGACAGGGAATCCGTGTGCACCAAGGAGCTGTGGTTTCTCGTTGTCATTTGCATCAATGGTTTTAAAGCAAATCCCGTTATTTATTTGTTTGTTTGTTTTATTTGACTTCTGACATTTTTTTTTGGGGGGGGGGGGAGCATTCAGCAGCGTGATGGTTTCACAACTTGTGAGAGGACTTTTCATACTTCTTTTGTACTGCCTTGCTTTTAAAGGTGCTCTTGATATCACCGAAAAGGACAAACTGCTTTCAACGATTCTTTGTGCCGAGGATGTTGCTTCGCTGCTTCGCTGGGGTTATTTTGGAGGCACTGGGCTCCGGAGCGCAGCGCTGAGGGCAGGGTATTATTTGTGGCTTTTATCGGGATTTCTTCTAGTGTGGACGTTGTGGATGACACTTCGGGTGTCGGGTGAGCCTCCATGAAAAGAGGCTCCTTAGCAAAGAGTGTGCAGCTTTGTGATTTGGTTCTTGGGGGAGGACGAGGTGCGGACAGTGTGTGTCATGAGTGTGAGACCGGCAGGCTGCCGGGTGCTTGAGGCTTGCTAAAAAGTTGTTAAACTCGCCCCTAAACGATCGCCAAGCAAATCCCAAGACCACCGTGGACTCATTCGGGATGTTGTACAACACCAGTGATCTGTTGTTTTGGAATGAACATTTAATGTCTACCCAGACTGCCATAGAAAATCTAGACAAGGGCTGGGAAAACCAAAAAAAAATTACCCTGACGCCACCCGGCTCTGGAAACTGGGGTATCTAAGAAGAAACACAAAGAGCAGAACCAGTGAAGTGAACTAGACAAAATAAACGATCAGACCCAGAGAGACAAAAGTCATTGAATCCAAATTGTGGTATTGCTGGGCTGAAGATTGGAACCGACGTCGATGTCAGATTCTGACATGTGGTCGCTACAATCAGCATTGAACAGAACGAATTTCCTACCAATTCCGACAACACTAATAGGATCAGTACTGACGGAAAGTACAGTAAAGGTGACGGTTATACTTATGCATTGAGGCTGTCAATGTTGGTGGCCAAAACTAGCGCTCACCTCAACTCCACTAAAGCGGGTGATTTCCTGAGTTTCTAACGTGTGGCAATCATGGCTCTTCTGCTAAACATTCGATATTCCTTATCAGCATAAAATTTGGCTGTTTTGTATCCAAATCGTCTCCTTATGAGAAAAGCAAAAGCGTTGATAGTCCAACCAGACACCTGCGAACTGAACTGTCGGATGTTCTAAGACACCCTAAGTCATTTTTTTTTTAAGGGGACACATACAAAGATTTACAAGACATGCAAGAAAGCCATTGTCCCTTACAGGTAAACCAATCAAAAATGTGAAAAAAAGCCGTTCATCTTAGTTATTGACTATTTATCAGGTCAATAATGACTTACACTTGTTATGCGCTTTATCAAAGACTCTCAAAGCGCTTACATCGAGGTCATCGTTATTCTTTACACCACACTTGGGGATGGTAGGCCATGGAAAGCGAGGCTGCCAGTGTGCGCCATCAAACCCTCCGACCACCACCCACACTCACACCACTTTCATACTAGGCAACGTGGGTGAAGTGCCTTGCCTAAGGGCACAAGGAAAGTTTATCCCCCCCCCACTGTGGCACCCGGTGTTCCTCTGGGGTCTCCCGTCCGAGTACTGACCAGGCCCTGCCCTGCTTAGCTTCTGAGATCTGACGGGATCAGGCTTGGACAGGCAGGTTTGGCCACAAGTCCTTCATGTAGTCAAAAGTCAAAACATGTACAGTAGATGCATCTGCAGCTTTAAACACCGTTATCATTAACCAGGCGCATGAATAGCACTGCGTCTGCTAGGAGAAGGCGTCCGGCGCGACGTGGCTCACTCCACTCTATGCTCTCACATGAGCCATTTAGCAAGCTCCTTCCGTAGAAGTTTCAAATACCGTTTTAGGTTCAGCATCCATCATCCAAACTTCCAAATCCGTTGTGTGTGTGCAGACTCGCCGAGCATGCAGTCCTGCGTTCATACGTCCTTCAAGGCCTCCTTCAGTCCCTTTGCTGCCCAGTTGAAGATGCAGACTGTTTGCCAGAGTAGCAGATAACATTTGCTGGATTATATTTTCGGAATTTCTTTCATGTTTTCCCTCGGACTAACGCCAGGGTAGGCCGCACGGTGGATGAGTGGGTAGCACATTGGCCTCACAGTCAGGAGGTTCAGGGTTCGAATCTCCAATGGCAATCTCTGTGTGGAGTTTGCATGTTTTCCCCGTGCGTGTGTGGGTTTTCTCCGGGTACTCCGGGTTTCCTCCCACATTCCAAAAACATGCATGTTAGCTTCATTGGCCGCTCTAAATTGTCCATTAGAGTGTGAATGTTTGTTTGTCTATATGTGCCCTGCGATTGACTGGCGACCAGTCCGGGGTGTACCCCGCCTCTCGCCCAAAGCCAGCTGGGATAGGCTCCAGCATCCCCACGCCCCCATAGAAAATGGATGAACGAATAACGCCAGGGTTTGCTAGTGTACAAAGTGTCATGTCAAATGGACAGGGTATTGCATTTAAGACATTTTGCTACCAAATAAACAAGATCGTTATTGTGGCAAAATAATGTGATGCCTCCACGGCTACAGTTCCTGACGGTAAATGTAAAAAAGGTTCAGCGTCTTTCAGCGGACTCCTTCAGTGCAGCCTTAGCCCGATCAAACTGCTCCTCATCGTCTGCAGGAATATTCATGGCGGATTTAGCCTTTTCAGTCTTCAGAAACTCAACGCCCCGTGATGTTTGCTTCACCTGCATGAGTAGCTCCATAAGCATCTCGGTGTGTAGGTTGGCAGCCGTGTCTGGAAAGAAAAACATTTTTGATGTGACGTTACATTTCAAGGAGAAATGGACCATTTTCTGACACTAAGCAATTGGCAAATTGCTTAATTGACCAATATCATAATAAATAATATTTCTCACAGGCTTTTTTTGTACTGTCTAACGTTTGCAGCATTTCGGAAATGCTGGTTTTTCAACTTATTAAAGAGCAACACTTGTTTTGCCAGACCTTTCTGTGAAGGCACACAAGTTTGCACTGTTCCGTTTGGATTTTACTTATCTCAGTGTGTGGTCACTTTAAGGACGGAAGCTCTACATCTAAATGTGTAATTTTTTCCCCAGATGGAAACACTGAGATGTTTGAGGTGGTCAAGTTTGTTTTGTTGCCTTTTGTGTTGCTATGTTGCTAAATTTGCCGTATTGGAGCATTCTTGGCGATGGGCTCACCTTGCTCATTATTCATATTCCAGGGCTCCAGACTAACTTTTTTTCCAGTGGCCCCCTAAGAATATTTAGGGAAGAACACCGAAATGGACTTGCAAAGTAAATATTCTCATTTTCACTGTATTACTGATAAATACTGAAGAATAGCTGCCAAATCTCTTCTCTATCCACCCTGTTTCTTTCCCCGGCATCTGGAAGGCTTCATTGGTGGCATCATATTCATTATAAGTCCAAGTCCACCCTCTTGCCGCCTTCGTCTTTGTTGTTTGTCTCCTTTCTTCTCCTTTAAGAGTTAGTGTGGGTTGGCAAACTAGCTCATTACTGTCAGACACGGGGCTGAAGTGCGGAGCTGGAGTTTGTCAGCAACAAAAAATACTCCGTAATAATAAAATAAAATGGGCAAATTAACTGGCAAGGTTGCCAGCTTCTGGGAAAATAAAGACGGTACACCTTTTTGGGAGGGCCAACCCGCCCGTTTTTGTTCTGTTGTTTTTGTTTTTTTCTGTGTGCAACAAACTGACAGTCTGACACAAACCTACTAATACATGGGAAGTTAATTGTTTATTCATATACTTATATATATATACAGTGGTGTGAAAAACTATTTGCCCCTTTCCTGACTTTTTGACACAATTAAATGTTTATGCTCATAAAAAAGAGTTAACTATTAGTCAAAGATAACATAATTAAACACAAAATGATGACTGCCAAGACTTTTGGGAAAAAATCTTGTGGACTAACGAGACAAAAGTAGAACTTTTTGGAAGGTGAGTGTCCCGTTCCATCTGGCGTAAAAGTAACACAGCATTTCATAAAAAGAACAGTCAAATATGGTGGTGGTAGTGTGATGGTCTGGGCTTGTTTGGCTGCTTCAGGACCTGGAAGGCTTGCTGGGATAGATGGAAGCATGAATTCTACTGTCTAGCAAAAAATCCTGAAGGAGAAGGTCCGGCCATCTGTTGGTCAAATCAAGCTAAAGCCATCTTGGGTGCTGCAGCAGGACAATGACCCAAAACACACCAGCAAATCCACCTCTGAATGGCTGAAGAAAAACAAAATGAAGACATAGGAGTGGACTAGTCAAAGTCCTGACCTGAATCCCATGGAAATGCTGTGGCATGACCTTAAGAAGGCGCTTCATGCTAGAAAAGCCTCAAGTAAAGCAGAATGACAACAATTCTGCAAAGATGAGTGGGCCAAAATTCCTCCAGAGCGTGTAAAAGACTTGTTGCAAGTTATGGCAAACGTTTGATTGCAGTTATTGCTGCTAAGGGTGCCCAAGCAGTTATTAGGAGCAGGGGCAATTAATTTTTCACACAGGGCTATGTGGATTTGGATTATTTTCTCCCTAAATAATAAAAACATTCATTTCAAAACTGCATTTTGTGTTTACTTGTGTTATCTTTGACTAATATTAAAATGTGTTTGATGATCAAAAGATGCAAAAGAATGCAAAAGAATAAAAAGTCAGGAAGGGGGCAAATCCTTTTTCACACCACTGTAAACATATATTTCAATAACACAATAAAGTATGACCTGCTTAATATAAAATGGTGCAATTTGAGTGCAAGTGTATGCAACTTCCAGCAATATTAAAGCTACTTTGAGAAAAAGAAAGAAAGGGCATCACGTCTGGAGTGAAGAGTTATAATGAACACCAAGACTTGAAACCGGTATTTTTCCGTGGGCTACTGAGCTGATCACACGGCGAGCTGTTCAGATCCTGTGATCTGTCACTGTTACAGAGGTTTTTGTCAAACTACAAAGGCTAGGATTCTGTTTTGAGTTTGAGTTTAGTTTTCGTTCTGAGTTGTTTTGTTTAAAACAGGATTTTTTAAGTGGTGGTATTCATTACCACGCAAATGCGACTTGTAATGTGAACACAAGGCGCCTGGAAAGTGACGTGCACGTGGAAAAGCACGACATCACTCGCATTTCCGTGCCTTCGCGGAAGTAAAGACTGCGATACCAGGTAAAACTCAGGTTTGTATCGGCGATACCACCTGAGTACTGTGTGCAAATTCACCTAATGTGTCTGGTAAATTGGTGTATTATATTTCAAACCATAGCATAAAGAATACAAGACATCACAGGCATTTATTGATTTCTTTTAAACCATGAAGTATAATAGGTAGTGAGGTGATGTACAATATAACCAAGCTAATATACCACATCAGAAAAAAACAAAGGACAAAATCATAAACCTGAAGTACAAAAAGTATCATTATTTTGATTTCAGAATCGACTTTAGAGCACAAAGAGCTGGTATCGGCGATATCGACATTTCGGTATCGGCCCGCACATTACTACTTAACACGTTTGTGGTGATTTCAAGGATTTTGTGCCACGGGGGTCAATATTTTCTCAACCAAATGATTCCGTGTAGAAGATGAAGAAGGACGATGGCAAGAATTTTGGAATCCAAGGTGTTCCAAGGTGCGTGGGGGGTGGAGTGATGAGACGTTGCAGAGAGCTGCTTCACTAACAACATACAAAAATCATTTTCGGATGGGAGGAACTTTTGCCCACATCGTTGTAATGGTGGCAAGAGAGCAAAGTTGTTAAGTGGCACTTAAAAAAAGTAAGTTAGCATGTACCACATGAACGTGACAGCCACTGAAGCTTCACTGTGGGACAAAAGACAAATGTCGTTTTTGGAGCCCGCGGACCAGAGACTGGGCGGATAACTACAGTATAGCTAGCCAGCCAGCTGCCGCCAGAGAGACAGTGACGTCAGGCAAAATGTGTAAACAAAGAAGGTAGAATATTCGAACTTCAGTGGGAGTCAAGGCCACACGGTGGCTGAGTGGGTAGCATGTTGACCTCACAGTGAGAAGATCAGGGTTCAAATCTCCATTGGGCATGTGTGTGTGGAGTTTGCATGTTCTCCCTGTGTGTATGGGTTTCCTCCCACATTCCAAAAACATGCATGTTAGGTAAATAGGCGACTCCTAATTTTTCATTAGAGTGTGAATGTTTGTTTGTCAGCCCTGCGATTGACTGGCAACCAGTCCAGGGTGTACCCCGCCTTCCCCACGAAGTCAGCTGGGCTAGGCTCCAGCATACCTGCGACCCTAATGAGGATAAGCGGCATAGAAAATGGATGGATGGACAGTGGGAGTCAAACATGAGTTATCACACAAGCTTAGACCTTCACAAGCTGTCGTCAATCGACTACGCATTCCACGGACTATTTTTGATTCTCATGCTGATAAGAGATGCCCCTACGCACTTGGTCAACAAAAAAACTCGCAATGTCTCAGATTTCATGGCTAAATGTGACCGTTTAGTTGCAGTCTCAAGACGTGCAATTCCACATGAAGACTGTGGCATTTGATTTTGCAGGCATCTTTTTCTCTCCTACGTTACCTTGCATTGCTCCTCACAAAGCTCCACTCTTTTGCTATGCGTGTATGCTCGTGGCTCCGCCTCCCGCCACAGAGACACACTACAAACTTAGTGTATGACAGAAAAAAGGTCTCACTTTGCCGTTGTTCTATGGAAATGGGCTGAAGCAATGTGAACTCTCTTCGTGTCTGTCTGAAGGCGAAAGACGAGGAAAACAGACACGCGTACACACGGCAATATACGGGGGCCGGCAAAATGATCAAGTTCATTTTCATTTATCGTGTGATTAATTTTATTTTTGCGAAAAAGATGTTTTGGAGCTAGAAATGCTGTGGCTTGCAAGTGAACCAAGGTATTTGAATCGAAGCTAATCATTTCCAGTTAACTTTATGTCAAAGTAGGAGGAGGTTTGGAGGAATAGGAGCGAGCCGGGAATAAAAAATAGATGTTTTTATGGATGTCAGTTGCTATGGGTATCAGTTACTCGTGACTTTTTGCCCTTCCCTGGTAGGTGCGGAACGTGGCTCTTGCAAAAAGCAAGGATCTGCTGTATTCGTGGACTAAAACACGAAAACAATCCGTCCATTTTACAATCTGTACGCCACATTAGGGTTGCGGGTGAGCTGGAGCACCCCCTGGAGTGGTCACCAGTCACTCGCACTATGGTAGGAAACCAATCTTTTTAAAAGAACTCTTCCTGGAGTGGTCAAATATGCCGTCAGAATTATAACAGATGGTTGTCGGTGGCTACAAAAAAGAGCCAGGAGAAGGTGAAACCGGCTAAGGGATATTTAACCAGATATTAGTGGATGTAAGCCTTCACGTAGAGGAGAACATTCCAAACAGTCAAACGCGTGCAAATAGAGTTTAAGGGAAGATGTATGTTGTATAATTGTTCCACCCAGGAAAAAGAACGGTTGAAATAAATCATTAAGTGGCAAAAATGATTGACCCTCATGCACAGGATGAGCATGTATGCACAGTGGGACCCGTTGAAATCGACCCCTTTGATGTCAACGAGCCGTCTAAGTAAGGCAACTTGACTTTTTAGGGACTAGTCTGCTGAAAGCAGACAGTACATCTAATGAACTGGCAGGATTATAAGAAAGTGAAGGTGACAAAAGACCCTACCTTCTTGGAAGAGTGGTTGTATAACTTTATTTTGGTGTACCATTTGTATGTCAATTTACTTTAGTTTCGTCCTCCATCAGACCCTTTTTGATTGAAATTGCCCAGCTTGTCCTTCTCCTTTCGTCACTTTTTCTGCATAACTTGTTTTTTATGTCCACTCATGCCATCCCACCCCCTCCTCCCCCATTATTTCAATCCATTGCTGTCTCTTTCTCGCTGTATCCCACAACCCCGACCCCCCCTCCCCCCATTCCCAGGCCGATTTGCCTCGCTAGATGACGGGGCATTTGACAGGCCTGCTGCAGGAAGATAGCAGAATTGAATGCGAGTCCCCGGGGTGGGAGGACAGGGATAAAAAAAGGGTGAAGTGGTATTAGCTGCTGAAAGGGGGTTGGCACCAAGCATGAGACGAGGGGGTGGCTGGGATTGGCGGGAAGAGAGATCCTGGCATGGGGCTGAGGGTAGGCTAGGCAGACAAACAATGAATGAAAGTCAGAGTTGAAAAGGTTAACTAGTGGTTTCCAAAACACTCATAAAGAATTATGAGATTGATGTTATAATCACTCAAACCCAAATTAAATTTTCTCTGAAATCAGCATCAGTGTGAAGACAGATCTTGTCCGCCACATCATTTAGTGTGAATGTCACCTCTAAAGTCCGACGTCACAAAATGCTACACAGATTTCAACTTTTTTTTTCCATGGAAAATGTGCTTTCAAAGGCAGACCAAAAAATTGGAGGTCGGTCATCAAGTGTGATGTCTGGTGAAGTGTCAGACTGAGCCGGTCTGGGAAGTGAATTTTCATAGCAGAGGACCGTTTGCTGCCTGCCTGCGGCACATCATAACTACTAATAAAAGATATTTTGTTTTTGTCTTTAAATATATATATAAGTATTTTTTTATTTGCACAAAAATCATTTGTATGTATTTACAATCATCCCTCGCCATATCGTGGTTTGAGTATCGCTCCCTCACTATCACATGTATTAAATTACAAATGATTAAAGGCTATGAATGACCATATTAACCCAGATATGAATACAGAAAATGTGCTTCACGACCTTTAAAAGTGTATTTCAAAAGCTTTCCTTGAAATCTGAACTGGTGGAAAAAGAATATAAAAATAACCAACATATTAAAGATGGAAGGTGGCATTATGGTTTGGAATATTTGAGTTTAGTCAGTTAACTTTTTTTTGCCATACACCATGAGAGCCAGTACCAAAAAAAGAAAAATAGTAAATATTTGCCACGGCAGGGTTTCAAACTACAACCGCCTGTGTGAGGCAATAGACTCATTAGTGCTGCGCAATGTGAGCATTTAGTGAACGCATTATTATATTTGCACGACCAATAAAGACTAATGGTGACACCTTGCACAATAGAAGACCTGAGTGGAGTCGGACCGCCACCACATGCAAAACTCTGGTCAAATAGGCTCATTTGTGCTGCGTTTGTGCTGTCTTGTGCAATTCAAATGATCGCATGGGCTGCTTTTGTTTTTGACTTATTACAGTTTATGTTATAGGGCAACCAAAGTTCACCCGGGCCCCTTTTACTCAAAATGAAACCAAAATAATCCCATTTGTTTGTGCTGTTTTGGGCTGGTAAATAATCAGCCCTTTGACATGCTCAATTGAAGCCTTTAGGTCTTCCTGAAATCAAATAAAAATGGAAAAAGGTCACGCGGGTCCTGACCACACTACCACCCGGGCCATGGTTCCACACAGAAAACAACTCAGTGACCTAGGTAGACTATCACTACGGCTGCCATGATAATCGATTAATCGATTAATCGATTAATCGGAAGAATAATAAAACAAAGTTGATTATTTTGCCAGCTCAATAAATTGACGTGCGGACGTAATGCTGTCTTTGTGAGGAGAAGGAACGTCCTTGTGGAGAATTATTTCCCCGGCGGACGGCTCCATCGTGACAGAATCAAACACTAAGTAAACATGCTGAAATGGCGATAATCACCGGCGAAAGTAAAAAGTCACTCGGTCGCAAAGAGAAGGCGGTAACGTGATCAACCACCACCACCTCCCTGTTTGGCCACGAGGTATTTCTTGATTTACGCAGGGTTTCTCACCTCAGTACCCCTCAAATAGAGAAAGTGCACTAGAAGCATCACAAACGAAGAAGGGCAATTAAGTGCTAACTACCTACTGAACTTCAGCATTTGGCACAGGCATAGCTCCCTTTGCTAACTCAAATGCACCCGTTTCAATTATGCACCAATGGAGGAAAACAATGGCAACAAACTGCCTCACACCGACAAGCCAGTTGGAGCCAATGGCAGGGGTGATGATGCTTTCGCTGTATTGTATGTAAACTGCCACATGCAAAGTGCAATCACTGCAGTATTCAATGCAGTATTTTGGTGAATACATTATTTTTTGACACAGAGTCGAAGCAACATTTTTTTTTCCTTTCCCGCTGAGCTCATAGGTTGACTTAATCCGTGGGTTTCCTCACCCTCCTCGCTTTGCCAGTGGGATTTTCTCACTTCACTTGTACTTCTAAACGATTGGTCTCGATGCCTGTCAACCACGGCCCCTCGGTCCGGTCCACGCTGCGCTGCGGTGACAGGTTGGAAAAGGACATTTCCCTTTTGACAGGAAGTGTTGACCTTAAATCCGCAGAGACGGAGAAACTCACCGAACCATTGTACAAGCCAGCCAGAACTAAACTTGGAGCGAGACCAAAAACACCCTTGTCATTTTCATTTCATTCCCCATTGTCCTTCTGGGTGCTACTCGTATTCCATCCCTGCACAGTTTAATATTACATGTTTTTATTTATTTCTTCACTGTCATTGTCCATCCTCTTCACCCCCTTCCCTCATTCTCCTTTTATTTTTTTTCCTCCTCCCATCCATCAGCTTACATCTAATCATCCCTGGTAGAACTGACAGCCATGCAGGAGAAGAATCATGTGGAGGAATATATGTGTGTGTGTGTGTGTGTGTGTGTGTGAAGAGGGGGCGGTCGTTGGGGGGGTCCTGATGTTCTTGTAAAGTGCCTGGGCGTTGACAGCTATGGCAAAGGACAGCTGACCCTTTTTTAATGTGAGGCACAAGGGGGAGGGACGAGTTGTGAGAACGGGCGGTACAGAAAATGAAGGGTTGGATGAGACGGAATCTTCCAATCCCTCCAAAAGGATTAAAAAAAAATGATTTTTAATAAATGATGCTGACCCATGAGCAAATTTGACATATTTTTTGCCTAAATTGAGCATTTTCATGTATAAACATGGCCAAATGAACTAAAATACAAGTTCTTCAGAGAACGTATTAACGTTGTGAGTGTAGTATTATACATTGGCCACTAGGTGTCAGTAACTTGCCCTCGGAATTCACAGGCTTTTATTGCAGGTTTTAATTATCTCACAACAGGTACAACAATAAACACATAATAAACATAATAATCATCCTAATAATAACACGGGCGACTGTTGTGGCCATTCATTTATTTTCTATACCGCTTATCCTCATTAGGGTCGCGGGTATGCCTGCTTACTTTGGGCGAGAGGCTGCGTACACCCTGGACTGGTCGCCAGTCAACATTCCCACTCACGTTCACACTCTAATGGACAACTTAGGCCAATGAAGCTAACATGCATGTTTTTGGAATGTGGGAGGAAACCGGAGTAACGGGAGAAAAACCACACACGCACGGGGAGAACATGCAAACTCCACACCCAAAGGAGACTCGAACCCTGAACCTCCTGACTGTGAGGCCAACATGCTACCCACTTATCCACTGTGCGGCCATATAAATATAATAATATCATTATAGTTATGATATAGTAATTTAAACATATTTTGCAACGCACACAGTGTTCTATAATCAAATGCCACGAAACATTCTGCAAAACTTTCACATCAAACAATCGCTCAGCATCTCAACAAAAGGACTCAAATTATGGAAAAAACCACCATCAGAAATCACATCCACTTTTTGTGAAAGTGTATGCATCCAAAATTTGAAAAAAGAGGTGCTATGTAATTGCAATTCTATGCAACTGACGTCCTGCAACAAACATTTTGTGTGAGGGTTTGATTATGCGTCATTATGGGTCGGATGTTTTCAATTTAATTTGAGTTTTATTGTCTTTCTGCATTTGTTCTAATGTTTGTGTCATTGAATTCAGGCATCATAACCTTGCATTGTCATCATATTTAATTCTTGAAGTATTCACTTTTTGCGTGTAAGGGTACTTTGCACTTTGGCCACCTAGGGCGCCGATGCTGGATGCCCTCCGGGTTTCGATTGGTCTGTTGGACTTTCACCGGGAGGGGAGGCCACTGATGTGATATTGCATTTATTTGAAATAATTTAAATTTCGGTCCCAAACATCGACTGGTCGATTGCAATTAGCCGGCTGTTGATGTAAACGACGTCATTTTGTTCTTAACCGCACGCTCACTCACACAATTTCTTGGTTCACTGGAAGGTCAGAGGCAGGTTGCTTAGCTACCCTACAAATGGAAAAGGTTAAAATTAGACAGGGGTTTAGCAACTGACTCTGACTCTGACACGCCATCGCTTGTTGAATATGCGGAGGAAAACATAAATGAGTCGTCAAGCTGCATTTCTTCGAGTAAAAAGAGAGCACACTTCAATTACCCAATGTACATTATTTGCTCGTATTTATGATGAACATTTTTACAATACATTTTTGTGGCATCCGACATATTAACTGCTTGGAGTCAACCAACTTGTGGCACCTCTCAGCTGTCATTCCACGCCAAGGTTTTGCTTCAGAAACAGCCCACGAGTTCTTGATTGGATTTGGGTCCGGCCATTGGGCTAGCCACTCCATAACATTAATTTTTGCTGGTTTACTAGTGTGTTTGGGGGTCATTGTCTTGTTGAAACACTCATTTGAAGTCCTGTTGAAGTATTTTGACTATGCAAACTGATCCATGATGCCTGATATGGGATAAATAAGCCCAACACATAGTAGGAGAAACATGCGCATATCATGATGCTTCACTGTCTTCACTGTGTACCGTGGCTTGAATTCAGAGTTTGGGGGTCATCTCACAAACTGTCTGCGGCCCTTGGACCCCAAAAGAACAATTTTACTCTCCTCAGTCTACAAAATGTTCCCCCATTTTTTTTTAGGTCAGTTGATGTGTTCTTTGGCAAATTGTAACCTCTTCACCACATGCCTTTTTTTTTTACAGAGGAACTTTGCGAAAGATTCTTGTAAATAGATTAGCTTCATTTAGGCGTCACAGTACTTACAGGTAACTCCAGACTGTCTTTGATGATCCTGAAACTGATCATTGGCTGAGCCTTTGCCTTTGTGGTTATTCTTCCGTCCATTTTGATAGTTGTCTTCCGTTTTCTGCCACGTGTCTCTGGTTTTCCTCTCCATTTTAAGGGATTGGAGATCATTTTAGCTGAACAGCCAAAATAGTTCTCCCCTCACCAATCCACTTTTTAATCAAAGTACGCTGTTCTTCTGAACAATGTCTTGAACAAACCATTTTCCTCAGGCTTTCAAAGATAATTGCATGTTAAACAAGAAATGAACAAAAATCAAAAGGTAAATAAACTTGCATACATAAACATAACACAGTTACAGTCTGGTCGGTATTGCCGGCAATAAGCTGGACTCATTTCCTGTGAGGGTCGGACTCCCCTTGTGCTGCCCTTTGTCACCGATTCTGTTCATTACTGTATTCTTATGGACAGAATTTCTAGGCAGACCAGGGTGGTGAGTGGATTTGGTTTGGTGGCTGCAGGATTGGGTCTGATTCTATTGTCACCATAAGTCAGCCGCATCACTAACACTAAATTAACATTTCTGCTAACATTTGGCGTCCCTCTGGGATGCAGATGAAATGAAGGTTATAACGCTTTGCACGGTTCCCCGTGTCCTCAGGTTCATTCCAAACCTGCTCCATGTCCCTCTTATTAGCCCTTTGGTTTTATTTTGAAAAAATGGCCCTTTTTATAAGCTAATTCAAATGTTCTCCCTCACCCTGCGGACTTTGTACAAGAGGGCACTTACAGACAAACGATCATCAACACAGTCTCTCTTGATCTTTGTTGCAACCTGCTGTTGACACTTGAGGCTCAGAGGCTTCCTCCCTCTGAGAACATCCGATGGCAGGGAAACGGCGGTGTTTACATTTGCTCGCGTTTTGCCTCTGCAATGTCCCGCAATTTGTTGCGGCCGTGCGTGTGATTTTTTTGTTTACGACAGGCCTGAATAGCTTGAAGGCTACTTTCTCAACGTTCTGTTTATGCACAAATTACGCACTTGGCGTAAAAATTCCCGACTTCACGACACCTTGGGAGGTTCTGTTTACGCGACGTGCATTGTTGCGGCATGAGTATGCATTGTTGCGGCATGAGTATGCATTGCTGCGGCATGAGTATGCATTGTTGCGGCATGAGTACGCATTGTTGCGGCATGAGTATGCATTGCGGTGGCATCGGCGTTGCGCGTGACGCCACGCCACATCAGACACACCATTCCTAGCGTCGTTACGGTTAGTCTAGGTGCAAAGTGTCAAACTCCAGAGATGATGAAACACTCTTAATGCACAAAATAATCATCAAACGCACTTATTTGTTCATTTGATGCACACACGGCAATGAACAACTTCAACTCAGTGCATTCCAGCACAGCGGGGCGTTCAGGTGCACCCGTAATTGTAAGCGTTTGCCGCTAATTGTTTTTCATTTTTGTTCTCATGCCCCTTATTGCATTTAGGGCACCCCACTTTGGGAACCTAGGGTCTACATGATCTTACAGCAGCAAAAAGGAGGCAACAAACTGGGAAAAATGACTATAGGAACCCCATGAAGTATTCCACACGTAATGCAGATTTTGCGTGATCGTGATAAATCATTTTTTTTTTTGCTAGGCAGAGCTAATTGAGCAATAATTAAATTCATCTGTGAGGCACAATACTTTTTTTTTCATCACAAGAAAAAGCATTTTCCAAGTTAACAATGAAGGTGTGTCCCTTACCTTCAAGTCTTGTCTCCTCCGCACTCAGAGTGTGTTTGCTGTTTGGATTTCAACCAATCAAAGTTGTGATTTTTCTGGATGTGGCCCCCCGTGACTCCTACCCAGGCTTCTTTAATATCTCTATGTGGAGCCGTGAAATCTATTTAGAGCGTTTAGAGCAGCTACAGCTCCCTGATGTGCTGCCTGAAGCTTTGGCGCACACACATCCCCATTAATATCCACGCACAGTGGATATTTGGCATTTTGGCATTCCTAGTGCCTTTGATACTTGTACGTTCCACCGTGAAATGAAGAGAACAAAGTTGAAGTAAAATCCCCAGCAGCAACATTTGGGATGAAAAAGCCTTGTTGCATTGTGTTTAGTTGTGTTTTATTTCTAGAAACAGCCCCCCCCCAAACTGGTTTCACTTCACATATTGTTAAACCACAACAATAATTTGAAGGTATCGCTTATGAATGAAGTCGCTGCACTTTTACACCCCCTCCGGGTTAGTGCAGAAAGCTGCAACTTTTCAACGTGAGCTCTTTAGAATATAATCTCCCTGGATAGCACGGGTTACCTGTAAGTTTATATTATGTTATTTTCCATCACATCATCGTCGTTACATGTTTTTCCGGTTTGTAGGTATATTATTTGGCCTGAAAAAGTGTTTGCACCACCGATATACATAAATACTCCGAGTATTGAGTATTGAGTGTTAATTTCGAGCCACATTCAACATAGTCGAATACACACATAGACAACAACTGGCTTGAAAAGGAGCAGGAATGGGACGAGCTTGTTTACCGGCGCCCCCTAGCCGTAATACTAAAGCCAGTTGTATTAACACAATGTGCAGCGTACATTGTACAGTAATACGTAACAAGATACTACACCTACACATAACATGCATTATTATCCATCTCAACGATACTAATGTGACATTACTCATTATTATACCATCATCACATACTGTAGCCACATATCAATCATGTATTATACTGATTATTGAATTTACCGTACACTAAGTATATTTTTTTAATGCATAAAAAATAGTTTTGATTCATAAATATAATGGTTATTAGTGTTGATGGCAATAATAGTTACTTTGGATATAATATGTCCAAACTGCACCAATCTTAGCCTATGCTGTGCATTAAAAGAGACAAAAATTGGGGGCTTGCTCCGAGAAGATGGATGATCTGCCGCAGCCGAGTCTCCGCTTGTCTGCCCTTATGTAGTTATGTTATTGTTTGTTGTGATGCTGGAGGTCGCCTGCGAGAAGGTGGGAGATCTCTTGCCTCCCCTTGTCTGCTCTGATCTGATGATTTTGTTTCGAGTGTCCTATGCTGTGCATAAAAAGAGACAAGATATTCTCGTATTTACATATTTATAAATATACTAAATACAGTATAGAGTCGGTCATTTTTAAAAATAGCTAGACTGCTGAAAAAGCGTAAGCATCCCTGGTCTGGAATAATGAAGAACGTAACGGTACAATATTATGGCAAGGTTGTCAGGAAAGGCCATTTGCGGTTACCCTTTACTATATACACAGCTAAATAATGAGCAGCTTGGAACCGGAAGGGATTCTGCCTACTTGTCCGCAGAAGACTGTCTTTCAGTGGTTCATTAGCTGATAAGTGTGCGGTTTTGCCCAATTAGTACTGTAGAGTGAGACATACAGCAAAGTTGTGTTTGCACTCAACCTACAGTTTCTTCTTGCACCAATCGGCCTCACATTTCTCCTGCAAGTGTAAAAGAGAGAAGGAGCATGAGGATGATGAGACAGCGCCGCATTGTTGTCTGGACTCCTGCATTGTCATTTTGAACTAGTTTAGCGTCCCCCTATTTCTCACCAGGGATGGAACATGGCATCATTTTGACTTTTAATGAGCATATTTTGCACTAAATAATGCAAATATGAAAACAAATGTGTCTGAAGTCTCTCTGTGTGCAGTGAGCGCACGGCTGCAAATTGAAAATCATTCTAGAGTACCCAGTGACTTCTTCAAAGATTCTGGTACGACCATCCACAGTTTGGTGTCTAATGAAGAACTGTCTTGAAAACAAAGTACCAAGGATGAGCGAGTAGACCACTATCTGTATCTGCTTACCCATCGAAATCATCTGAATCCGTATCTGTACTCGCAGTGGGTGTGTGTGCGTGAAAGTGTAAGACTTTATTATTTAGGTATTTTTCAACGAACTGTGTGATTCACGCAAACGTCCCGTGATGGCAAACAAGGACATTATATGTCAACCATGTTTACTGTGGTTTTCTCAAAAACCTCGTGTTCAGTACTACGAGCAAAGTTTGTATCACCAGCCAATTCAAAAGGGAGCAAAAAAAAAACAACACGGCCAGTGAGCGACGCGACACAAGGCTTATTCGTAAGATGCATTATCCGGATATCCGGCTCATCCATCTCTACAAAGTACACATTTTAAAGTAGCATTCAAACTGTGCAAAACTGTAAAAAGCCTCATTCTGCTGGACCCGGCCGAAAAATGGTAAAAGTAAGTGCGATTGACAGGCGACCAGTCCAGGGTGTACCCCGCCTCCCGCCCAAAGTCAGCTGGGATAGGCTCCAGCATCCCCGCCACCCTAATGAGGATAAGCGGTATAGAAAATGGATGAATAAGTTAACCACTGGATGAGATTGATGTGAATTAGAGGTAATATAAAAACAATACAAGCACTCACCCTTAACTTGACAGGGAAGATTGTAGAGTCTGCTCTGTAGACGTCTGAAAGGACTGCAGCGACAAGCACCTTCCAGCTCATTCTCGGTGAGCGCGTCAGTGTGTGTCATTTCTCTATATTTTATTGTCTGATTAGGAATAATAATGTCACAAATACATTTAACATGTATACATCACAGTGTAGAAAACATGTTTTTGCAAACACGATATTCACACCAATAACCATGGAACCCGTTCCACTCAGAGACAGTAAGCATGCACACTTTAGCTGAGAGGAGAGACTCCATGTACTGTGAGAGTTTTGATCAGGGAATGTGCAAATTCAGCTATTTTTACTCGAGAAAATGTAAAACAAACATGTAAGACAAACGATTAGAATAATAGAAAAATGCATTAATAACTTGCCCTGCGATTCGCTGGTGACGCTTCTCGCCTGAAGTCTGCTAGGATAGGCTCCAGCATAGACCCTAATGAGGATAAGCAGTACAGAAAAGGGATGGCCAGTTCAGTGTACAAATATATTTATTTGTTGTGTTTCTATATACAGTAACCTGCATATATACATAGTTCTTGTTGTGTTATGGATGTTTGCGGTCATGGATCGAGAATAACAACCGTGAGATGTTTAATGCACAACGTTGCATTCCTTTCCTCACGCCCTGAAGATGGCTGTGTGTGTGCTTGTGTGCGGTTTAATTGCAGCAAGGTTAAACCTGACTAAGCCCCACCTCAAGCCCCTTGGCAGCAAAGAGGCAGCAAGGTAATAACTTCAATTATCTGAGGACTTGACTGCAGGCCACAGCTGATAAGTGGTGACACGTGGTCGAAATTGTTGCTACCCTTACGCCTAAGAAGGAAAACCCCCACAAGAACCACTGAAATAAATTGGAATGTGACACAAGGGGTAATACAGAAAAATGTACTATGAATTAGCCCTAGCAGAGTTTCCCTGCTTTTACGTTTCGCTACTTTGTACTTTTGTAAGTCGTGCCGCTTCGTCTGAGTTCATACTTTGTCAAATAAAGACTGAACTGATTACACCAGCGACCATGTCTCTGCACACCAAATATTGCCTCTTTTCCAGCGAATGGCCAGGAAGTTTTGGTTCTGATATTTATTTTTTGGTGTGAGGACAACATGCATACATGACACACTGCTTTGCATTTTTATGCTTCTGCCCCTGTAGAAAGTATGAGCTTATAGTTTGTCTGTATGTGCCAGCATTGATGTTCCATTCCATTCCATTTTCCTCCGCTTATCCGGGTCACGGGGGCAGCAGTTTCAGTGGCGAAGTCCAGATTTCCCGCTCTCTGGCAACCTCTTCCAGCTCCATCGGGAGGACACCAAGGCGTTCCCAGGCCAGCTGTGAGACATAGTCCCTCCAGCGTGTCCTAGGTCTTCCCCGGGGGCCTTCTCCCGGCCGGGCATGCCCAAAACACCTCACCGGGGAGGCGCCCGGGAGGCATCCGGACTAGATGCCCGAGCCACCTCAACTGGCTCCTCTCGATGTGAAGGAGCAGCGGCTCTACTCTGAGCTCCTCCCGGATGGCCGAGCTCCTCACCCTATCTCTTAGGGTGAGTCCAGCCACCCTACGAAGGAAACTCATTTCCGCCGCTTGTATCCGCGATCTCATTCTTTCGGTCATGACCCATAACTCATGACCATAGGTGAGGGTGGGAACGTAGATCGATCGGTAAACAGAGAGCTTTGCCTTCCGGCTCAGCTCTCTCTTCACCACGACGGTCCGGTACAGCGACCGCATTACTGCAGATGCTGCACCGATCCGTCTGTCGATCTCACGCTCCAACCTTCCCTCACTCGTGAACAAGAACCCGAGATACTTGAACTCCTCCACCTGAGGCAAGACCTCACTCCCAACCCGGAGGGTACAGTCCACCCGTTTCCGACTGAGAACCATGGCCTCGGATTTGGAGGTGCTGAGTCTCATCCCAGAAGCTTCACACTCAGCTGCAAACCGCTCCAGTAAACGCTGAAGGTCACAGCCTGATGAGGCCATAAGGACCACATCGTCTGCAAATAGCAGAGACGAGATCCTAAGGTCACCAAGCTGGACTCCCTCAACACCTTGACTGCGCCTAGAAATTCTGTCCATGAAGATTATGAACAGAATCGGTGACAAAGGGCAGCCTTGGCGGAGGCCAACGTTCACCGGAAACAAGCTCGACTTACTGCTGGCAATGCGAACCAGGCTCCTGCTTCGATTGTACAAGGACCGAATGGCACGTAGAAGCGGACCATCAATCCCGTACTCCCGGAGCACCCCCCACAGGACACCACGAGGGACACGGTCGAATGCCTTTTCCAGGTCTACAAAGCACATGTAGACTGGTTGGGCAAACTCCCACATACCCTCGAGTACCCTTGCAAGGGTGTAGAGCTGGTCCAGTGTTCCGCGACCGGGACGAAAACCACATTGCAGCTCCTGTAACCGAGGTTCGACTAACGGTCGTACCCTTCTCTCCAGCACCCTGGAGTAGACTTTCCCAGGAAGGCTGAGGAGTGTGATCCCCCTATAGTTGGAACACACCCTCCGGTCACCCTTTTTAAAAATGGGGACCACCACCCCGGTCTGCCAGTCCAGAGGTACTGTTCCTGACTTCCATGCAATGTTGTAGAGGCGTGTCAACCAACACAGTCCTCCAACATCCAGAGCCTTGAGAAATTCTGAGCGGAACTCGTCTACCCCCGGAGCCTTGCCACTGGGGAGTGATTTGACTACCCCAATTACCTCAGCCACGGTGATAGAACTGTCCACGTACGTATCCTCAGACTCTGCTTCCTCTATGGAAGGCATGTCAGTGGGATTGAGAAGGGCCTCGAAGTATTCCTTCCACCGACCAACTATATCCACAGTCGTGGTCAGCAAGCCCCCGTCCGCACTGTAAACAGTGTGAACTGGGGGCTGCTTCCCCTTTCTGAGGTGTCGGACGGTTTGCCAGAACCTCTTCGAGGCCGACCGAAAGTCGTGCTCCATAGCCTCACCGAACTCCTCCCACACCCGAGTTTTTGCCTCGACCACCGCCGAAGCCGCGTGCCGCTTGGCCTGCCGGTACCTGTCAGCTGCTTCGGGAGTCCCGCAAGCCATCCATGCTCGATAGGACTCCTTTTTCAGCTTGACGGCAGCCCTAACCCCCGGTGTCCACCATCGGGTTCGGGGCTTGCCACCACGACTGGCACCGACCACCTTGCGGCCGCAACCACAACTGGCTGCCTCAGCAATAGAGGCACGGAATACGGCCCATTCGGACTCAATATCCCGGTCCTCCCTCGAAATGCAGGCGAAGCTCTGCCGGAGATGAGAGTTGAAGACTCGACGAACGGGAGATTCTGCCAGACGTTCCCAGCACACCCTCACTACGCGTTTGGGTCTGCCAGGTCTGTCCGGCATCCTTCCCCGCCATCTAATCCAACTCATCACCAGGTGGTGGTCAGTTGACAGCTCAGCCCCTCTCTTCACCCGCATGACCAGAACATGCGGACGCAGGTCTGATGATACGACCACAAAGTCGATCATAGACCTGCGACCTAGGGTGTCCTGGTGCCAAGTGCACTTATGGACATCCTTATGTTGGAACATGGTGTTTGTTATGGACAAACTGTGATTCGCACAGAAGTCCAGCAACAACACACCACACGGGTTCAAATCAGGGAGGCTGTTCCTTCCAACCACGCCCCTCCAAGTCACACTGTCATTGCCCACATGGGCGTTGAAGTCTCCCAGTAGAACTACGGAGTCACCAGCTGGGGTGCTCTCCAGAACCCCTCTGATAGACTCCAAGAAGGCTGGGTACTCTGAACTGCCGTTCGGCCCGTACGCTTAAAACCACAGTTAGGACTCTTTCCCCAGCCCAAAGGCGTAGGCAAGTAACCCTCTCGTTCACCGGGGATGACTCCAGCACAGAGGCACCAAGCTGGGGGGCTATTAATTAGTCACTCCTCTTAGTTTGAATCATAAGGGTCTTCTGAATCACTCTTAGTCTGGCCTGTCACCTAGAACCTGTTTGCCTTGGAAGACCCAAACCCCTTCACAACAATAAGGCGGTGATTGACGGAGGAGGATCGATACATTATTCATAAAACCACAAAACCAGTGTGTGCATACACTGCTCTTGTTCACGCATGTGTTGGTATATTTGTCTTCGTTCATGGATAATCCATAGGACAGATAATGATACCTCCTACTGAGAGGCTTTCAACTGGGCCCCTGTTCAAAATCTTCTATGTATTTGTGGCAGGGAAATTGCTTTGCAGGAACAGGAAGGCACCAGGAAGGCACTTGTCCTCAATTTTTTCTCATTCTGGGAGGTGGGAACTGATCGATGATAACTTGAATTATAAAGAAAAGTACTTCTGCTTGTGGTTTCTATTATTCCATCGATATATACAATATATACAGCATATACAATAATCCTTCATTTGTCGTGGTTAATTGATTCCAGAACCATATTTGAAATAATATTCCTTCCTTATGAATATAATAATTTCATAGTTGGAGCATAGAAAACCTGTTTATGAAGTTCTAAATACATTTTGTAAAGATTATTACAGCCCTCTAAACAAGAAATAAAACATCCCTCCTGTCACCTTTACACTGGTTATACCTGATATTGTATTCAAAATATGAGTACATAAGCCATTTAAGACATACAGTAGGTATGTCTTGTTTGTTACTATGAATGTGTTCACTGGGGGACCGCAAAGGGAGGCGGACAGAAAGTGATGTGAGGAGTTCAGAGTGGAGTTTCATCTTTTTAAAATTTTGTGAAAAAACAGGTGTGAATCAGGTGGTCCCTATTTAGGAATGAAACCACTTGTTGAACATGCATTTCTCTTTGAAAGCCTGAGTAGAACGGGTCGTTCAAGACATTGCTCAGAAGAACAGTGCACTTTAATTAAACAGTTGATTAAAGAGGGGAAAACGTATGAACAGGTGCAAAAGATATTTGGCTGTTCAGCTAAAATTATCCCTAATGCCTTAAAATGAAGAGCAAAACCAGAAACGGAAGACAACAATCAAAATGGATGGAAGAATAACCAGAATGGCAAGGGCTCAGCCAATAATCAGCTCCAGGTTGATCAAAGACAGTCTGGAGTTACCTGTAAGTACTGTGACGCCTGAGTGAAGCTAATCTATTTACAAGAATCCTCCACAAAGTCCCTCTGGTAAAAAAATAGCATGTGGACAGAAAGTGATGTGAGGAGTTCAGAGTGGAGTTTCATCCTTGCGTGGGTAACAAAATCGATTGTTAAAGTTTGACCAAACATTACACTAACATTACTGTGATCAGTGTAGAACACAACAATCGAACAACATCTGAATGTTTCTTTTGAATGCCTCCTACTTTGATTGTTTTATTCTATTTTTATTTTTGAAAATGCTTAATTAAGGCATTAAGCCAAAAATGCACACTTCCTGGTCAAGTGACTGCAACGGGGCAGCGACGTCAAAGCTCTCAGAAATTTGTAGATTGCTTGTCCAATTAGGCAGCATTGTCAAATTTTCCCAGTCTGGGAAGGGCACCCAGAATGCCTTCAGGGCTAGAATATTCATATATAATGATTAATAATAATTTGGTGTAAAAAATTCGACAGTAGATGCATCTACAGCATATCTATCATCTATATAAAGACTTGAATGTACCAGCAAAACCTGAAATAGTAATATGCTGCTGAGAAAATAACTTTTAAAGCATTTTTGTTTCTGTGTTTGATAAAAATATCTAATAAAAATGTAAGTGACAAAAAATGTACATCACAATTTTCTTGCTTAAACTTGAGATTGCGATTCTCATTTTTTTTCCACAAACACGCACACACACACACACACACACACACACACACACACACACACGCACACACACACACCGTGTTGAGAGCCGTGTGCTTACATTTTCAATAAATCACAGTTTTTTTATTATTACATCACAACCCTCATTGTCTTGTTCTCCTTAAAAAAAATCCAATGATCTTTCTTCTGCTCTTCATGCAGTTGACGAGAACACGTTCTTGAAATAATTGTCAGGTTAAAAATGTGTCAATAACTTTGCAATAATACGTGAGAAAACGGATACACCCAAGTATACATTTGAAATTTTCTTTCCATTTTCCTCCGCTTATCCGGGTCCGGGTAGCAGGGGCAGCAGTCTCAGTAGGGAAATTCAAACTTCACAGTCTACAGCCACCTCTCCCAGTTCTGGGAGGACACCAAGGCCAGCTGTGAGACATAGTCCCTCCAGCGTGTCCTAGGTCTTACCCGGGGCCTTCTCCCGGCTGGGCATGCCCGGAACGCCTCACGAAGGAGGCGTCATCCGGACTAGATGCCCGAGCCACCTCAACTGGCTCCTCTTGATGTGAAGGAGCAGCGGCTCTACTCGGAGCTCCTCACCTTCTTTTAGGGTGAGTCCAGCCGCGCTCCACCCTTCGCTCACTCGTGAGCAAGACCCCGAGATACTTGAAGTCCTCTACCTGGGGCAAAACCTCCCTCCCAGCCCTTTATGGTGGTCTACATCAATTCTGATAATTCTCTATGATTCATAAAACGTTGTAGCCATGTTCGAATCTCCATCGGGCATGTCTGTGTGGCATTGGCATGTTCTCCCTTTTTCCGGGTACACTGGTTTCTTCCCACGTTCCAAAAACATGTATGGTGGCGGCCACTCTAAATTAGAGTGTGAATGGTTATATGTCTGCCCTGCGAATGACTGGCGACCAGTCCAGGGTGTTCCCCACCTCTCACCCAAAGTCAGCTGGCATCGGGTCCAGCATCACCCTGGCAAGGATAAGATGGATGGATGGATCGGAGCCATGTTAAAATTCTGCTGGCAAGAAAAAATTGAAGTGGCAAGCGCTGTAAAATCCACTAGTCCGGTGAGCCAAACATGTAATTTTATCTTCTCTTTTTCTGAGCGCGTGCAAGAGTGTCCACCCGTGCATTGCTCCTACAAGTAGAATAATTGGGCAGCTCCCTGTGGGACACCGCTCACACTGGGTCAAGAAAATGAGTCTAGATGTGCTGTGACCTGTAGGTCATCAATCTCTCCATGTGTCCTTTCTCCATTACTCCTTCAAGTAAATGGCGAGATGACACCCGGCAGGGATCCCTTGATCACCCTCTTCCTCAGTCTGCTCCTGACTCCCTTTGTGTGCCTCTTCCATCCACTGCAATGTCTTCGCCATCCCCTCTTCCCAACTTGCCTTTCCCTCATCATGTTCTCCCGCATCCTATACAGAAACGTTACATGCCATGGGCATCTTTTCCAGGCTGCCATTCATTTTAAAATCAGCGCTCCCTTACATGGAGCTGATACCAACTGACCTGTATATTAATCAAGCTACAGCGATAGTTATTATAGCAGATAAAGCTATATTTATCTGGCGGGCGCAACACAACGCCTTACCAGTCTCAGCGTCACTCACGACACCTCAAGCCACTGCCGAGCGATAATAAAACCTAACGCACCTGCAGCTGCGTTGTTTGTGAGTTTTGAAAAGTTAAAGCTACTAACTTGTTATAAATCACGCTTTGCATGTCCATTGGTGATCTGAGCATCCGGGGCCACTCACTGCCCTATATGCCCCCAGGGATATGGAGCGTCTGATGGGTGGAACAAAGCCCAGCATTTATCCAACGACCATCCGGTGGAACAACCCACTCTACGCTTCCCCACCGAAGTCAATAGACCGTCAGCGTCCAACTGTGTAAAAAAAACCAAAAAAAAGCAACGTGGTGCTGCATGGAATAAAATATGAAGGTATTTATATTTTGCCCTGCGATTGGCTGGCGACCAGTCCAGGATGTACCCCGCCTTCCGCCCAAAGCTTGCTGGGATAGGCTCCAGCATACCCGCGACCCTAATGAGGACAAGTGGCATAGAAAATGAATGAATGAAAATTTATATTTAGTCAATGAAATGTTCACACAGGTGGCTAAAAGGGTAGGCTCTGGGTTTGAATCTCCGTTGGGCATCTCTGTGTGGAGTTTGCATGTTCTCCCCATGCGTTTTCTCTGGGGTTTTCTCCGGGTATTCCAGTTTCCCCCCACATTCAAAAAAAATGCATGTTAGGTTAGTTAGCGACTCTAAATTGTCCATTAGAGTGTGAATGTGTCTACGTCTGCCCTGCGATTGACTGGCGACCAGTCCAGGGTGTACCCCGTCTCTCGCCCAAAGCCAGCTGGGATAGGCTCCAGCATACCCGCGACCCTAATGAGGATAAGCGACATAGAAAACGGTGGATGGATGGAAATGTTCACACAGCAGCACCACTTTTTTTCTTGGCCATTTTAGGGGAAGCTGAGCTTCCATTGCGGTCTTGGAGCAATCCATATTGTTGCATATAGTCGGTCAGAAGTGTGCATTTTTGTGTGTGTGTGTGTGTGTGTACGCATTTGGCTTTGGTGGGGTCAAGGGTGAGACGGCGTGTTCTTTCACAAGCTGTATTTGACCATGCTTCCTGTCTCTCAGACATCACCAGTGCAGATTAATAAGTGACATTGTGGACTGGAAAAAAAATGTCTCAGGTCAAGCAGCGCTCGTCAGTCTGTGTGCGGTGCGGGTGTTGAGTGTGAGTGTCTGGGTACCGCTCGGCTTGGCCTCACGTCAATGCGTCTTAAGCGGAACCACGCATAACCAGCTGACAGCTACCCCGCCTCCTGGAGTTCATACTGCAATTCCGTACTCTGACTCGCCATCTTGGCCTCTTGTCACGTACCAGTCATGTGGTTCAAATTGTAGGAGGTGCACCTGCATGTGTGTGTAAAATAAAAATTTGCATTATAAGAAAATGCCATTTTGCCACTACGCTTCTCAACTCATTGATAGTAATTTATCTTGTGTGTGGAAAACTACTCATTTTCTTGTTCTAAAAGGTGCAGCAAAGACTCCCTTCCGCAAATACAGTACGTAACGGTAGCAGAGACCTGAATCGTCAACTGGATTAGGCTGAGATCCTCCACAAAAGTAGTGTGTGCAATGCACACTTCAGAATTCATAGTTGTTGTTAGAACAGAAACCGTTTATGTCAACAGCCTGCCAACTCATCAAGTCCTGGTCTACCTTGAAAAGTGCTTGCTTAAACTGACGTTGACGTACAAAGTCAACCTCTTTTGTTGACAGTGAAGTTGAGAACCAACTGCGTAATGTTTTTCTTGACATGTTGTTGCTAAGCAACGTAAAACCAAGTAGGCTTTGACCTCTCCAATTCTTGGGCAAAGACCAAAAGGTTCTAGACTTCTCAGATTTTCATTCCAAACTTTCTGCTACAAACAAAATGCACCCATTTAATGGCTAGCCATTGGCTGAAAGATTTGTGCATCTATGGATGCATGGTCAAGGTCGACGACCCTTATGTTGAGTCAACCAATCCGATGGCGGTCGACTGGGTTCCATTGTCATAATAATAATGCAATGAGTTGTATTGATTTTCATAACCATAATTGGTAAGCAGAAAATTTCTCATCTGTTTGCCATTGGAATTTTAATTGGCTGCACCATTTCATTCAAACTTTTCATGCAAAAAAGCCAAGTGAAAAATGTTCATTTTTTTATTACATCCAGCAAAAGATTGCTTCTGTATCTTCATTACCAGCTGGTATGAATTGACTAGTGCCAATATCGTTGGGACATACAGAACATAGATCACACGTTTTACCTCTCCAAGTCTTACCAACACATACATTGTCAAGAGACATATGTGGATTTTGCACCCCTAAGTTCCAGTAATAGTCTTCTATAACTCGCCACGCTGTCCATAAATGGACAGCGTGCTTTTTCCATCAATGGAGCTTCAAGTTGCGCAGGGGCGTCGTGTGGTTAGGACTGGGTTTTTCAACAGGACACCCCTAAAGTTCACATTGCCCTTCCAGAGGCATGAAGTCACGCAGATTTTTTTCTCACACTGGTTTGGCGCCCCCCTATGTGCTGTTTATAGTGCAGCGCTGACCACACTTGAACTGACAATGCCAGTGCATGACGATGTCACATGGTGGTGGAGTTCTCCTCGAAAGTCTACAGTATTTATCTCATCACTCATCTCGCTTGGTGTGCAGCCGCTTAAGCACATGAACCTTTTAAAAGGATTGTTGGGCATGCGTCATCTTTGGATTTTACAAGAGGGGCGCAAAACCTGACCAGGTAGATCAGTGGTTTTCAAACTGGGCGTGGGCCCGGCATTATGACAGTACTTTTTTATATAACTAGAATCCTGCAGCTCCAATTACAAAGCGCCTTGTTTATGGAGTTTTTTTTTTGCCTAACATTGCCACTTTGGGTGTTTAAAATTTCTACTGACTTCAACGCACCCTTAGCCTTAGCGGTAACATTGCCAAAGCCCCGTTTGTCATAAAAGGGGGGCGCTGCAAAAAAAAGGTTTGGGAGCCATTGAGCTAGACCAACAAAGGCGAGGATGATAACTTTTTTCAATTCAATTCAGTTGCATTTGTATAACGCCAAATCACAACAGCAGTCATCTCGAGGCACGTGAAGGTCACAACAAAACCCCACATGAGCAAGCACTTGGCGACGGAGGCAAGGAAAAACTCCCTCTGGGGAAGAAACGTTGGACAGAACCCAAGCTCTGTGGGGCGGCCATCTGTCTCGACCGGTTGGGCTGAGACACACGGTAGATGAAGCCAAACGTCTTAGACCAAGGAACAAAGAGAAATGTAGGGTCGGTACTAACTGTGTGCTTTAGCAAAGAGGTGGGTTTTGAGCTGACTTTTCAATAAAGGAGAAGGGGTCTGCCTCCCGAATCGAGTCGGTGAGATGGGACAGAGGAGCCTGTTAAGTAAATGAGTGACAAGTAATTGCAAATTCTGTGAGTGCAGAGTTCTACTGGCTTGATGGGGTTCTAGGAGCTCTTTAAGATATACTGGTGCTTGACCGTGTAGTGCTTTATATGTAAAATGGAGTATTTTATACTTAATTCTAAATTGTACAGGTAACAGTGCATGGGGCTAATAGGGGGGATGTGACCTCTTCTTCTGGATCCTGTTAAAACTCGTGCTGTAGAACTTTGGACTAACTGAAGGGATTTCTTAGTCAAGGGAACAATTCGGTTCTTGACACTTGGCGAATTTGGGAACCGATCAGAGCTTTGTAACTTGTTTACTCTGAAATGTGCCACCATTGTTACCCACAGCGTGTGGAGTGTTGAAAACACTATTCCTGTTCACGCTTACTGTTGTTATGACATTTTGTGCATAGGACTGTTTACTTGTTCAAGCTAACACAGCATTTTCATTGCACCGATGGGACAGATTGTTCTATTTACATACAGTAGCTGTGCTTGGACACATTTGTGCTGCTTTTGAAGAGTGTCATTATTCAAGGGGCGTTGCACTATTTATTTATTTTGTAATATTAATTGAACTGATCGTGAACCTAGTGAGGATAAGCGGCATAGAAAATTAATGGCTGGATAATTGAAGTGATGGGTTAAGACTTCTGTTTTTTCATTGTTATGTTGTATTGAGATACAGCAGATCGATGGATCAATGTTTATTATAATTAGGTTTGTAGGATACTAGATGATTGAATTTTTTGATGCAATAATGTAATAATAATGTAATAATAATGTAATAATAATGTATGCATGTTCTCCCCATGCGTTTTCTCTGGGGTTTTCTCCGGGTATTCCAGTTTCCTCCCACATTCGAAAAACATGCATGTTAGGTTAGTTGGCGACTCTAAATTGTCCATTAGAGTGTGAATGGTTCTACGTCTGCCCTGCGATTGACTGGCGACCAGTCCAGGGTGTACCCCGCCTCTCGCCCAAAGTCTGCTGGGATAGGCTCCAGCATCCCCGTGACCCTAATGAGGATAAGCGGCATAGAAATGAATGTATTACCATTTTTTTTTAATGAAATACATTTATAATAATTAATTGAACCATAGAGCCATACGATTCTCAATAGTACAGGAAATGTGTGGAGAAACCGCTTCACACTCCCAACTGTCATATAAAATTGAACATAAGGAAAATTGCACCTTACTAAACCTTAAAGGAAAACGGCACATTTTTGGCATTTTGCCCATCATCCACAATCCTTATGTGAGACATAAACACACGTCTTCCTTTTTTCTGTGCATATAAAAACCAATAAAAAGAGGGAGCACCAAATGGTACACACATATTCCACCTACAAAGCCAAACATCTACAAAAACGTGGAATAAGGTTTTATGGTTTTATGTCCGTGCTGGGACCATGTAGTGACAAGTACATTCATGATAACATGTAATTACTTGCACTTTCTTGCCATAGTTTGGTCATTTTAAGCATTCCGTCCTGTGTAAATTGATTTCACATCGCAACACATAAAATCGCCCAACCGTGTGTGTTGACGCTCTGTGGTATGTGACAAGGTGTCACTATAACAATACAGTTTTTTGGCATAATAATGTTAATAACAACAATAATACCAATGTTGCTGTAGCTTGGGTAATATGCAGAGGATATTATATAAATGGCTGATTTTTCCAGAAGGTGTTATAGGTGGAATCCCAATGCTATTTATACATCTTTAGAACACACAGAAAAGAGAAAGTGTATTCATGTCTCACATGTATGATGGGCAAAATTCCCCCATAATGCAGTTTTCCTTCAAGACAATCATAAAGCAAGGCTGTTGGGTAGTGAATTAGGGGACACTGACGTTACTGTACGTGTGAATTAGACCAATCTTTGCTGCTGGATAAATGTACAGTACATTCATATGATGGAGGGATTTTTAGTGGTAGAGGAGGAATATTTTGAATGGGCAAAGTGTGGTAAGTTTGTAAGCATGAGCGTTGTTGGGTTAAATTATTCATGCTCACTTGTTTCCAACGTTTGCCTGTTTAAGTGCTTGAGGTTTGAATCGTCTTCTGTTTTTGACGTGTGTATTGATACAAGCGCCGCACAGCGGTAACCCTCATCCGGTCTGGCGGGTAAAAAAAAAAGAGGGCTGTCATCATCACAATCAGTTAATCCCAATTGGTCCCTGCAGAGGCAAAATGTCTTATTTGCACAGTTTTCTGTTCCTGTTGACATAACAATCCGAGTTACAAAAACATCTGTCGAGCGTCTGTTTAAATATGTCATAACTAGCTCTCTTCCTCGTGCTTTTATGGTTATGAATATATTTTGTGCTAATCAGGACTGAAAAATGACATTCTGTGTCAAGCACCAACTGAAGATAATAATAGCGAACAATTTGGGAATAGCCCTGATTTTTATGGAACCACAAAAAAGGGAGCATGGAGAGGGAGCTATTTGAGGCTTTTTCTGGGCTAGGGGAAAACTTTCAATGGCTTGTCTCCCTTCAGGCTGGCGAGGAACTCTCACTTTCAACACAGCCCTTGCAAGCTGCACAACAACAGTTCAAATGGAAGTCGGCAACATTCTCTTTATTCCCCAGCTAATCTCTTACAGAGTGACTGTATGCCTATTAAATCTCCCCTTTCAAGAACTTTATTTCAGCCTGAAAACTCAATCAGCCAGAAAGTGAGCTCAAAGCTACTAGAAATAAAGCTTTGTCTTTTGCATTTTTGGAAATTAAAAACATGGAAATATTCCACAGGGTAAAATGTGGGGACGCTACAAGGCTAAGTGGTTACTCTCCAATTTTTGTTTTATTTTTTTTCAAAGAAAATTAAACATTATTTGGAAATAGGCCATGGAAAAAAAAAATCCTCCCATTCCATGGGGAAGTGGTCAGCTTTTGGCTTCATATTTTGTCCATCTTCTCCACTTCATTCGAAATCCTTTTCTAAAGGAAAACTGCATTATTTTTTAAATATGTTGCCTTTTGTGCACAATCCTTGTGTGAAACATGACCACAAATGTCAAAAACAGCAAGCGTTTGGGAGCTAATAACGCACATAATGGGACACACCGATTTCAACTATAAAGCCCTGAAAAATGGCAACAGTGTTATATTTACCTAACTGACCTGTATACAAACCAAGCCACAGCGACATTGTTGTTGTAGCAGCTGTTCTGGCGTAGTGGCGCAGCACCTCACACCACTACCAAAACCTAACGAACCCACTCCAAAACAATGCGACAAGATACTAATCTGCTCTTACTGGGGAAAAAAAATAGGCATCTGAGCAACTATGAAGAGACAACGAGATGATCTGTAAAATTTTAGCCCATATTCCATGTTTTTTTCATATTCCATGGTTGGACACTTTAAGCCACTCAGTGCAACAAAAACACTCCATTTCTGTCAGCATGGCTTGGGAAGCTCCACATTTACACCACCAAAATGTGGGTACAGCAAACTTTCACTCTCTCTTCTTGCGGGCTGTAGGTCATCCTCAGTATAGGCTCAAAAAGATAAGGTTCTGGATCCGCATTTGTCTAATAATAGGCGTCGGGGGCGGCTCTCAAAAAGTCTGCCATGTTTACAAGTTACAAACAGACACTTGCTTGACATATTACTGTTGTTGACGGAAGTAGCGCTAGATGTGAAATCAGTGTGCCCGGGAAAGAAGTTCCAGTAATGTTTAAAATGATCAACGAATGGCAAACATACTGTAAGTACTTGTTACTGCATGTATATAACACAATGGAGTGGTTTAGGAGTTTTTTAGAGGGCTTTATTGTTGAAATTGGTGTGTCTCATGAGGTGCATTGTTAGCATCCTCATTATTTCCCTTTTTCTCTCTTTTAGAACGTTCCTCTTTAGGGAAAAATGCGGGGAAGGATTGTTTAAAAAAAGCGTAATTTTCCGTTAAAAAAGGGTTTCAAACAGATTGGGAAAACAGGACACGTTAAGAAGCCAACAAATTACCTCTTCCACACTGAATGGGAGGAGAACTTTTCACTCTGCCATGTCGGACATGCCGTGGCTGCACAAGCACTGTAAGGTAATGTAATATAAGATTATTTCTCATCAATGTTTGGTGTCAGAAATACATTCTTGGGACCAAATCACTTGAATTTCAATTTTTTTTATCTACCAACGGGCCATAGTCCAGCACAAAACGGTGTGTGCCCTCAGTGAATAAGTACACAATGTACAAGGTATACATGTTGAAGTGTACTGACCCAAGTATTACATTTGAGACACAGGCCTAGACAGAAAAAAAACAGTTCTTCCGAAATTAAAACTTCTAAAAAGGTGGAGCTGAACTCAAACGCTGTGTGGAGAATTTTTGGCCCATAAAGTTTGGAATCCCAGGAAAACTGGGAATTTTGGGGATGTGGAAAATAGATGGCGTCCATTGTGTGATTGTGTGAAAGGTCTTTGGCATTCACACGAGGGACCTGCAAGACGTGATGATGTTGCGTTTAACTCTTATGAATCATTCCACTAACCGTGTCTCATCCGTTTGCTCGGCTCGGCAGCGGAGGGACTCTGTTCTCATTGTTTCACGTTGTAGTTCTAATGTAGTCTCCAAACCTCCCTTGTTCCTCACACGTCTGCGGAACCACCGTGCACGTGTGAGTTACATTAGGACCACATTAACTGTGCTTTACAATCAATTCTGTCACGTTAATTCCGCAGGTAAAACACACTTTGTCCCGTTATGATAGGTGATGCATGAGTTAGAACACATTCCTGTTCAGTTGTTCCTACGTTTCAGTGGTAGGCTGAGGTAGGCTGAGGTAATTGATGTCTCGCTTAGGATGACAGATGGTCTGCAGCTGCCAGGGAATGGATGGTTTATTCCGCTACATTGCTTTATCTTCTTGTAATTACTGTATGTCTTTGTATTTGGAGTTTCCGGCCCCGAATGTTCAATCGGTACTATCGGTGCTGTAGGGGAATTATATCAGCTGAAGCAAAGTTTGGCCGCAAACGAATCGGCTCTTTTAAACAAACGACAGGATCCAACTGGCGTCGTTGGGAGCCACTTGGGAGCCCACTGGGAGCCAATCGATTTTTTTCTATTATGGGTGAATGTCATTGGTGGGTGTCACTGCATCGACTCTGAGCAGGGCCAAAAAACCACCACGGTATTGCCAACTTGGCCCATTTTTTTTGCTAAATCTGGCAACAGTCCAAACCCTCTTGGCAACGTATCTTCTCAAAAGCAACTAGCGACATATCTATCTACTTTTTCTAGCGTTGTTGGAGATTTTTCTGGTATTTGGGGACGTAAAAGTGAAAGCATGTATTTATCTGCAGTTCTCACAGTGCAGCAGCAGGTGTGGCTCCAAAGCCGTCACAATGAAGCGGTTAGTGTTGAGTGTCAGCTGGGTGCATATTGGACGTTCATGAATGGATTGTCCCAACCCCATTAATAAGAAGAAATGCTAACTAGGCAGAGCTGTGAAGTGAAGCTCATTGAGAGAACACCAAGGGTTTGCAGCGCTATCAAAAAAGCAAGGGGTGGCTACTTTGAGGAATGTAAACTAAAATAAAAAAACAAATATCGACACTTTTTTGCCCCACAATTTAACTAATTTGTAGTTCATTTATACTTTTTAGGCCTTCCGTGAGAATCTACTATGTAAATAGTCATGAAGATAAAGAAAATGCATTGAATGAGAAGGTCCGTCCAAACCTACACTGTAATTTATCTATTGTCTTTGCTTTTGTATTTTCACAATATGACATATTATTATGTATTTTTGTAGCTGCTCATTGAGGTTCCAATACATCAAGGTAAATAATCCATATTTGATCAAATGTATTATTTACAGTAGTAATTCATTTTACACAATACACATGATTTGGTAACAAATTCATTTATTGTATGACAGGACTTACTGCTTTCAATATTAAATACATATTTGCTGTTAATTCCTCCTACATTCAATATCACCCAGCTTGCTACTGTAGAATAGTACAGTCGACTACAGCAGGGCAGTCACGATCAATTGCACAAAACCCATAGCCGACTTTGGGTTCTGAGCTGAACCGGCTCAAACTGCATATTGAAAGTAAGATAAACGTTCGTAAAAAGTTCATGTTTTTTTTTTTACCAGCATAACCAGCATCGGTGCACAAACACAGATGCTCATTTGATGTTGCGAGCATGCTCAAAAAATGAGTATTTTGGAGGAAATGTCCCTTTAGCACTGTCAATAGATCAACAAACTGCCTTTCCCGTGCACGGGATGCCAGGATCCGAACACAGCAATATTCTGTTTTCAAGTGTAACCTTTACTCATGTGGGTAGACATTTAGGCGAGGCTTCATCGTCCCCGGTACGCTGAGAACATGACGCTGTCAGACTTTCTGCGCCACTCCTTATTTTGGCCCACAAAGGACAAAGCACCGGTCTTACACGACACTGCTCACATTTCCACAATCATCTCCATTACCGCTCTCCTGCAGGTCATTGACTTGCAGTCACATTTGCAGTCACTTTCCACACTTCCATGGCTCCATTCTGGGAAGGGAGTGAAGGGCCCTTTGAAGTGGCCGGCCAGTTGGTTATAAAAGGCCTCGGCATCCCCACGCTGATTGAGAATCAGGCGGTGTCAGTCAGGCTGGCAGGTAGAGGCTGGAGTTGCATCAGGATTTGCCTTATCAACGGGTCTTGTTCAAAGAGAAGATGGGGGTTTTTGTGATAATGAGAGGGTAGCTTGAAGGAGGGGAAAACAGCGGAGGGCTTGGGCTGTTGTAAAGCATGGCAACTGTGACGGGAGCAGCTGCCTTCTCTGCAGAGGTTCCGGGACTCTGCAGTTGTCAGCGACACAGTAATTAATCGAACAATTTGCTCCGTCGAAGGGGATACAGAGAGGCCCAAGACAGAGAGCGAGGGGAACAGAGACAGGCAGCCACAGTCGGAGGCGCAATGTGTCCGATTTGTCTGTATTTGTCTTTATCAAATATTTGTTCATAGATTTATCGTTCATTCATACATTTTATATACCGATAATCCTCATTAGGGTTGCGGGTATGCTGGGGCCTATCCCAGCCGGCTTTGGGCGAGAGGCGGGGTACACCCTGGACTGGTCGCCAGCCAATCGCAGGGCACATATAGACAAACAACCAGTCACACTCACATTCATACCTATGGACAATTTAGGGTCGCCAATTAACATGCATGTTTTTGGAATGTGGGAGGAAAGCGGAGTACCCGGAGAAAACCCACACACGCACGGGGAGAACATGCAAACTCCACACAGAGATGCCCAACGGAGATTCGAACCCTGGTCTTCCAAGTCTCCTGACTGTGTGGCCAATGTGCTAACCACTCAGCCACCGTGCGGCCCAAAATAAAAATATGTTACCAGCAAACATTCAGGAAGGTTTTGAAAAACGAGACTGTCATTATAATCTGAAAGGAAAAAATATTTAAAAAAAAACCCCGTTCAGAACCAGAGCTGTGGAAGAGACTGTCACAGCAAAAGGAATTCATCTATGGAACAAGCTTCAGGAAGAAATGAAAGACTCTAAGACGATGCTGTTGTTCAAGAAATTCATAAAAGCTGCAATAATGAAGAAGTATGAACAGTGAAGCTTCATAAATTGTAAAATTTCAGTCAAATGTTAGCAATGTATGCTGGGAAATCTGAAAGACTGGGAAAATGTTAAAAATGTGCATTTATCTGTAACTAAATTGAGGATAATATACGTATAAAAATGATATAAAACTGAACTGTTAACTGATATTAATTTGAAAGGGGCCGATATTATAAGACTGTTCTTCTTTCTGCTCCTTTTCATTCTTTTATTGTGTTGAGTTTATTGTAGTTGTTTGGAATGACTTGTTTTGATTTTGAATGAAATAAATTCAATTAATAATAAAAAAAATGTCAATATTGGACACTGTACAGGTATATGCATGGCGATATTTACTTGTTTTTAATATTGGATCGGTACACCCCTAATCATTTTTTAAATACCACGATGGCCAGAAAGAGGGCTCATGTTGATATTCCTGCAAAAGCTGCAACCAAAACCTGCGTGAAGATCCACCTCACAACATCGCAGAACAAACGTGACTGGAAAAAAGATGTCTCGTGATCGCCTTCCTGTGTCCAACCATCTGTAGTATGCAAGACTCGGCAGGAAGATGGCGAAATGAGGTCAGATTCAGCTTTTGAAGCTGGCAAGCTGCAGACAGACGAGGCACCATGCCGGGACTGGAAGATCACATCAAAGGCAATCAACCAAAATAGCCAAATATTGTTACGGCTGTAGATGTGTGTGTGCGTGCGTTGCGTAGTCTGGCAGAGGAGGAGCTTTAAGCCACTTTGTCCCCAATTTGTTATTGATATAATCTTATGGCTGAGCTATTTTAAAATGGACAGACCGATGCAGCAGTTGAACTGTCTTTGTTGTGTTTTTGTAGACGGGGACCCCGGATTAGTGATGGGCGATACCAATTTGGTTTCGATACGATACGGCACATACAGGCCATTTGATAACTTTACTGTGGACTTTTCCTAATCGGGGAGGTGGCAGGGTGGGAAATACAAAACCCAATAATAGAAAAAAATAAATATTAATAGGCCGCACGGTGGCTGAGTGGTTAGCACATTGGCCACACAGTCAGGAGATCTGGAAGACCAGGGTTCAAATCTCCGTTGGGCATCTCTGTATGGAGTTTGCATGTTCTCCCCGTGCGTGTGTAGGTTTTCTCCGGGTACTCCGATTTCCTCCCACATTCCAAAAACATGCATGTTAGCTTCATTGGCCGCTCTAAATTGTCCATAGGTATGAAAGTGAGTGTGAATGATTGTTTGTCTATATGTGCCCTGTGATTGACTGGAGACCAGTCCAGGGTGTACCCCGCCTCTCACCCAAAGTCAGCTGGGATAAGATCCAGCAAACCCGAGACCCTAATGAGGATAAGCGGTATAGAAAATGAATGGATGGATAAATATTAATATTTGTCCAACTGCGACCAGTCCAGGGTGTACCCCGCGTCTCGCCCAAAGCCAGCTGGGATAAGCTCCAGCACACCCGCGACCCTAATGAGGATAAGCGGTACAGAAAATGGATGGATGGATTTGTCCAACTGTATTATAAATGCATTTGTATGTACAAGCTAAATTTAAAAGTAAATAAAACATTTTCTTAAGTATGAATAGATTTCCTGATTAAATACAGGAGAGAAACCGAAGGTGAGACCATGAGTGAGGGTGTCACTGACAACCTTCCAAAAATGGGAAAGTCAGTGTTTTTGTTTTGTTTTGCTTTCTAGCTGGCAGAACGTCAAAAGCATTCTATATATTTTTAGGCTTTGCTGAATGATTGAACTGACTGTTAAATATTATTTTCAAGGTGTGCATGAATGATGGTGTAGGTGTAGTGACTGGTAGTCTTTCGTTGTTACTGCAGATGTAAAGATGTACTTAACCATCTTTGTTCTAGGTGATAAGTGATGTAGGATTCTTTTCTCATAAATGAAATATATTTGTAGTTAGAGCACACAACACCTGTTTACAATCTTCTAAATAAGTTTTTGTTGACATTATTAGAGCCCCTAAACATATATACCCACATATATATAAAATATTACCCAGCATAGCATTTATATTAGGGGTGCAACGATTCGTTTCAACAACCATTCGATTCGTATCACGATTTGTGGTTCCCAATTCGAGCCAAGGTCCATATTGGTTCATTTAAAACGATACGATCCGAAACGATTCAGTAACTTCAAGTCAACAGGCACGACTAATCGACTTACGACAAATCCAACTCCGGCAAGGGTAACGTTTAACGTCTTCATCATTAAAATAGCTAAGAACACATCCATATAAAACCCGCAGTGCTTAAATCCAATGCTTTATTTCCTGGTACAGAGTAAATTGTTTGATCACCTTTCAAACGGTCGTTAGATCGATATAAGTCGTCTGGAATGCGAACTTAGTTGGATCTTAGGAATATAAATCGATACATCGATTAGTGATTGCATCGTTACTCCCCTAATATATGACCAAGAAATCATCTTAGACATTGACAGCGGGTTTCCTGCGGTGGCTATTACGGACGTTACGGACACTTTGTGAGCGGTATCTAATACTGTTTGCGACTAAGGAAAGACTCCTACGTCAGGGTAAAATAATAGCCCACTGGTACCTTGCAGGTTTGAGTCTCTTGGATGATCACGGTATTGTGGGCATACTTGATGCAGGGAAGGGACTCACGGTAGAATTTGAATTGTAGGCCCACACATGAGTAACAGTGGTCACCCAGCCCTGCACACCCTGGACTGGAACGTACTGTGTGTCAAATGATTGAAAGTCAAGTCAAAACTTTGGACAGTTTATAAGATATGTTATGCTTTGCGGCTCTATACGACTTTTCTTGAGTGGAAGATGGGGCAAAATGGCTCGTTTGATAGCAAAGGTTGCCGATCCCTGGTCTAGCAGATGTGTTTTCACTGTGTGAAATGTTCTTACGTAATCCAGTTCAACACTGAATAATGATGCTGTTAATAGCTACCAACAAGAAGGTTCTTGCAGGCCCTTGTGTTGCAAATGGTGCTGGTGTTGGAGCATAAAGTTCCCTCAAGAACTATTTTTATTCTGGATTTCATAACCGGAAATCTACCCTAAATCAGCTAGGATAGGCTCCAGCTGACCCCTACCCTGATTCGGAGAAGCAGTATAGAAATTGAATGATGATGGATGGACTTCAGATTGATGGAATGGATGGATAGATTGAGGAGTTTTTGGACTTGTTTGGATCTTATGTTTTTAAATAGTTCTACTAATTCTAAGCCCTGCTGTATACTATATTGTTTTGCATGCATTATACCAGAGAACCAGACCAGTGTTGCCCCTAAGTTGGGTCTGATTAAACCTTGCTCTAGGGTCTTTTGTTGGCAGCAGGATTTGACCCTCTTGTCCCGAAAGCCCAAGTCCTTTCTAACTCAGCCCCCAAATAAATCCCCATCTATGCATGCATTCATTTGGACACGTGTGGATTATTGCTCAAAACTGTTGCTGTTGCATAATACTGTGTATCCTAACCTGAAGGTGGCCAATGTCGTGTCAACAGAGATCCTTGGTCAGACCTCTAGGATTTAGATTGTGTTTTATTTTTGTGTGGCAGTGCATCATACATGGTTTGTCCTCCAGCTTGTTTTGCATACAATTTCAGACTTATGAATTTTTAAGTAGATGGATTGTATGATCTGCAAAATTGTTTTATGTAAATTATATTACAATAATGACAAAGTGCAACGCTCCAAAATGCAAATGTGTTCAATTATTATGTAAATACTATAAGTGGAATAACATAACATGGAAATGTCATCTAAGATATTGGCTTATTAAATTACCAATTACTAACAAGATAAATGCATTACTGTACGTACGGTAAGTCAAAGAAACCTTGGGATATATATTTGATAATTTGTGTGCAAAAGAAACAGAAAGTACAGACAAAACTCTGCCCAGAATACAGTACAGCGAGGAAAATTAGATATCAAAATATGAAGACGAGAGTGATGCAGGAATTAATTTTATTGTAATTCCAGGTCATCCATGTGTACTTTGCATGGTCACATTCTGATGAAGTGTCACATGAGCACTGATAAATAGATAAGTAATCATCCTACATATCTTTTATTCAGGTCTGATGTCAGCACTCTCCTGTTTGAACGGTTTGAATTTGTTTATCACCGGTTTTGTTCACTCACCATGGCTGGTTTAAGTCCGCATATTCATTTAATACCAAAATGAAGGGGAATGTTAACCGTCATTATTCCGTAGGATGTGACCAGTTGGTGTGTTCCAACTATAAGGGATCACACTCCTCAGCCTGCCCGGTAAGTCTATTCCAGGGTGCTGGAGGGAAGGGTACAACCTTGGCTATAAGAGATGCAATGTGGTTTTTTGTTCCAGTTGTGGAACGCTGGACCAGCTTTACACCCTTGCAAGGAGACTGGAGGGTATGTGGGACTTTGCCCAACTGGTCTGGTTTGTAGACTTGGAAAACGCATTATAACGCGTCCCTCGTTGTGTCCTGTGGGGGGTGCTCCAGAAGTACGGGATTGGAGACGCATTACTATGTGACAATTGGTCCTTGTTTGACCGGCGCAGGAGACTGGTTTGCATAGCCTGTTTCAAGTGAACGTTGGCCTCCGCCAAGGCTGCCTTTGTCACCAATTCTGTTTGTAAGTTTCATGGTCAGAATTTCTAGGCATTGAGAGAGTCCAGTTTGGTGACCTTAGGATCTCGTCTCTGCTATATGCAGACGATGTGGTCCTGATGGCCTCATCGGGCTGTGACCTTCAGCATTTACTAGGGCAGTTTGCAGCTTAGTGTGGAGCTTATGGGATGAGACTCTGCACATCCAAATCCTAGGTCACGGTTCTCATTTGGAAAAGTGTGGATAGCACCCTCAGAGTTGGTAACTCGGTCCTGCCAGGTGGAGGACTTTAAGTATCATAAGGTCTTGCTTTTGAGTGAGGGAAGGCTGCATCGTGAGGTTGTCAGGAGGATCGGTGCAACGTCTGCAGTAATGCGGTTGCTGTACGCCTCCCTGGTGAGGTGTTCCAGGCTGTGAGAAGGGATTCTGTCTCACAGCTGGCCTGGGAATGTCTTGGGGTTCGTGCTCTAAACGGGCTAACCATAGTATCATTGTAGACTTATTCATTCATTCATTCATTCATTCATTTTCTATACCGCTTATCCTTATCCTCATCCGCGGGGATGCTGGAGCCTATCCCAGCTGACTTGGGGCGAGAGGCGGGGTACACCCTGGACTGGTCGCCAGTCAATCGCAGGGAGCAATTGTAGACTTAAGAAAACCCAAGAACATGTACTGGAAATGAGTTGATAAAGAGTCCCCTATGATCTTCTCAGCCTTTTCAAGTTCAGGCTGGCTTAAGTCCAAAAGAACTTGACAATGTGACCACATCACACTCCCAAAAGCCTTGTCTCATGTTTTTTTTGAGTAAACTTCAGACAGACGTGTCTTCTAGAACAGGGGGATCTCGCGGCACTGCAGGATCTCAATCCATTACAGTAAAGTGTGTTATCAGTGGTTTGGTGAAGCAGCAAATATGTACATTTGTGTCTTCTATTTGTCTCTAGTTAGATACAAATTGTGACCAAAAAATATACAGCATGTTGCAAAGTTTGGAGGAAAAATGGTTGACAGGACCACAATTACTCAATTTCTTCCATTGTAGTATTGTTTTGCCATTTTTATTTCTGAGAAATGTGATGGCAGGGATAAATCCTTGTTTCCCTGCCCTCAAAGTTATTACTTTTATCAAGCGTGTCGACTTAACATCTGTTCCAACACTACCCTCAGATGCCAGAAGCTGTTTTCCACCAGACGGTACAGTTACATTTTGCTCACCATGCTAAGGTTTGGAAAACCTAACCAGGCTTGCATTTCGGGTGTGTAGATGAGATGCACTGTATCTGATTCAACTATGTCAATAGTTTGACACTATAACAGGCACAAACATTAAACAGGGTTTTTTGAAAAACAATGAAAACCAGGACATTCTCATCAGTTTCTAAAAAAAACTAAAACACAACAGGAAGACCAGGCCAGGACTTGAACACAACCACATGTCCTGTGAAAAAAAGGGTGTTTGGTCACCCTACATTAAAAGGCATATTGGATGCATGATATTTGTGTTAACAGGTTATACTAATAAGAATCATCACCTGATTACTCTTGCAAAATGAATGCGGCCATAACCCATCACTTCTTATCCTTCACACATTCGGATCACATTTTTTGCAACCCACACAAGCATGAGTTTACGTTTGAAATTGCTTATTTTATCTGATTACAATATATCTACTATGTTAGGCAACAAGTCACTATCTGTACATGGGTGTTATTTCATGTCCAGAGGGCTCCAATAATGATACAAGCAGTGTTTAGAAGGTTGTAAATGGGTTTTCCGTGATATAACTACAAAAGTATTCCATTTATAAAGAAGGAATCCTACTTTGCGGTTCAAATCTCTGCGTGGAGTTTCAAAAGCATGCATGTTAGGTTAATTGGCGACTCTTGGCGATTGTCCATAGGTATGAATGCGAGTGTGAATGGTTGTTTGTCTGCCCTGCGATTGGCTGGCGACCAGTCCCGGGTGTACCCCGCTTCTCGCCCAAAGTCAGCTGGGATAGGCTCCAGCATACCTGCGACCCAATTGAGGATAAGCGGCATAGAAAATTAATGAGTTAATGAATGAGAACTACTACTGTACCATATCTGCATATGCTCACTTCACTTTCGAAGGCTCTATGTAGACTGTGGACAATACATACAAGCGTTGATGAAATATGAAAAAGCGCAGCATGAGATTATTGATCATTGCGCCAGATTGAGCTCTCTTTGCCGTATACGCCTTCAGAAGTTCACCTGACCGGGCTCTGATGAAAGGTAGCAGGCAGAGGTCGGGGATGCAAAGGAGCAATTGCAAACTAGTTGGGAGGCATGGCAGCAAAACGAATTACAATGGGAGGAAAAAGGAAAAGACAAGAAGCAGCAGATGTACAGTATTTTACAAAATGCATGGATGGAGAACAAGCTTCACATGTGACTATGCGTACCGTGTAGTCAGTCCGAAGATTCTTAACGATAAGGGTTGGTATTTGAATGGAGATGGAGATGACAGCTCTGCTTTAGTAAGGCGGAAGAATGTAACAATGCTATGACAGCAGTCTTGCTCTTGCACACACACACACACACACACACACACACTACTCCAGTGCTCCAACTCTCTAAAACTGTCTGCACACTCAGTAACATACAGTACCTATGCCAGCACACTGTCTTGTCCATGTACACCTACCATAATACACCACCTGACATATGAGACCCCTGCAGAGTCCCTCCAGCCAGCAACTGTGACATCCCATCAACTACACAGACAGCTCACCAGAAGAACTTTGTTCCAACATCATGACATAGTTTGGACATGATGAAACTACTATTGTGCTGAGGCTCTGCACACTAACTGTAAATAGATGATTTTATAATAGCAGTCCAATGTGACTAACCAGATTAATCACTGTTATTAGTATAGTTCCGTTGCTCCATGGCAAACAATTTACCAGTGGGAGCAGTAGATTCTCAGAAAACAAGACCCAGCATTCATGATATGCACGCTCTTAAGGCTGCACAGTTGTGCAATTAATTGAAAGGGGTGTGTGTTGAAAAAAATAGCAGTGTGGTATTCAATCAGTGAGCCGTGATCAATTTTGAGAAAAAAACAGGTGTGGATCAGGTGACCTGACCCCCTTTTAAGAATGAAACCAGCACTTGTTGAACGTGCATTCCTCAGCTGTGTCCAAGTTCTGCATTCTTGCCCTGCCGTGGAGGTTTTAGAACTTTCAAACATGCATCGCGCATCAGTAATATGGCACACTCGGACGTGGAGCTCCACCCCGCTTACTGGTGAGGAAGATACTTCACCTTCATCGATCCGTGGTATTTAATTACCAAACAAATGCATGACACACAAACCACTTGGGGTCTTTTCACTTATAATGCACACCCCTACTCACAAAAGAAAGTGACTATGTCAGCACTGATGCCTTGTGCTGTACATATGAAGTCTGTTTTACAGTGGTTGGGCCGCCACGGTACTGTTACTGTACTGGTGTTAAAGAAGCAAGACTCCCATTTAACCGTGTATCTTCCGATACATTGTCACTGGTATGCCAGACTTTCATTTCTTTTACTAGTAACTAATTTCTGCATTACTAACCTAAAATAAATGTACTCACCAAAGAGGTCCGTTTCTCCTCCCCAGTTTTCCTCTGATCAACCAAACAGGCCGGCTCGAACATTGAGAGGCACAACTGAAGTCCATCCATCCAACCATTTTCTACACCGCTTATCCTCATTAGGGTGGCGGGGATGCTGGAGCCTATCCCAGCTGACTTCCGGCGGGAGGCGGGGTACACCCTGGGCTGGTCGCCAGTCAATCGCAGGGCAACAACTGAAGTCTGGTTGTCTAAAACCATTGCTAATATTTTGTGTGTCAGATTACACTGATATTGATACTATTGATACTTGGCAGCTAAAATCTGATTGGTCAAACAAAATCTAACAGACACATACTCCACTGGAAGCCGTGCAGCCAAAATTTGAATATAAATGAAAAGAATAGGAAAAACAAATAAATAAATAAAAACTATTGCACAAAATTACATAAAAAAGAAATACTAGAATTGAGGTTGTATATGTAGGTCAGTGCTTCTGGTTAGGCTGTGCGGGCCCTGACTGCCCACCACTGCTGTTTTGGTTGGTCCTTACATCCTTACACACACACACACACACACACACACACATTATGTTACTCTTGCTTTCTCTCTCTCTCTCGCTCTCTCGGTCACACACACGCGCACACACACACACACACACACACCCTTACACATATACTTGCAAGTTATTGTATCTACAGTAAGGCCTTGTAGGGCTCCAAGCATCCCCACCCCAAACCTCATTAATGGAAGCTGCATTTGCAACATTTGCTGCCTCTGCAATAACTTGTAAACACATTAAAAATTAAATTGTACCTAAAGGCTTTCAAGCCACATGTGCATTTTAATTTTAGCTCCTCTCAACACTCATCTAAAAATGGCTCTGGAACAAATATTAGAATAATTTGTATTGCATTATATGAATGTACAAAAGAGCGTGTGTTTTTTTTTTAGCAAAGTGTGTTTTTTGTCTTATCAGAAAACTTTGTACTTAGAGCAAAAATGAATGAGCAATATAAACGTGCGTTGAAAAATTATAGTATAGAGTCAATGATACTGTCATTGTCAGCCACTGTCCAGGTCCAAAGTTTTAACCGAGTCACAAAACAATGCAGGTTTTCACAAAACATTTCTGTCCTCAGAGGGGGCATGACAGCAAACAATGGAGAACCAATGTCTTAGGGTCCAGAAACCCTAAGACTGCTTGAATCCAAGATGTGATTCTTTGGGTCATGACCCAGAGCTGATGACAATAAGTGAGGATGGGAACATTTACCCCCCAGCTCTGCTCTCTCCACAAATGGTGAGGTACAGCAAACGCACAACTGCAGACGTTGCACCAATCCACCCGTCGATCTCACGTTCCAACATTCCCTCACTCTTGAACAAGACCCCAAGATACTTGAACTCCTTCACCTGGGGCAAGACCTCGCTTCCAACCCAGAGGATGCAATCCAAACTGTGAACCATGGCCTTGGATTTGGAGCCTCATTCAGTCTGACGAGGCCATCGGGACCACATTATCTGCAAGCAGAGACAAGATCCTGAGGATCCTCTTTGAAAGGTATGACAGTAAGATTGAAAAGAGCTTCAAAGTATTCCTTCCACCACCTGACTATATCCGCAGTCTAGGTCGGCAGGCCACCGCGTGTTGCCTGGGCACCACTTCCCCTTTCTAAAGCTTGGAATCCTCTTTCTTCAGCTTGAAATATTCGGGTTTTGCAACTTCCTCAGACCATCTTGCAGCCACAGCTTCGATTGACTGCCTCAGCAATGGAGGCATGGAATATGGCTCATTCAGACTTTATATTCTCGTGCTCCTCCGGGATGCAGTTGAAGCCCTGCCAGAGGTGTCTGGCATCCCCGCCATCTAATCCAACTCATCACCAGATGATGATCCGTTGACAGTTCGGCCCCTCTCTTCACTCACATGTCCAGAACATGCAGATGCAGGTCTAATGATGCGACTACAAAGTCCATCCTAGACCTTTGGCCTAGGTCTGTACAGAAAAGAGCAAGGGACGGGTACCCCAGAGTATAAGTGACGTTTGAAGTTTTTGCTCTCAATGGAGTTTTTCCTTGTCTCTGTCGCCAAGTGTTGCTTAGTTGGTTCTATTTAATGGTTGAGGTGTATGCTTATAGACTTGCTCAATTTGCAAACCTATACTTCAATGAGGTTTAGGGAGTGCATGACGATTTTGTGTATTTTATTGTCTGATTAGCAGGAATAATAATGTCAGATCACCTGCAGTTTATAGTAATAAGTGAATCCTGACACGTGAAGGTCAATCGTGGTATCCCTCAGGGTTCTGTGCTAGGACAAGTATTATTCAGCCTATTATTAATGTAATGTCATTATAAAACACCCACGTTTATGTTCATTGCTATGCAGATGACACACAACTGTACTTTTCAATAAAACCTAACCAAGCTAGTCAGCTGTCCAAACTCCAGGCGTGCCTAAGCAACATAAAGAACTGGATGACTTCAAATTATTTACTATTAATTCGGATAAAACTGAAATCAAAGTCCTTGGTTGCCAGCACCTCAGAGACAAGCTTGCAAATGATATTACTGCTTTAGATGGTTTTGTACTCGCCCCCCCACAATACAGTCAGAAACCCTGGTGCCATCTTTGATCAGGACCTTTCCTTTAGTTCATATCATATCCCGCCTGTATTAGCCTCACTGCACTGGTTACCAGTACAATTTCAAATTGAATATAAAATTCTTATTGAATTCTTATTGAGCTTATTGAATTCTAGCCCTTTTCCACTTCATTCACATAACTGTTCAACATGTTCAACCTTACAATGATTTGCGTGTTTACATGATATTTGGGCTTGCCGCTTGTCATCAAAAGCTTTTTCATTCTTTGAAAATACGGCACGTGCCAAAACATATACAAGGTATTTGTGTGTCATATTGTCTTCTTCACCAATCTTGCAGATGACGTCAAACCTCAATGCAACTTTACGATCAACAGCTTAATCTTCCTTCTAAGCCTACAATGGCTTGTATGTATTTTCTGCCTGGTCCCAGTCATAAGAGAATATCATGATCTTCCAAAAGGCAACATTTTTGATGCAACTTGTGCATTGGATCTCATTAGATTGCGGAGGTGTACCACATGGAGCGCCCTGTGAGTGCATGCAAAACATTCTTTGGAGCTGCCCGTGCTTTGTCTCTTGCCCTGCGCCTGGTCTTTGAACGTGTCCTTTTAATTATCCTGCACAGAGCTCTGTCCTTGGTCTAACTTCCCAGGCTCGCTCAGCCTGATTCGGGTACAATACATCAGAATTGACAGCAAGCTGTCAGACAGAAAGACTGACTGCTTGATTAATAATTGCTAGATCATTTTCAACACGATTCTGGGCTGTCCCGCCTGTGTTCTTCCAAACTGAAACGATAAATTCTACTTTTGTTATGTAATGGCAATTCATTTAGCATGCATGTTGTAAAAGTATAGCTACCAATAATGTGTGTCTTGGCATCTGCTTACCTGACCTGCCTTGCTCGATGCTTTAATATTCAGCTTGCCCACTAAAGGTACACAACATGTGGCAGAGGAACTGCAGTGTCAGTGTCATACACCTCTGAGTCATTGTTTGCCTTTGCCATTTACCCACTAACTTTCGTTTACTCTGCCCAAAAATGTGCAGTGAGGGGAGGCCATAAATCTGCCCCACTGCCACCCCTCAAAATGATAACAATTTTAAAAAAGTAGGGCAGCCAAAGTTAATGTAAAATTGCCTGTAAAGGATTTTTTTTATCCTGTTTGACCCCAGCGGTGTTTTTGGAGTCACAAGCAAGAACAAATATTCAGCAGAACTGGATCAAGAAAAGTGTATTTTGAACGGCAGCTTTAAGCTTCTAGCCCTGGCAGATTCTCAACAAAATTTGTGTCTACGGTCGCCGTGAGTGGAGTTGTCGCCGAATGCCTGAGAGAAGTTACTGGTACACTGCCGGTATTTTTTTTGTCGTTTATCCTGTGGCGTACAAGTACTGATTGTAACGATTGTTTTTTTTTCTTTTCTTGTCCTGTCCAGCCATTAGGGTAGATAGTATTGATGTTCTAGATACACTTACATTCTAAACAGATTTGCTCTGCCTGGGAAAAGTATAAGATAATCTCCCCTGTCACATGGATTTTATTTTACTTCAATTTGATGTTTATTGTTATGCAAATTCGGAGGCGCCGAACCGGAGCAGGAGGGGATGGAGAAGAAGAGGAAAAAAAAAAAACAGATGGGGGAGTGCAGGAGGAAGAGGGGGACAACAGAGAGACAACATCACCAGCAACAACAATAACAAAACAACATAGACAAATCAGACTGTGTATGACGATCGTAAAGCCCTTAATGAAAATAACAAAATAATATTAACAGCCACAGTGAAAATACTGTATTGAAACAGTCATACTTAGTAATGCGCGAGTAAGTGTGAATGTGTCATTGTCACTGAGAATGTAAGAAAGGTGAGAGACCACCCCCCACAACCCGGCATGCCCCAACCCACATAGCCACAAGATCAGCAAGGGGCTGCAGAGAGGCAATCCCGATCTGAAGCACGGCGCCGGCAGGCCGGAGGACAAGCAACCCCCGAGATCAGCGAGCGACCGCACCCCACAAGGGCGAACGGGCACCAATGATTGTTTTTTTTAAATGTGAGGTCTCTATTGGCTGATTTTTTGCTTTGAACTGCGAGCTAGACTTTGGGTTACGAGCTGCTAGTCACTGGCAGGCATAGCTGAGGACAGCTATTTGGGGGCTTGTGTCAATGAGACCATGACTGAAGCAAGTCACAGATTTTCAACACATCAGCAAAACATACACGATTACAGCGATCTAATTGATCTTATTTATAAAGTATTGTGCGAAACCAAAACAGGAACAACATCAAATTAAAAGCACTAAATGAATACCGACCCACCATCTACCAGTACAAGACTGGAGGTTGTTTTTCCAGTGAGGTGCAACACACAAATATGCACACTAGCGCTCCAAAAATGGCACCAAATCTTACCTTTATGTATTTCCACATAGTAACACATTTGAAATGACTGTAAGAATGGCACGAAATAATAAACACAATAAACACTGCGGCCGCACGGGGGATGATTGGGTAGCAAGATATGAGAGCCACCCCAAAGCAACATTTGCTATTGAAAATGTGCCAGGGTACCTCCAGATTATTTGGCTTTGTTGTGTGTACCTGCAGGCATTCATCAATAGATTTTCTTTCACTATAAAGTGGGGAAAATAAGCTTATGACCCAATGATGATTTTGTAAGTTTACCCTCCTACAAACATAATTTTCATGGTAAGTTTATTGTAAGAGAATGTAAAAAAAATGATTGAGGGAAGTACATACTTAATTCCAAAGCAAAACATGGTTTGGTGGAGAAAACCTGTCTTGCAGTTGGTCAGCAGGCTTGCACACATCTAAGGAAGGATTTTGGTAAAAGACACAACTCTAAAGCAGAATGCTTGACATAAGGATGGTGTTTGAGTGATACAGGAGGTCCTCAGTTCATGCACGAGTTCCGTTCGTAGGACAACAATGTAAGTTCATTTTTAGTATAGGTTGGAATTTGTACCTAAATGAACACCTAAACATAAAGCTACATACTCATACAGATACGAGTTAACTCGTTTTTATTCATTTTGTCTTTTTTCAGTTTCTTTAGTTCTTCGTTTTCTCAAATTTGATGCATAAACTTTTCAACTCATTTGAGAATATATTGTCAATTAGCGCATCACAGTGGTCTTGTTCGTTGTTTTTCCTTAGTTTTTGTGTAGCTTCTTTTTTAATTAATTAATTAATTTATTATTCATTCATTCATTCATTCATTCATTTTCTATACCGCTTATCCTCATTAGGGTCACGGGGATGCTGGAGCCTATCCCAGCTGACTTTGGGCAAGAGGCGGGGTACACCCTGGACTGGTTGCCAGTCAATTGCAGGGATAGTTTTTTATTGTATATTTTTTATTATATATATTATTATGTATATATATTATTATAGATAGATTGCATTCATGCATAATGTCCCACAGCGTACCTGTAATAACTGTACAGGTAATGTTTTTGCTTTTTTTAATTCTGTTGTTAATAGTGGTTCAAACATGACAGACTGTGTCTGCAATGTAATGTAATGTACAACCTTTCATAACATAAGCAAATTTCAGTAAATGTGCTGGAACATTGTTAATGTTTTTGTTCTTTTTCTGTCAAAAAGTAGACTTAACACATTCCCTATTAAAAAACTCATTAAATAATGCTGCCAACAACATAATTTGGAACGCTAAGTAACATGCAAAATATAAAATTCTCGTCTAATATAAACAGTGAAATAAATTGCGCTCATTTAACATGTCTCAGGCCTCTTGTTATTTTGTGAACGCAAGGTGCATATGAGTCTGAGTGATTCTTTCTGAGGTGTGATATAACCGATTAGGGATTAGAAGTATGGCTGCAATTAACGATTATTTTATAATCAAAGAATCGGTCGATTATTTTTTCAATTAATCGTAGTTTTAAAAAGACATTTTTAATTTTCCCTTCTTTGCAGTAATCCCTAAAAGAATGCATGAATGGACATTTTCCCTCCAAAAATCATAGCAAAGTGAAAGATCTCAGTCACCAAAATTGAAGTGGCAAAGTAGAAACCATCAGTTGACAAACATCACAAACAATCTACTGCAGTTTCACTGTTCTACAAGTAGGTTTTATGTGTATGCACGGTAAGAGATAATGGAGAGAGTGCCGAAATGTAGACATTTTCCTAAGCAGAAGTGCAAGTATGGGATTTACTTTGCGTGGGAATGGTTTTACACAGGCTCTACGCACACATCTCTGAAGTGGTTTGCTTCGCAAGATATCAAAAAGAGACAAAAATGTTGATAGATCTTTTTCAAAGTCAAAGGTGATGTGTGTGAAGTATCTTGTTTTGCCTGAAACACAAAATATAATATGTCTGCTTTCATGGATAACTAAGGAAATTAAAAAATAATTACATGAGAGTAGCTCAAATCAAGATATTTATAGTACATTTTTAAATGAAACGATTAATCGATCACAAAATAGATGTCGATTATTTGGATAATCGATTAATAATCGATTCATTGATTAATCGTCGCAGCTCTAATTAGAAGCATTAAAAATGATTCATCACTCCCCTTCACAGTGCTTTGCAATCATTGCATATGACCTATTTACAACCCAAAGGCAAAATATGTAAACAATTCCAGATCGCAGTCATACTGAGCTGGCACGCTGAGTTCTGCGATGGAGTATAATTCATCATTACTCACGTACCGATTTTATCCATCCATCTTTTTTCTATTCCGCTTATTGTCATTAGTATTATGGGGTTATGCCAGGGCCTATCCCAGCTGACTTTGGGCAAGAGGCAGGGTACACGCTGAACTGGTCACCAGTCAGGCTGATTTTATTGATTTTCTAAATAAAAAAAAAGAAAAGTATATTCATTTTTTTGTAAATTAAACCTTAATTTAACCAGATAAGCCCCACTGAGATTAGGATCCCAAGGCGACCTGGCCATAAATAAAATATCCAAGAAAATGTAGGACAATAAAAAATAAAACAGACAATTGAAAACTCAAGCATTGCTCACAGTGCTCATCTTGCTGCCTAGTGTGTAAAACAGAACAAAAAGCATTGACTGAGACTAGTTCTGACATTTTCAGTCCGGGCTGTTCCAAGCCGTGGGCGCAAAAAGCTCTTTTCCTCAATCCCCTTCTGACTCTGGGCACATTTAAATAAAAATTTTACAAAATCATCCAAACTGCTCTCCCTCTGAACATGTACATTATCCTTGAGCGCCCATCACAGATTCTTATAGGACTGAGATCTGGGTTTTTAGAGGATCACTTCAGAACCTTGATGATAGTGTCCTTCAAAAACTCCTATGATGTCACTGTCTTGTAGTAAGAC